>CM053597.1:121681523-121697365 GCA_028646575.1 Pseudocheirus occidentalis | reverse complement strand
TTTTTATTATAGCAGTTAGCAATGTTCACAATTTTCCATCATCTTTTATAATATATTAAAAACAATTAAGAAATAAAACTATCACTCTCTGCAGATGACATATTTAGAGAACCCTAGAGAATCAACTAAAAACTGCCTGAAATAATTAATAACTTTAACAAAATTGTACAGTATAAGATAAATGCACATAAATAATCAGCATTTCTTTGTATGAACAAAAAATTCCAGCAGAAAGAGAAATTCCATTTAAAAATAACTAAACCATATAAAATTTGGGAATCTGTCAACACAAACCCAGGAACTGTATGAACACAATCACAAAATATTTTTCACAAATAAATCCACATCTAAACAATTGAAAAATATTAATTGTTCATGTGCCATACTAATCAAACCATCCAAAGATATTTGATAAAGCTAGAAAAAAAATTGTTCTGGCAGAACTAAAGGTCAAGAATATCAAGGAATTTAGTGGAAAAAAGTACAAAGTAAGGTGGCCCATCAATACCAGATTTCAAACTATATTATAAAGCAGTAATCATCACAACTCTCTGATACTGGCTAAGAAATGCAGTGGTGAATGAATGAAATAGATTAGGTACACAAGACACAGTAGTAGTCAATAAGCATAGTCACTTAGTGTTCAATTAACTCAAAGACCACAGCTTTTCAGATAAGAACTCAGTATTTGACAACAGCTGCTGGAAAAAAACTGGAAAACAATAGGAAAAAAAAACTAGCTATAGACCAAAGTCTCAAACTCTATGCCAGGAAAAGGTAAAACTATGTGCATGATTTTACATAAAGAGTGACATCATAAAGAAATTAGGAGAGCAAAGAAGAGTCTACCTATCAGATCTACGGGGAAGGGAAGAATTCCTGACCAAATGAGACAGAGAGTGTTACAAAATTTAAAATTGATAATGTTGGTTGTATTACAATAAAAAATCTTTTGTATAAACAAAACCATTATAATAAAGATTAGAACTAAAACAGAAAACTGGGAAACAATATTTACAACAAGCATCTCTGATAAATGCTTCATTTCTCAAATATATAAAGAACTGAGTCAAATTATAAGGATATAAGCCATTCCCCAGTTGATAACTGGTAAAAGGATATGAATAGGCAGTTTTCAGATGAAGAAACCAAAGCTATCTATAGTCATATAAAGAAGTGCTCTAAATCACTTTTGATTAGAGAAATGCAAATTAAAACAACTCTGAGGTACCACCTCATATCGGTCAGACTGGCTAATATGAGGGAAAAGAAAATGATAAGTGTTGGAGAGGATGTGGGAAAATTGTGGTACTAAGGTATGGTTGGTAGAGTTATGAACTGATCCAACCATTCTCTAGAGCAATTTGGAACTATGCCAAAAGGGCAATCAAACTGTGCATATCCTATGATCCAACAATACCAATACTACGTCTGCATCCCAAAGAGATCATAAAAAAAGAGAAGGACCTGCACATGCAAAAAATATTTATAGCAGCTCTGTTTGTGGTAGCAAAATATTAGAAATTGAGGGGATGCCCATCAATTAGGGAATGGCTGAACGAACTGTGGATATGAATATAATTGAATATTATTAATAGTTCCATAAGAAATTATGAACAGGAAGATTTCAGGAAAACCTAGAAAGACTTGTATGAACTGATGCAAAGTGATAAGAGCACAACCAGGAAAACACTGTACACAATATCAGCATTATTGTGTGATGTCACACTATAAATGACAGCTCTTCTCAGAAACCCAGTGATCCAAGATGAGTACAAAGGATGCATAAAGGAAAATGCTATCCACATCCAGATAAAGAACTGATTAACTCTATGCAAATTGAAGCATATTTTTTCACTTTATTCTTTGTCAAGTTTTTTCCCCCTTTTAATCTATTTCTTTTTTTTCAAATTGCCTACCATTTTCAGGAGAAGGGAAGGAGGCAGAATTTTTTTTTTTTACTCTAGGTCTTAAAATGAATGCTAAAAATTGTCTTGATGTGTAATTGGGAAAAAATAAAATACACTAAAATTTTAAGAAAAAATTATACTTTGAGCTGAGATGACCTTGACTGCCTCTTATTTCCACTTGGCAAAGGAGGAAAATGTCTACTGGTCATAGTCCTTTGGTGCTACAGTTCTGCCAACTCTTCTGGAACTGTTGTACTTTTATAGGAAATGGTGATGGTTTTGTCTTTATTTTTCTTTTTTGGAGTAAAGAAGAAGAATTGGAAATCTTATAAAATCAGGCTAAGTTGCCACCATTGCAATTGCATATTAGGTCTTCTGATCTTTATTCTAACTTCTAATTTGATATTTACTTTGACCTTTGATCAAGCCTTTCAGTGAAATCACAACTCAGAGATACCTGATTCCGATATGACTCATACATCTGTGTATTAGGTATAAATGGATGTACTCAATTTCATTTGTGGGATGCCATTTAGTAGTTGCCATGTCTATCACTTTCTGATTTGCTTAAAGAAAGTATCTGTGAGACTTCTTCATTTTCTGCAAGCCTTTGTTTCTTTAATTTTGAAATTCTGTGTTATTTTTGGGGGGTGTAGTAGTTCCTATTCTATTCTGTCCCATTTTTATATTAGTAACCATTAGAACATCAAGATCAATTATTATTTATTTGAAAAATCTTCATAAACTCTCTTAACTTCCTCATCTTTTATGGTAGATATTAATACAGGGGATCTAACTGTTGTTGTTACTCTCATTTTACTTATGAGGAAGCAGTCGGAAAGAAGTTAAATGACTCACCCCAGATAATACAGCTAATAGTGTTTGAGGCCACATTTGAACTCTGATCTTCCTGAGTCCCATACTAATCACTGAACCACCTAAGGACACATAAGCTAAAAGTCTGGCAGCCATGTTGCTCCAGTAGGAAACTAAAATAATGAATTTGCAGTGAAGGGAGACGTATCTTTGAATCCCATTTGTGCAGATTACTCCATGTGTTGTCCTTGAATAAAGTGGTGTCTAAGGATGCTTACATCTCCTAACATATGATCTTGAGAACACTGTTAACTATTTTTAAAAGTGGTGGGAAGAACAGATAAATATATGAGCAAGAGATGACAAGAAGGGTTAGCGGGCGCTTGGTGGCACAGTGAATGGAGTGCTGAGCCTAGAGTCTCAAAGACCTGTGTTTTTCAAATCCCACCTGACACACTTATAACCTGAGCAAGTCATTTAACCTTTTTATGTCTCAGTTTCTGCTTCCATAAAATGGGGATAATTGTAGATCCTAGATCCTGGTGTTATTGTTAGGATAAGATGAAATATTTGCAACACACTTTAAATACTGTACAGGACTATGAAAATGCTGCTGCTGCTGCTTCCTCTTCTTCTTCCTCCTCCTCTTCTCTTCCTCCTTTCCCCTTCTCCCCCCTCACCCCCCACCAAAATAGTACTAACAAAGTCACAATAAAGGATTCAATGACTGTTTGTCTGATAGCTTTGAATTAAGGAAATTTTCTGTACCTTGGCTACAGATTGTACCTGAAGTGATACTTAGATTTTTCACAAATAGGCCCCAGTGGTCCTAAATATTATCTTGCTAAAAAGTGTAGTTAGCCTTCTGCACTGGAGGGCACTGAAAACTTGAAGAGACAAAGGATGAGGGTCATTTCTGAGTGATAGTTATAGCACATTCTATTTGTTTTCATATTCATATATGTAATAAACTTATTTTCTCACACAGTTTGAAAATGAGATTTTCTAAATATGTGTAACTGTAAATAAATAGTGGCATACCATAGTGAATCTGGAGTAGCAATGTTCAAAGGATTAAGATATAATAAAAACATTTTCTTCATCACTAGGTCTTTTTTTTAACCCAAACAAGTCCTCTATTAACAAAAGATTAAGAGGGAGAGAGCCTGAGTTCAAATTTTTCTCTCATTTGCTAATAGTATGACTTTGCAGAAGTTAATGTCACTCTAGTCCTCTTTGCCTCAGTTTCTTCCTTTGTAAATTGAAGAGGCTGAAATGGATGTCCTCTGAGGGTCCTTCTAGATCTATGATCCTATTAGAGATTAGATATTTAGGGGTTAAAATGGGAATGTGTTTTACACTTCACATATATACTTCACATAAGAATACTTATTAAAGGAAGTAAATTCAAAAGAGTAGTAAATGTGTCATTAATATTTTAAGCTGACTATAATTTAAATATTCTGTGATAAGGTACTTTAGATAATGTAACATCAGTTAACATTTTAATGTATATAGTAGTTCCAGTTAATTGAGAGTCTAGATCAGTGGTTCTCAACCTGTGGCTTATGTTCAATTGGTAACGATGAAAATACATCCTGTATATCAGATATTTACATTGTGATTCATAACAGTAGCAAAATTACAGTTATGAAGTAGAAACAAAAATAATTTTATGGTTGGGGGTCACCACAACATGAGGAAGTGTATTAAAGGGTCGCATCATTAGGAAGGATGAGAACCACTGGTCTAGATTGATAGAATGTCAGATATTGCTGGGTTTTACTTTATATGCATTGAAGAAGATTTCTCATTTTAAGTAGAGCAAACTCTAAATTGTCTACTTAATTGGAGTGATTTGATCACATATCAGTGTTGGCGTATTTTTGTCAGGTGAAAGAGAGAGGATTCCACACATTCCTTAAAATGTAGTGACCCTTCAAATGATCTTCTGTCATAGTACTTTAGTATATAGTTAATTTTTTCTTCTATGAATTTTGTCAAAGTTTCCTCTTTCCACAATTCCTTTTTTAGATGTCACATTCATATCAACTGGCAAACACAAATATTTATAGATCTGATGTATCATTCATATGAATTGTTGCCATCTGAACATTTTGGACAAATAACCGAAATAAGTTTTGGATTTTTTTATATTCCGTTATAGTTGACAGGGGGAAATGGAAAGGAATCTCTCAAAATATAAATGAATTACATGCAAGAACATAGGAGAAAAAAGGACAAATAATTTTATAGTTGTAAATAGGCACATACAATTCTATATCTGGGATTAGACAAAGATAAGAGATTGTCATCTTAATGAAGCACTGGTCCTCTTACTCTAACCACCAGTGTTCTTTTCATTACCCCACCTGGACACTTTGACTAGACCATAGGGTATACTAACGTGGTTTATGTGAAAGATGAATGAAATCATGGCATGGACCCAGCTGCAGAGGTCGTGTATGGCAGGATAAGAAATGCAAACTTTAATCAAACACTGGACAATGTTTAAATCATTTCAAAATGAGTAGAATTAGAATGTGATTCATGTAATTTGTGATTGAGTTAATGTAGGCTTCAGGGCAAAGGATAGGACAGAAAGATTAAACTAGAATTAGGAACATCATTTAGCAGACTGATCACTAGGTTTCTTTGTTTTGTTTTGTTTGAATGGGGCTGGTAAAAAGGGGAGGGAGAAAAGAAGGGACAGATGTAAGAGATACTGTGGAGGCAGAATGGATAGGACTTAGCATCTGCTTGTAGGTAGGGGGTTTATGGAAAAAGAATCAGAAATGACTTCAAGTTATCTAGTGAAGTACTGGTACTATCAATAGATCTAGAGAAATTTAGGAAGAGAAGTCTTTTAGGGAAGAACAATGAACTGGTTTAGAATATGATGGGTTTGAGAAGCTAGCAAAAGAGAAGTAGCAAGTAGGCAGTTTGAAATGTGAACATGAAGTTGAGAGAGTTTGGGGATTAGACATATAGAATTCAATTCATGTAAACATTTCATTAAATACACATAAATATTTGTTTAGTTGCTTCTCTGTGCAGAGCATTTTCCTAGGCTCTGGGGCATATACAAAGTTCACTTAAGATAATGGTCTTAGGGAGTAGGAAATTATCTTTGTTAGCTATGAACAAGGCACTGTGCTAGGTTGTGGGGTGGCAAAGATGAAATCAGACCCATATCCAATCCTCAAGGGGCTAATGAGGAGATAACAGACAAGTAAGTACAATATGAGAAGGAAAAAAGATGAAATCCAGACAAAAGGTTGCAAAGAAATTTTAGAAGAGGGAAATCACTTCATCAGGGAAATTCAAGGATTGTCCCAAATGCAGAAATAGCAGCTAAGCAGGATTCTTCTACATTGAAATGATCTTTGAAATCACGTGAGTGGGTGAATTTAGCAAGGTTTCCTTCTTGCCTCCTGTTTTTCTCAGTTACCATGCCATATTATTTTGATCTGTGAAGTGCAGGGTGTCCTCTATTTAGATGAAGAAAGAAATGGAGGTAGCTATCAAAAAACGGTTTTCATGTTAGAAATAATATACACCCTCTTTCATCACTCATTCTGTGATTGTGTGTGTGCACTCACGCTAACAGAGACTCACGTGAAGTTTCTGTATGTGCATTCTGTGGTTGAGTTTGAAAACCTCCATCCTGTGGGAGCTCAGGGTATTTCATGAGACTGGAGGTAGCATGGGATTTAGTGGCTGCATAGTAAATGGTTCTGTTTTCAATGTAATGGAAGGAATCAGTCATTCTGAGTCATTATTCATGCAACACACGAGTTATCAATCCCAATATCTCACATCAGTATAGTACTTTAATTTTTATGAAGGACTTTCCTTAAAATAATATTTTCAGCTATAAAGAAGTATGCATATGTCAGAAAGTCACAAATTTGAATTCAGTGTGTTAATGAGCCATGTATAAAAATTGCTGTAAATGGAAATACAGCTGTAAACAGCCTCAAAAGAACTTGAATCCAATCCCAGGTTCCAGACTGAATAGCTTTGTTACCCTGGGCAAGTCATTTAACATGTTAATGTTTTAGCTTCCTTTTCTGTGAGTTGAGGATAATACTTATATTGCTGACCTTACAGGATTAGTAAGAGGAAAGTATTTCTTAAATCTTACAATGCTATGCAAAAGCAACCTTAGTGATATTCTAATGCCCCTTCTAGTTCGAAAATCCTGTGATACTATAATTTTGCTGGCCAACTTTCCTGGAGCTTCTGCTCAGTCAGATGTATTCATCAAATTGGCTTAAATTATTCCCAAGTACATAATGCTCTTGATTTTGAACAGGTGTAAATAGCTTCTGGAAATTGAGGATAAATCAAAGAAAGCAGACACTGCAAGATAAGCAAGTTATGTTTAAAGGAAATGTACTTTGGAATAAAAGAGGCCATGCATTTAGTTTGAGTTTCCCTTGAGTACAAGTTAAGGATGTCATCATAACTCTGATATTTCCTTGAAATCTGCCTTTGCTATTCATGAAACTAAAATATGGCTTAGAAGTCTAGTGGTTAGGAAAATAAACATAATGAGGAGAACAAAGCATTAAAAATCTCTCCCCCTTTTGTGGAGTGCAAACAATGAATTGTGTTGGCATATAAAGGCTTTTGAATCTTAAAGTTCATTGTTATGAAAATGTGATTTTTCAGTTTTATGATGACTTGCCAAATATAATATATCTTCTAATGAAATGCTTCATGTGCTATGTGAGGAAAGTAGTGGAGGTTATAACTTGATTGAGCCAATCGAAGATTCATTCTCTATTTGTTTTACTTTAGTTCTTGGCAGTACTGATTTAAAAAAAAACCTTAGGGCAGGTAGAATTTGTTAATGAGGTTGATTAAAAGTTAAGATTCTAGGAATTCCATAAATATATCAAATTCAGAAGCAGATCCTGTGTGTATGTAAAGATATACTCATATATTTATAAATTTCATGCATTTTGTGTATGAATATATGTATATATGCATGTATTTGTACACACACACATATGTTCTATGCCTTAAATTAAGCCAAAAAATTGGAGTGCTCCCCATGTACTTTGACTTTTATTCCAAATGGCATCACCTTCAGTCTTTAAAAGCTAGATTGCAGGGCAGATGCTTGTTATATCCCCCAAATCAGCAACTGCATATATTAGACTTCTTGGCACTAATTTGCGTCTTTACCTGCTGTTGAACAATTGTAAAATCTTGGGGAGGCATAATAAATAGGAGCATCATACCCTGAATTCCGTTAATCCTTCCCCAGAGTATCCCAAATAGAAACATAGGACCTAGGGCAAGACTTAAATATAGAATTAAGTTAGCACTCCACCAAGACGTACACAAGGTGATTCAGAGGCACCTGAGAGTCCTTACTTGCATAAAAATACCTCCTACTCACTTACTACAATATTTCCCACTGTTTTTACTCAGTCTGAAAATCCTGGATTTTAACTGTCATTCATTTCAATAAACCAATTATTATAAGAGCACCAGAACTTGAGTTAAATTTTAAGTTGTAATTGTTGAATTAGGTAAAAAAAAAAAAACAACATAGAAATAGTTCTATAAACTCACATGGTAACACAGAGAAAGTTTTTTGAGTTCCCTAAGAGACTCATCCTTGGAAAGAGAAGATTCAAGACTAGTTAAACTCCTCTTGGGGAAGGTGTAAAGTATATGGCAAAATCAAATTTTGGAGAGCTATAATAAGTTCATAGAAGAGTAGAATCCTTAAAACAAAGATTTCTCAAATGAAGAATCACAGTCAATTAACTGTCACATGAAAGATTGCTCCATATCTCCAATAACGTGGAAAATGGGAACAAAATAACTCATATTTCAGTTCACACATGGCAAACTAGGAAATATGACAAAAGATGGGAAAAGTTAACATTGGAGAAATTTTGGAATGTCAGGCACACTAATACCCTGTTGGAAGAGCTCTGAATTGGTCCAAGTGTTTTGCAAAACAATTTGGCACTTTGCTGGGAAAATGACTAAAATGTCTACATCCTTTCGCCTAGAAATCCCATTGTTAGACCTATGTTCCAAGGATGACAAAATTAGAAAGGCCTCATGTACGCCCAAATATTCATAACAGTGCATTTAGTTAGTTGCAAAGAACTGGAGGTAAGATAGATGCTTAGCCTCTGGGGAGTAATGAAGCTTCTCATGGTACATGAATACAATGGAATATTGCTGTGCTGTAAGAAATGATGAATATGACCAATATAGAGAAGCATGGGAAGATTTATTTGAACGGATTGTAAAGTGAAGTAAAAAGAACCAGGAAAAATATACATGACTGCAAAATATAACTTAAAAATGGCAATGAAATGAAAACTGGATGTTATAAAATTGCATCAACAAAATTTGGCCAAAAAGAAGAGATATGAACTTCCTTTCTTTTGGGGGGAAAATTATGATGTGAAAAATTGAACACAATATTGGACTTTGTGGATGAATTGTTGTTCTGTATTGCCCTCCCTCCATATTCTTTTTGTATTCATTGTTATGAGGGATTGCTCTCTGGAAAGAGAAGGAAGTAGACGTTCATTGGGAAATGTAGGTGATATGAATAGACTTAACTCTAATAAATGGATCATCTTTGAGTAGAGTTTTAAGTAACTGGAAGACAGCAAAAAAAAATTTCTGTCAAAGAATCAGGCCTTGGTCATATGTTGCTTTAGTGTTAGTGGTTCTAGTATCAGAGGATATGAGTTCAAATATTGCCTATAACAGTACCTACTCAATTTCTCAGGCTTAGCTTTCTCATATATAAAACAAGAATAGGTAGTCTCTGATAAATCTTCTAGCACTAGATCTGTGATTATGTTTGAGATAGTGAAAGACAATTGAACAATAATAACCCATCTCATAATGTTCTCCAGGGCTAGGTCTACAGGACACGAATGACTTGCCAAACAACTTCAATAGTTCCCACTTATCCCACTCTTTGAAAGTTTCCACATTAGCTGCTTCAAGTTATTATTTTAAAAGCTTTAGAGAAATCTTTCTAATTAGTTATTAAGTGATAGAGATCTTGTAGTGGCACACAGTCATGGCCAGGCCAAGTGGAAACTACTCAGTGCTGCACTGATATGTCTAGACGTGTTTGTCAGTTATACTATCTACCTTACAAGTCATGCTCTGTAAACTAGAGCAGTTGCTTTTGTTCAGATGCTTTTCAGTCTTGCCTGACTCTTCAGGAACTCCTTTTGGATTTACTTGGCAGAGATACTGGGCTTGCTTGCTATTTTTTCTCCAGTTCATTTTACAGATGAGGAAACTGAGGCAACAGTGTTAGGTGGGTTACCCAGGGTCACACAGCTAGTAAATGTCTGAAGTCAGATTTGAACTTAGGTCTTCCTGACTCTAGGCCCACGCTGTATCCGGTTCACTACTCAACTGCCTGCCCCAAAACTAGAGAATATCACATAAATGTGTGTTATTTGTAGGGACCACATACCAGCAGTAGAAAAATGCTCACAATCCTTTGGTCTATAATTATTTGTGGAAGAGACGCCTCTCTTAGAAAAGAGTTGAATGAAATAACTTCTTATATGCCCTCTTTTCTGAGATTCTAAGCAACATCCTTTGTTACTCATAAATGAAATGTGTAATGTGTTTGGAAGTGGGTCTTCTTCAGGCAAAAATAGGCTAGCAACCATAGTAGTGATCAAGGACCATTAAAGCCTGTAAAAAATCAAAGCATGCCTCACAGTAAAAAAATAAAAAAAGCAACCTTATTATTTCTAGTGTATAAAGGAGAAGCTAAGGACTTTGAATTAGTAGGTTTTTGTATTTCCTTGGCTAAAATCAATCCATGCTATTCTTATAAGAGACATGAGCATCTCTTTCTTTTTTTTTAATTGTTGTATTTATTTACTTTTAGTTTACAAGATTCAGTTCTACCATCCCTTGAGTTTCAAATTTTCTCCCCTCCCTCTTACTCCCCCACCCCATGGCAGCATACAATCAAGTATAGGATCTGCAAATGCTTTCACATTGGACATTAGTCTCGTTGTACAGAAGGGTTGTAACCAATGGAGTGAACCATGGGAAAAAAGAAATAAAACCAAACATGGAAAAGAATGCTAGCATGTAGATTGCTTCAGTCTCCATTTAAACTGGAAGGAGATATCTACATTCAGAGAAAGATCTAGAAAGAATGAGCATCTCTTTCTACAAACCTCTGCCTTTTTAGATGTCTTGGAATATTTTATGTTCTTTTTTCACTAATACATAGCTGAATACTAAGAACAGTTCAGATACAATAGATTAGAATAAGTTGGGAAGGACCTCAGAAGTCCATTACTAACTCCTAAAAGAGGCCTCTTTTCATTACTCATTTAGGGATCTTTATGTCTTGAAATTACTTTGTATTACTCAAAATGTACTTTGTACTTCTCTATATAGATAGCATTTCACTTCATTAGAATTTAAGCTACTTTTTGTGAATTGGCTATTCATTTTTTATATTATATCTCAATCCTAGCATGGAACATACAATGTACTGTATTATTTATTAAATTGAATCTATTCTTATCTGTACTTGAATAAGAATCCAAACTGCAACAACATACATAGCCAGTGCTCATCGAGCCTTTACATGAAGATTCTACTCACAGGGCACCCCCTACCTCCTACTTCATTTTTGTAAACCTCCAATTATTTAAAAGTTTTTCCTTATATCAATTCTCTATTTTCCTTTTTGACACTTCCACCCATTATATTTGATTCTTTCCTCAGGGAACAAACTGAAAAATTTTAATCCTCTTCTATACTGCAGCAAAGGCATCTAGATAGCACAGTATTGGACCTGGAGTTAGGTCATCCCGAATTCAAATCTGGCCTCAGACACTCACCAATTGTGTGATCATCTCCTTCTACATTAGGTTCCTCATTTGTAAAATGGGAATAATAGCACCTACCTCCCATACTTGTGAGGACTAAATGATATATTTGTTAAATGTTTTGCAAACATTTAAAGTACTGTATAAATGCTAAATATTATCATTGTGGTTTTCTTTTAACCTTTTAGCTATTTCAAGACAGTTATCATGTCTTGATTATTTCTCTCTACCACATTAAAACAATGTTTTCAAATATTCTTTACATGGAATTAATTTAAACATCCTTGTTACCTACTCCCCCCCTAAACCTCTCCATCTAATCAATGTCTTTCTGTTAAGTGGTACCCAAAACTGAGCAAAACACATCAGGTACAAATAAAGGATAGAGTACAGGAGGAGTACATTTACTAATCATAATGGTAATAATAATGAAAGCTAACTTTCATACAGTGTTTGTTATATGCTAAGCACTGTGCTAAGCATTTTACTTGTTTGATCCTCACAACACTTCTGGGATGTAGGTGTTATTATTACCCCCACTTTACAGATGAGGCAACCAAGGCAAGCAGACATTAAGTGATTTTCCCAAGGTCACACAGTTCATAAGTGTTTGAGGAGAGATTTGATCTTAGGTTTTCCCAATCCCAAGCTCTCTGCCCTATCTATTATGCTACCTAACTGCACCTCTCCTAATGCAAGCCATGATCCTATCGACTTTTTAAAGCTAAAGGTGGGTAAAGGAAGGGATAGAACCAGTTCTTGGATTGGGTGAAATGGTGATAACTGACAACAGAGAAGGAAGTATTGTTCAGTTTTGTTGTGTTTGTCATTTCATTTCAAGGAAACTTTTTTCATTTCAAGGAAACATTTCAAGGACTCTTTCTTCCTGGCAACAAGGAGTTGATAGGGAGCTGATAAATAGAAATATATATGGAGTGGTTTTATATACATACATATTTGTGTTGACTGGTAGCCATCTCTAAGGTGGGAAAGAAAAGTGAAAAAATAAGAGAAAAAATTTTTAAAAAATTTATTTACACGATAACTATTATATATTTTGAGGGAATAGCAACTTATTTATGTTTGCAGTTTCATTTTCAATCGTCTATTTTCTATTCTACTATATCATGGAAATGTTTGTTTTATTCCTTAAGGTCAGAATGAAATAAAAAGGAATTGATACTCAACTACAGAGCTAGGAAAAGACTGTCCAGGAATAAGGAGATAATAGTCCTACTGTAACTCCAATAACATCTGGACTTACTGTCCTCAAAGCCAGGTGTTACAGTTTAGTAAGGACACTAATAAACTGAACATTTCCAAGAGGATAGTGAATGAGAAGGTTAAAGGCTTTGATTACATGTAATATGAGGAATAATTGAGAAATGGATGGTGTTCAGTCAGCAACAGAGATGACTGAACAAGGACATGACAAATATCTTCTAACATCTGAAGAAGCATGATGTGGGAAAGGGATTAAATGTATTTAATTTGGACTAGAAGGTAAAACATTCTAGAAAAAGGAGTATCTGATTGAAATTTCAGAGCAGTAACTATAAGTGTGATGTTAATGAATAGAAAAATATAAAACTTTCTCGTAAGTCTATCTTCAGGAAGTATGGGGTTACTTCTTATTAGAGGATTTTAAAAGAGAGGCTGGGAGATCATTTATCAGGTATGTTATATGGCAGATTTCTTTTGAGATATTGATTTTGTTTGAACGTCTCTTCCAAGTCTAAGATTCCTTGTCCACACGAGGTTGATTTTTAAATAAAAAATATATACCTTTCTATTGATTTATATTATATTTGTTATTAGACTTGATCCATTGTTTCACTGTTGTTCTTTAGTCATCTTTCAGGCATTTCCAACTTTTCATGAGTCCTTTGGGAATTTTCCTAGCAAAGATACTCTACTGCTTGACATGTCCTTCTCTAGCTTGTTTTACAGATGAGGAAACTGAACTAAACAGGGTTAAGTGACTTGCCCAGGGTCATACCTCCTAGTAAGTCTGAGATTAGATTTGAACTCAGAAGGAGTTGTCTTTTCTGACCCCAGGCTTGGCATTCTATCCACTGCACCACCTTGATGCCTGATAAAGAGCATTCACATATTCAGTGGTATTAAGTTCTTTACATAAATTTTTCCTTTTCCACTTATTTTAAAGGTCCTGGCAAAATATTTAAATATTTTACTAACTGACACAGGTCATCATATGTGTGTTACTGGAGCATTGCTTTTGTTCTTCAGAAAAATTTGGTACTTTTGCATTGATTCAGTGAAATTCTAGATTCATTCTATTCATGCCTATAGTATGAGGCATTTTAGGTAGATGTAATAGACAGACATCTGTTGCTCATTTTAAATTCACAACTTTGTCCTTTTAAAAAGCAGAAATGTGATATTAGAAAAATTTGGTTCATAGTTGTATTTCTCACATAAAAAAGCAATTTACACAAATTGTTTCCTGAGTAGAATATGACTTGGGAAAAATAAAAAAATAATTATAAACAAAAGAAAGAAAGTTAATATATCATTTGAGGCACAACAGAAAATTAATGATAGGCTGAAAAATTTAGATGCTTTCAGTTCAGAGTAACTTGTAAAACTCTATCTGAAACTGTCTTTGGCAGGCTATTGTTTCTGCTACCTTCTCTGTTTAGACATTCATTAGAAAATGGATTTTGAGCATTAGGGCTTTAAGCATAATTAAATACTACAAAAATGGTGTGCTCCCCAAAAGAAAACCACAACCTGATGCTTATTAAAAAGCTTGCATTTTAGGTAATATGTTGCCCCACATTCACAGCAATAAAGCTAATCATGGTAATTTCATTTGTATTGACTGAGTATTCAGACCAGAACTTGTAAGTTTTTTGAATATGATTCTGTAAAGAATTACTTCTCTAAAACTAATAGACTTGGTATTTATTTTAAAATAGGTTGTAAATTTCACTGTATTTTCTAACTTAGTAGCTATGTAGAAAATTTGTTCAAGATGTTACATCATCACCATCTTTATCTTGAACACATTATAAAGAGCACATGCAGGCACCAAAGTAAACTATATTCTCCATATCTGAATGCTAGCTGAGAGAGTAAGCTCCTTGAGGGAATTGGTTTTTTGATTTCTGTCTTTCTATCTTCAGCATCTAGTGCAATCCCTGTTTTTTGGAGAGAGTCTGTGATTTCAGTACTAAAGGAAACTCATTTTCCCAATGCTTGTAGGTAGCTGTTTGGCAAGCTGGTCTTAGAGAATTAATTGCCTGGGACCCTGAAAGAATGTGACTTGTCTAAAGCAGCATAACCAGCATTTGTCCTAATTAGATCTTAAAGTAGGCTCTCCCTGTCTCCAAAACTGACTCTTCACTATGCTATGTTGCTATTTGCCTGACACATAGGAGAAGTTTTATAAATGCTTGTCGAATAAGATGAAATAATTTAGAATGATCCTTAGGGATATAGTCTAACTTCATCCCTTTTAACTGCTATAGCATGAAGTATGTCTGTCTTAATAGCTAGAAGACTGGGACAACTAGGTGGGGCAATGAATAGAGCACTGGCCCGAGAGTCGGGAGGACTTGAGTTCAAATCCAGCTTCATACACTTGACACATTTACTAGCTATGTGACCTTGAGCAAGTCCCTTAACCCTAATTCCCTTGCCTTGCCCTCTCAAAAAAAAAGATAAAAAGAACATTTTAAAAAGAGTTAGAACACCTAGGCAGAGTCCTAAATAACCACAATCAGTATCCTCTAAAAAGTCATTTAATCTTTGTGATCCTCAGTGTTATTTAAATGAGTCATCTTTAAAATGGTGATAATCTGCTGATATCTTTCCTTGATAGTAAAGTGATGGTTAGAATGGTGCTTTATAAACATAAAATGCTTTACACAGATTCCCTATTATTACTATAATAGTATAACATTAATATATTTTCCCATAATTAATATAGAGACCAGTCAGGTTAGGTAACTTACTTGAAGGTATACAGCAAGTTAAAATAGCTTTCAGTGGCATAGATTGCCATTTACATATCTAGTGTCTTATCTTCACAAGTAACCATGAGCTTGGAAAGCCAAGTGTCTGCTGTATTTATCAATGAGGATGCTGATGGCATAGATTTTTATGAAGTACCAAAGGTATCATTTCATGCCAGACTTGGGACTTGAGTTTGGGTATCATGACATGAGTACAGATTGTTTCTTTTGAAAAATTCACATTTATTTCCCTAGAAATTAACAAA
>CM053597.1:121657343-121681023 GCA_028646575.1 Pseudocheirus occidentalis | reverse complement strand
GGGAGGGGCTTTACAGTGGGATTGCTGTTTTAGGGGTGAGGCAGGGGCAAGATGGGGAGGAAATTTGGAATTCAAAAATGTAATGAAAATGAATAATGTAAACAAGAAAACAAATAAATATAAAGTTTAAAAAAGAAAAAGCTTAATTGAAGAATTTTCAGACCATGGACAAGTCATTCAGCCATTTAGTGATAATTGCTACTTCTTCTGTGACCATCTCTGATACCCTGTGGTACCAAATGTGAAAAATGAGAAACAGTTTCAGGAAGGGCATACATGCCATTATTCCCTTCTTCCAATCACCAACAGTATTCCTGTGGGGACAAAGTGACTGTATATAATCCTCTAATATCTTTGGCAGAAAGAATTTAGTGAAGGGATAAAGATTTGCATAGGTAAATGAGCCAGGGAAAGATTAATTCCTTGAGAAAGTTACAAATTGTTTATGAAATTAACTTTTCAGAATTCCCTTTAGCTTATGGGTTTCCCTAGTAATCACATTTACTAGGAAATAAGAAATGGTATCAGACATGATTGGTTGATGAGAGACAGAAGTGTTTCCAACTTCTCTGCCTATGTTGCAGTAGCCATTATGTCCCCATAATCATTGAAGCTGAGCCTTGGCTTTGATGCCACTGCTTATGTAGACCCATCTTCATCTATTCTTATGAATGATTTGGCTTCCTTTTGTCCTCCTGCTTTCTTATCGTGAGGAAAATTGCATGTTACCAATTTTAAGGCAGTCCAAATGAATATTTCATTACTAAGACACCATAAATGTGTATATATGTGTGTATAAACATATGTGTGTACATATGCAGGTATACTTATGTAAACACATATAGGTAGGATGTCTTATTTATGTAAATGAAAATGCATGATACATTTAGGATCCCACACATAATTTATAATATAATTGAGTATATGTACACATATGTGCAAACATGTATATACATAAAGACACACATATGTGTATGTGTCTACTTACATTCACTATGTAATATATATGTGTGTGTAAATATATCAATTGATCGATTAATGGATCAATCAATAGATAAATAGACAGACAGATAGATAAATAGATAGATGGATAGATAGATAGATAGATAGATAGATAGATAGATAGATAGATAGATAGATAGATAGATAGATAGATAAATCATATATATGAAGCAGCTTTATATCCAGGAAGACCTAGTTTCAAGTCCTTCCTCTTACACATACTTATTGTGTGATCCCAGTACATCATGTAATTTAAACTAGAGTATTCAGAACTCAAGGCCAGTGAAGTCAAACTCAAATAGAAATGGATCCCTGCAGCCCACACACGTTGACTGATAAAATCAACAAATTAGCACCATCTGCTTTATCATATTTTTATTTGTTTTGTTAAGCATTTCCCAATTGTACTTTAATCTGGTTCCAGTTTTACTTGGGAGTTTTGTTGCCCATATGCAATTGACACTTCTGTTCTAGACTACTCTCAGATTATAAACTATTGAAAAGATGCCAACCAGTAACAGGTACAGTCCCTATCCCTATTCTACCAGGTAAGAACTTGGATACATATAACTATAATTCAATTGGTGTGTTGCAGTTGAATGAACTCTTTGAGGGCGGAAGAGGGAGAGATTCAGAGAAAGAGACAGAGACACAAAGAGAGACAGTGATACAGAATGAGATGGAAGGCTTAAAGGTAGGAATAGAGGGCTTACAACTGACAATTGATGTTAGCTAATTTGTTAAATGTGAAGCTTGATGGGCTAATACCTTGGATGAAAGAATTATGATGCAAACATGTGAGAGTACTCAAATGATGGGCCTAATATAAAGATGAAATGTAATATGAATAATTGTCAATATAACTGCATTCCCATAGCTACTCTGAAATTGGGGCATGGTATATATCTGTATGAAAAAAAACTTGAAATATTATATATATATATATATATATATATATACATATATTTCTATAGGAGGGAGTAAACTTGTATTGTAGTTAGAAAAAAAATCTATCCATCTTGGGTTGTAGTGCATCATAACATACAGAGAGAATGATATCTTCTCCCATTATATACCATCATTGCAATCAAAATGAAAATACTGTTTTCATTTCTGGATGCTACATTTTGGGAACTACATTAACACACTGGAGTAAATCAGTAAGGTAAACTGAATCAAAACTAAGCTATAGCAAAATTAGTTGAAAGAACTGAACATATTTAGTCTAGAGAACATTATTGTGTGAAATAATGCAGTAATGGTCGTCAAACATTGGAAGGATTATCATGGGGAAAAGGAAAAAGACTTGTGTAGACCCCACAAGTTTTTAACCTTTTTCTGTCTTTGATCCTTTTAGGTTGCCTGCGAGGCCTGTAGAACCTTTCTTGGAATAATGTTTTTAAATAACTGAAGGACATGTTAAGTTTTATTTTAAAAGTCAGTGAAATTAAACATGTAATTTTTCCCATCCAAATTCACTGACCTCCTGAAAAACATATCTTCAGATTCCTAAGGTTTCCATGGACCCAAGCTTATACATGTCTGTTTTAAATGGACAAATAGATTAAATTTACGGAAGATTTCAGTTTAGTGTAAAGATAAAATACTTTGTAATATTTAAAGTTGTTGAAAAATGGAAATGGACTGACTCATAGTGTGGTCATTTGTCTATAGTTAAAGGTACACAGATACAGGTTTGATGGGCCCTTGTTAGCCACTACAAAAACAACAACAATAATACACATTTATACGGTGTTTTAGTTGAAAGTCATAATTTATGTAGATAACTGATTAGGTGTCCTTTGAGGTCCCTTACAACTGTAAGATTTCATGAATCAAGTCTAAAGAATACAAATAATTAAGAAGATGTCAGAGTTTTAATTCAGATTTCATGTGCAGCTGCATATTTATTGAAACACACCTGCAAAAGACTGAAAAGAAAGTGACTTACAGAGAGAAAGGACAATAATTGCAGAAAAGAGCCAAACAAAATGATCAAGACTAGTCATAAAATCTATTACTCAAATATATATATGATAGTGTAAGAATTGAGCACTTTATTAAGGTCTCCAAATACACATATTAGGAAGCGCCATAACATCTTGTTCTTATGGGTATATGGATAGAGATTGTCCAAGGTAATTCCTTAAATTTAACATAGTTTTGCAATCCATGCTCTATTTTGCATGCAACTATTTTGACCCCAAGAACATACAGGCATATTCCAACTGTTTCCCATAAGCACAATTTGTATAGTAATATATGTGGATGCTAGTCAGTGATTTTGTGGCAATTGGAAAATATCAGATTTTAAAAAATGTTTTTATTTACTAAAAACACTTTCCTAGGGACCAGATACCCAGAGTTAGATAACTGAGTCTGTCACTGTCTCTTGTTCTCCATCCTTTTATTGTCATTGTTGTTGTTGGACTGCATGGGTGATTTCATCTATATAAGGGAACTTACTATGTTATGCTATGCATCTAATTCTTAGTCATCTCACAGTATTCTCCTCTTTTCCGCTCGGCCCACATGGGTTATCTATGCCTTTACCTGAGGGTGTTCTGCCCAAAGGAAGGTACATTTTGATGGCAGAAACCTACCTAGTTATCCCAGGGGGTTACAGGCTAGATTTTTTTTGAAGACCATGCCTTAAAACCCCTTCAATCTGGCTGTCATTGATTGGACAAGAGGTCCCTTCCCAAGTACCACTTAATGCGTACTTTTTGGACCCTCCTAGCTCGCAGTAAATGTAAATAGTATTTGTTTCTCTTTCAGCCAGCACACATAAAGGTCTCCCCCCCACCCAGTTTGATAATGATAATGATCAAAGGGGTCTTTTCTGGACTCACTTGTTCAACAGGCCTATTCACTGAATAGGTATTGCCTCACTCAGAATGAGAACTTGGAAAGACCTTAGCTTATAAAGACCAAAGCCTCCCACTGCATCCTGGACCATCTCTAGTTATCCAGATCTATATCTTGTTACTGGACCCAGATGTTCCTGGAGGAGAAAATGAGGCTGCTGACTTTGCACAGCCCTCACTCACTCAAATTCAATTCATTTGTAAGTCATGCCATCATCTTCCTGATGCCGTATTATTCTTCAAGAATGAAGGACAAAATCACTACCACACAACCACAACAGATATGTTAAGTGAATTGCTAGCATAACTAACTTCCTCTAGTGTGTCCTACAAAATGAGATGTTTGAATTAGATCAGGATTAGTCTATTTTCATTTTTGTAAGTCTATAAATCTTAAGAAGTTTTTTATGTGTGTCATGGTCCCTTTGACAATGGTGAAGTTGATTATTCCTTTTTCAGGATACTATTTTGTAGAATTAAAAAAGACAGTCTTTTTTAGTTTTATTAAAATACATTTATTTAAAGTTTGCAAACCATAGGTTAAGGACCCCAGGAGATAATCTCTAAGGTGATTTATAGAGCTAACTATACATTCCAAATAAGATGTTCTTAACAGTCATGCAATTATTTCTATCCATTAATCCATACACAATAAACAACAAGCAGCTGAATTCACAATTATCTTATCCAATAGAACAATGATTTGTAAAATACAGTGATGAGGAAATTAAAAACAGCAAGAAAAACTTTAGAGTTACCTATTGAGAATAACTTCAGATGAAAATCTGGCATGCTTCCATATTTTTTATATATTGTGTATGTTTCAACTCACTCCCAAACAAAACACACAGGGAAAAAAAAACAACAAATGAATGTGTCACTAGAAGTCACAGTATTTCTCTGTAGATGGCAAATATCTCATTTTCTTTTCAAATTGAATAAATTTATAATACCACAATTTTTGTAAGAGTATATTTTGAATGAATATGCTATATTCAGGAAAATTCATACCACAGAGTTTGGATATGAAAGTCATTAGAAAGAATTTCTTACATATATCTGGAAAAAACTATAATACTAAATACTCATGAATGTAATAATATATATTCTTCCTAGTCATCTGCATCTTTGGAGAATGGGAGTTATTATTTTTTCTGTTATTCTTCTCAAGTTCAAAAATACTTAAGTTATAAATTTTAAATAGCATTCTCATTTTTGATAACAATTAGAATGGTAGAATTGTTAACACATCTCTTGTAGGGACTACCTATGAGGAATTTTTAATTTTTCTGTACAGTTATAATACTGAATAACTGAATGACTCCTAGGCAGCAGAAATTTCTATGTTCCTGGATATTTTTCAAAAACCATTTTGACCATGAAGGAAAAATTTCTTTTAGAGTGGCATTTCTTCTGTGACCTCTCTAAGGAATGCCAAGACACAATTAGGTCTTCTTGGGGTTGAAGTTCCAATGTTCTCTGTGAGTATATATATATTTGTTAATCAGTGTGATGTCCCTGTCTTTTAATCAAAAAAGGAAATAATTCATTTCCTTTCAGGCCGTCACATAAGATAGCACAAGTACATTTTTTCTCCTTTACCTGTGATTATTGGCAGTGTAGCTACATCAAAGTTATTGGTTTTGTTATTGAGTTGTTCAGCCTTTATGGCTCTTCATGACCCCATGGACCATAACACATCAGGCCCTTTTATCCTCTACTATGTCCCAAAGTCTATCCAAGCTCATGTTAATTGCTTCCATGACACTATTTATCCATCTTATCTTCTGCTATTCCTTTCCCCCTTTACTTTCTTTTTTTTTTTTTTGATTTTTGGATGGCTGTTGGGGTTAAGTGACTTTCCCAAGGTCACACAGCTAGTTTTTGTGTTAAGTGTCTGAGGCTGGATTTGAACTCAGGTACTCCTGACTCCAGGGCCGGTGCTCTATTCACTGCACCACCTAGCCTCCCCCCTCCCCCCCCTTTACTTTCAATCATTCCAACATCAGGATCTTCCCCAATGATTCCTGTCTTCTCATTATTTGGCCAATATGTTTAAGTTTCAGCATTTATCTTTCCAATAAATAGCTTCATCTTAGACCATTACTCTTTTTAGGATTAACTTCTTCTGAGAATGATTTCAGTGTTTTCTCTGTGACTTAAAGACATGCAATTCCAGGGCCATAGGCTCTGTGGATACAAAGACAGAAAAAAAAATGAAACAATCTTTGCCCTGAAAGAGTTTGCATCATAGGTCATGATAGCCTGATTATAATTCAAAGTCGGAGTATATTCCATGCAGTCTTTGGGAAGGTTTGTCTGTTTGGATTTTTTTTTACTAACTGCCTTTTGTAAAGCATGAATGGCAGGTATGCATGGCAGCTTAGAGAAGGTACTAATTTCATAAATTAAAAAAATAGTAATTGACTAAAATTTGGTTTTAAAGAACAGAATTATTCAAGTAGGTGTAATTATATTGAATGATTTACAATAAATTTGAGTTCTTTTTTAATTACTTGGTAAGAAAGAAGTTCAAATCTTTGCATATACTTGGAAATATATTTTATGCCTTTAATGTAAGTGGTTTTTGTATTTTCTAACTACACAATTAAATATGAAAGGAAAACATAGCACTTTTCACTCCACTTAAATTACCTAATTTTTTCTATGAAGTCAGTAGTATATTATATAAGGTGCATATTAAATCTTGGCTTTGAGATCAAATATCTATCTAAGTATGGTCTTAGTTTTTAATTCATGCTTCAGTACATTACTGAGAAATCTGATTTTTCTTTATCTTCTAAGAGTTCACTGTTTTATTAAATAAACCACAAAAAGGGGGATACATTATAAGTAACTAAGAATACTCCTCTGTAAATATTTGAGAGACATAATTCAGAGCCAGAGGAACCCTATGGCCAATATATAAAATAAAATTTAAGATATTTAGGGAATTTAATTCTTTACAATCATTATGCCCTGTTGTGATATGTTGTTGCTAGTATTAAATGAGAATAAACCTCCTTCTTTTAGAATAGTCATATTTTTCTATATTATTTTCTCTTTGTATCAAAGAGGGAGATTAGGAAAATTTTATTTTCCCTGTATCTTGAGAACATTGTTTCTCTGGAGGCTAAGAACACAATTCTTCTGAATTCATCTGCCTGCCCAGAGCCCATAAAATCAAGAATGTTTTATTTCTTTGTTTAAAGAGTTTTATGCAGTTATATGTATCTTGCTAAATGTTCCTACTGTTTTAGTGAGATTCACATTTCCTCACAGAACTCTAGTTAAGCATAAATGTCTAAAATAACTCAGTACACGTTCATGTACACACACTCACATAAATACAAACCTGAACACATCCTTGGGAATTAATCAGAGAGGACAGCTAGCCCTGGTGTCAGAAGGACCCAAATTCAAATTCAGCCTCAGAGACTGACTAGCTGTGTGACCCTGGGTAAATCACTTAAACATGAGAAAAAGAGAGAGAGGGAGAGAGAGAGAGAAAGAGAGAATGAATCCATCAAATAAACCAAACTACAACTAGAACATCATTATAGACACAACTGTTGTCCACAGCTCCCTAAATATAATATTGAGCATTAAAAATTTAAGAATAATGTTCTTAATAGTTGTTGCCATAGTAAATAGTCATGATCTTTAAAGCATGTGGAATAAAATCTTTCAAAATATTGAGACCTTGTAGAACAATGAATGAGAAGATCCCTTATGGGAACTAGATGAGGGTATATGATATCCATGTTATCTTTTCAGCTTCCAGAGAATTACCCCAAGGATACTTGCAGTGATTCTACAGAAGATGAAGTTACCTCCCGCTGACGAGTGATTCAGTGACAAAGAACAGTTCTTTTATGAGAATTAACCTGTAGAAAATAAATTATAAAATAATAACAATAAGACAATAATTTGCCCTTGGACTGTTACTATTTGAACCTCATAAATTAAGAGAACAAGACAAAAAAAAATAGGAAACCATCACACAAAACCATTCAATAACTTATTTACATATATTAAAATATACATGTATTAAAATATACATATATTAAAATATACAGAGTACTTTACATAAGAAGAGCTTTACCTTTACAAAGAATTCCTTTCCTATTCCCTTTCTGTGGTCCAGGAAATTTTACTAGTTGATGTAATTAAATTAGATTTGGATTGCCATTTTTAGGTGGAAAGCCCTTACCCAAGTTACTTATGAAATCACAAAGGAAGCTTTTATTAAATCTTAGTGCTGTTTAAACGGACATTTAGCCAGCCGTTTTAAGAGTAAAGTACCAGTCTTTACAATAAAGTAATGGTACAGGCTTATTCTTCAAAAAGAATTTTGCAGTCATGTTTGAGTAACTACAAATAGACCAAGATTTCCAGGATTTTTGCATTTTTCCTTAGTTCAGTTTAGAATGAAGGGAAGCAAATTAATATTTGTGAACTCGAAAAAATATGCTTCCTTTCTTACAGAATATATAAAAGTAGTCTCTTTTCTGCCAAAAATAAGATTTTGTAGCAAGTAATAAATATTTTTTTTAAGTTGCTTAACAGTTTTATTGACTAATTTATTGCTTTCAACAATCCCCTCTGTAGTATATACTCTTTTTTCAATTGATTTGTTTATTTTCTTTTAGTTTACAAGATTCAGTTCCACAGTCCCTTGAGTTTCAAATGTTCTCCACTCCCTATTCCCTCTGCCCATGGTGGCATACAATCAAGTATAGGATCTGCAAATACTTTCACATTGGACATTAGTCTCGTTGTATAGAAGGGTTGTAACCCATGAAGTGAACAATGGGAAAAAGAAAGAAAACCAAACATGAAAAAGAACAATAGCATGTAGATTGCTTCAGTCTCCATTTAAACACTGTTCTTTCTATATCTTTCTCTGAAGGTAGATATATCTTTCCATCCTGAGACTTGTAAAGTTTTCTTATAACTGTGCATTGCTGAGAAGAGTCCAGTTTATCAAAGTGGGTCATCACGCATACGATGTGTCTGTGATTGTGTACAAATTCTTTATAATAATAATAATCTATGCTCTGGTGAAATTATGTAACAAGGGGAATATTTAAATGTTGTTCAATGATTTAAATATATAATTCCCATTTTATATATGTGTGCCTGAGTGTATGTATATACACACTATATATATGCATGTATATATGTATACTATATACATATATGTATGTGTGCATGTATATAGATACAATATTGTATGTATAAAGATACATTAGACACTCTATTATATATTGATAGTATGTTTGCCTAGACCTCATGCATAGGTCATTAAGTCAAAGGCTATATAAATATATTTATATGTGTGGGGGGGTATAGAGAGTATGTGTGTGCATGTGTTTGTGATATAGCAATTCCTTCCATAAGTGCAGATTTCACTATTTTATTTGGTTGTCATAGAGAGTTTATTGACTCTCTGAGGAGATAAGTAAATTGCTCTTTTTGTATTAGAGCAATGGTTCCCTACCTTCCTAATGCCACAACCCTTTAACACAGTTCCTCATGTTGTGGCGACCCCCAACCATAAAATCATTTACTTTGCTACTTCATAACTGTAATTTTGCTACTGTTATGAATCTGATATTCAAAATATATTTTCATTGTTACAAATTGGATATAACCCACAAGTTGAAAACTGCTGTATTAGAGTATTTCACGTATACTTTTTTATGTATCTTAGCAAATAAAGAATCAATGATTTCCTCATATGGGAACTTCACCAATATAAATTGTAATCCATCATAAAGAAGATAAGACCTAAACCCTAGTCTTCTTGAATCTAGTTCTAGCATCATATTCACTAGGCTGTGTTGCATCTCTAGACTTTTATTACTACAAAAAACCTATTTTGTCTCATTTTTATCCAGTTCCCAAGCACTGTGATATTGTATTATTTTATTACTGACTACCACCACCACCAATAACAACAAAAATTTCAATACCTATCAGATATACTATTACACATATTCCCATATTCTTAATTTCATTAGGTATCTGATGATATATAATGTGATCCCTGATAAAACTACTTTTAATTTCCTTTCTTTCTCTTAATGAATGGTAATATGATATATTATTCCTATTATTCCTAATTATACTATTTTTGTTGCAACATGAGTATCCATCTTTCAAGCTTGAATGGTATGATTGATTGTAGCCTAAAACATGTTAAAATAGATCAGTATTTGTATAACTGATAACATCTGTCTTGCTGTCTAATATAGTAGCTTTGTCATAACAGAATTCTGATATCTTGTTACAAACTCACTAACAAAATAGCCTCATTATTTTCTTGCTTCTGTTCCCCAAAGAGAAGAATGTTAGCTTTTGCTCTTTTCTCTGCTTCTTGGCATATTCAATCAAAATATACTCTTACAAAAATTGTGCCATTATAAATTTATTCAATTTGAAAAGAAAATGAGATGACGTTTGACATCCAGAGAGAAATTACACAGTTTAAAAACAAACATGTGATTGAGCATTATAACACACATCAGAAGCAATAAGTACCATTTTAGGTAAACCGTGCCTATTCAGAATATTTGAATTTCTGATTAAAGTTAGCTCTCTTTTTCTTATAGATTTTAGATGATTTTTATTAATGTACAAATTTATGCCTGTCTCTATACAATGCTTTCAAATAAAACTGAATTGGAAGTTTTGGTTGCAAAATCTCATAGGCCAAGTGTTTGGGGTGCTGATGTGTATAGCAAAACATAGCCAGATCCACTTAAGTAAACAAAAGGTAGCAAGGGAGCAGGTGGTAGGAAATAAAATTATACTTTTCATCTTACAGATTATTTCACTCACTCATGACACCTCTCTGAACTGTAATGTCTGGATATTCAGACTGGTAATAGCCAAATTCTTATTTTTAAGAAAACTATTCAAGCAGATCACAAAAGTGATAGTGGAAGGTGCACTAAGCCTGGGCATCTTGGGAAGGATTTTGAGCTTCTAAAACTCATCTTAGTATTGTAGATGATTCTTAACTTTCCAGAGACGGCTATTATCCCTAAGATCAGGGAAAGTTCACTTTTTGCATTTTGCAAATAAGAAATGCCACCAGAAACTGATAGACTGCTCTTCTAACAAGTATGAAAAGTGTACCAGACTTCCATGGTGACTTAAATGAATCACAGAAGTGATCCAAGGGACTTGGGTTCACAAGTCTTGTCTCTGGAGTAATTTTTCCCCTAAATATAGAAAGCGTAGTTGAATTTCTGGGATTGTAAAACTTTCGAGAATTAGTTAATGGGACTTGGAATTGAGGCTGCAGGCTGAACATTTTTCAATGAAATAAACGTGTAGACATGACAGAACAGTGATCCATATCAATATCCATAAATCAATGGCACAAATAGATGTCTGTTAAGCAGGCAGACCCCTTAAGTCAAAAATACAATCTGCAAACAAAGCTAAAAGATGTAGAGAAAAAAATAAAAGAAAATTTAGTTTTACGATTGATAAACACTTTTATAGCTTTTTAAAAATATTCTATTGGATATCTGCAACTGTAATATATTCTGTCCAGTAAGTTTTTTTTTATGTTGACACCTGTAATCTCCTCTCAACTGGAAACTGCTTATTAGAATGGCACCTAGTACTCTGAGAAAATAATGAATTGTACATGGGTACACAAAAAGGAAGTTTTGGAAGCATTACTTGAACCCTTGTTTTCCTGTCTTCAAGGTCAATCTATCTATTTATTATACTTGTTCTGTCTTTTGAGTTGTGTCCAATACTTTGTGAACTCATTTGGTGTTTTCTTGACACAGACAGTGGAGTTATTTGCCACTTCATTTTCCAGTTCATTTTCCAGATGAAGGAAATGAGGCAAACAGGGTCTTGTTCAGGGTCACATTGCTAATAATTGTCTGAGGCTAGATTTGAACTCAGGAGAATGAATCTTCCCAGTTCCAGCCTCTGCACTCTATTCACTTGCAACAATCACTATGAAGTACCCAAAAGAAGACTTCTATGATAATTGTTGGGCAGAGTGCATCAGATAGGTCAACACCTCAAATTCTGTTTCTTCTCTAATTATTGTTCTTTTAATTAAATCATCATGGTATCTTAATGTTTAAATTTAGACTTTCTAGCCTTTCAGAAAACAAACATTTCTTGATCCATTAGTTAGCCACAAAATATATATGTTGGTTTTTATGCTAACATAATATTCATTAACTATATGTTTCTGGAAAGTCAGAAAAACACATTTCTTTGAATAATAAGGGCTTTTTATTTGGTCATATAAGCATAAACTATATTTAATGACTATGAAAATATTTTGTTTTGCTTATTAGTATATTTAAATTCACCCCACTGATCCTTATTAAACCTTTCAACATGTGTTACCAAATGAATTCGAATCTATTAGTGTGCCAGTATTAGTTTTTTAAGTGAATGGGGGAAAACACAGATCTGAGCAATTCTTCCATTTGTATAGTGACAAAGACTTGGTCTCACTAAAAGCTTCCATTATGGGAAGACACTGCTTCACCAGAAAGTCACTGTATCATTTCTATACTTGCTTTGCAATTAGATCCCAAACCCAGAATTACAATATACAAAAGAAATTGTGTGAATAAATACTGCACTTACTGTAAATGATTGACAAGGTTATTGCTGATCTCCTATTAAATTTAAATCATGCATGTTTGTTTTCACATACACACATGCACACATACACACAAACACATTGTTACTTTTTAGGTCTTGTCTTGTAAAGAAAAAATAATTTACATATCAAGTTATCAAGAGCAATGTAGACAGTTTTTAGTCTTCTTTGAAAATTTAGCCATTTATGTATAAGAAAAAATATAAAAATTAAAAAAAATTTTTTAAATTTTCTTTTCCTTAACAAATAATTTAAAGCAATAGACATTTTCAAAACAGCATATTAAACTGAATTTAAAATTATTTTAAATTTTATAATATTGATATCTCTTTTATATTATAATTATTCTAAATATAAATCCCTTCCATTGCACTGATTCTTCAAATTGAATAGTTTATTAGAGCACAGAGACTAAAATGGATTGTTAAATGCTTTCTCAGTTCAATTATATTCAACAAATATTACACAGTTCCTATGTGCCAAGCACTGTTCTAGGTATCAAGAGAAATACAACTATTCATATAATACTTACATTGAGCTTGGAATCTACTGGGGAATGGAGTGAGGTGCAATACCTACACAGATAATTATATTACACAAGAATACAGGAAAAGTGCATTAGTGAGGTTTTAAAACAAAGCACTGCATTTTATTCACTAGAGGCATCAGGCCTATCCATGGAAGGCTACAGAAATAATCCTGATGTCTGCCAATGAAATGACATATCAACTTAGTGGAAAGCCTGCATTCTCATTAACAAACCATTTGAAATGCAATTGTGATTCAGTCTGATCCATTAGCAACTACTGAGTGCCACACCATTCAGGGAAAAGGGCTACAATAAAGGTATCTTTCTTCTTCTCCACACCACTGCTTTCGGCTTAAAATTATCAGGGGACACTCTACATTCATTTATTAGGAACAGGCCCAGGCAAGTGTTCAAAATAATAGAGATGATTTCACTAGTTCCTGTAGGCCCCTCCCTTTAAGAAACAGCATGGCCTTGCATGTAGAAAAAGGAAGGAAAATATTGTAACCTAAAATACTCCTTCTTCATCATTCCTTCAGCAAATCATCTTTCACTGAATATCAAATTATGGTCAAAAGGTCAAGTAACAACTTTGAATATCAAATATAAAGAGCCCTGTACTGGTTTGTGACATGATCAGAGTTCTCTGGTAGCCAGCATAAAAGTGAAGTGAAGGGGCTATCTTAGCCAGACAAATAGCTGAACATAAGATAGCCTCAAAATTGTATTTTTTCTACTGTAACTTATATTGTCAGAACTGACCTGTGTTGTTCACATTTGGGTCACTGACTGTGAATAAATGATTGACATTTCAGTTTATTCATTCCCTTTTCTATTATTCATTCTATTCATTTACTGCCTCATGATTACATGCCCAGAGCTCTTCCTGAGATGGTTGGCTTCCCTATCAATCCTATACACACATTTCCTAGGGATTGTACCAGGTCCTTGTGTTTATAGAGATAGAAGATAGTCAGTCAGCAAGTATTCAATTACCATGTTGTAAGCACTGTGGTTAATACTTGGGATACAAAGAAAGGCAAACATGACCAGTATCTGTCCTCAACAACGTCATAGTCTAATGGAGGAGATAACATCCAATTAACTATGTACAACCAAGATACATGTAATAAAAATTTGAAATAATCAAAAAAGTGAAGACATTAGCAATAAGATCTGCAGTCTTCTTATAGAAGTGGGAGGAGGGCTAGCCAGTACTTGAAGGAAACCAGGGAACCCAGGAGACAAGGAATAAAAATATCTCAGACAAAGGGGACAGCTAATGAAAGTGGCCAGCGATGGGATATCGAATGTCCTGTACAAGAAATAGGACAGAGATCAATGTCAATGGATATTTGAGTATGGGGCAATGGATACAAAGGAATAATTAGACTTGATAGATAGAAGGGATCTAGGCTATGAGGGGCTATGAATGCCAACCAGAGGACTTTATATTTGATTCTGGAGATGAGAGGGGGCCACTGAACTTTTTGAATACAGGGGTAGCATGCTCATACCTGAACTTTAGGGAGCTCTCTTAGTTAGACAGCTGAGCCTATGGATTGTAGTAAGTGGAAACTTGAGGCAAGGAGACCAACTAACAAATTGTTGAAATAATTTAGGTGTGAAGTGATAGTCTCTTTATTCTGAGTGTTGGCAGTATCCAAAGAGAGAAGAGTGAATATATGGGATAAGAATCTCTGTCTCTCTACATTTGTTAACTCTCATTTCTACTGGAAAGATATTTTATTTGGCCCAATGTGTAGTCAGTGGCTCTAATTAAACACAATAATATTTTTATCATTGAAGAAGTATGATTTCCTATCATACCTAGATTTACTAGCTGTGTAATCCAGGGTATATTATTTTTATCAACTTTATGAATATTTTAAGGTATATAAAGATTGTGAACAATCAGTTTTCTTATATTGTAGAATATTTTTTTAAAACAAGTGGGTATGTTAGTACCAAAAGAAATCTTACAATGGCATAATGAAGGCAAAATAGAAAAAAATCTTTAATTCAGTTGATTTTCCTAAATTTTGAGGATGGAAAATGAAGGAAAGTGTATTAATTGACCCAATTTATAAGATTCTTTGGTTTGTTTTTGATTTTACTTTTCTTCATATCACTTTTCTTCACATTTCTTCATAACATTAAAGCTAGAAAAGATAGTAGTTTTAACTCTAGCTATGAAACCAAGAACAGTAACCCCTTTTAGTACCTGCACATTTCTCAAGAAGGTTATTCATATTTTTAAAAAATAATGTTTTATTACGGAAAGTTTTAGAACTTGACAATTTATGTGGACTTGTCAGACCTAGAAATGATCTTAGATGCATTTAATCTAAACCCTTTATTTTAATATATGAGTAAGACCATTTAGTTTAAGACTTGCATTATACAGACTGAACTTAAGATAACAGCAACTTATTATGAGGACTGAGGTTATGGAAATAACTCATATCTGATTCCTACCCATTCCATGCATGTCAATATTCATTCTACTGCACAACATCTTGAGTTTCTTATATGGAAAGATGTGATGTTCACAGAGTCACTAAGATTAGGCATCTTGAAGTTGAGACAATGCTCTTTTGAAATTTGTTTAATAAAAATGTTTATATTTGCTAGATTTTTAAAGGATTTTATTCCAATGAAGTTAGTGAGTGTATTTTATGTTTAATTTATTCAATTATAGTTATGTTAAGTAAGTTTTTACAACACAGAGAACCCAGTTTCCTAATACCCAATACGTAAAAAATAATCTATATATTTCCCCATCCAATGAATATATAAGGCATGATATGAAGTCTATTCTTCCCATTTTTATTCTAAGAGTTTTATAAAACAAAAATATATCTATGAGGTATGCTTAAGAATTCATCTTAAATTCAGGGAGAGTTGTAAATATTCTTTTCAAAGGATGTGTTTCTTTCCAATGAAACTGCATTTAGGGAATGTTTCTTCCAACACAGATTCTTTGTTAAAAAAATAAAATGCAATTAACAATTTATAATTCATAAAATAAACATCTGTAGAGGTGATTTTCCTTGTAATAAGCCTCATAGGAACAATTACAGATCTTTAAATATCTCAGTAGTAATCACTAATGTTTCCATTTAGGATATCATTCAAATTGTCAGCCTGTTGTAGACAGCTAGAAAGACCCTAATTCCTTAGTAGAAAGATCATCTTTCTTGAGTTTAACACAAGATTTTAAAGAAACTGAAAATGGAAAAGATGTCAGATGTTATGCTATTTCAAATATATTGGAAGTATTTGAATCCAGTGTATTTGAAAATACTGCTGAAGCAACCTGCCACTGTTTTAAAAAAATAAAAACTTAGCATTTTTTTTGTCTTTTTGATTCTGGCCACAGTTAACCTTGAATAATATGCATTAATCTAGTAAAGACTTGGTCCCAACCTTAGTTAATAACTGTTGGAGGCAGTATGAGGAAAGACATAGGAATATATCTCTAAGCTAGGACAACTGTGACTTTGCCTCAGGGAAGTGAACTTTTGAGGATTCAAATTATTTTTAGCTAGAAGAAACAGGGGTGTTAAAACCAAATTAGCAAGAATAATTTTTAGCCAGTAAGTCATATCCCAGGTAAGTTTCTCCCTGGCTTCTCCATTCTTCTCTCATTCCCTTTTAATTTCTATTGTCCTTGAGTTATCATGTCAGCCAAACTCTTCCACCTTGACCTCAGGATTTTATTATTGTACATAGTATTCTTGAGTTACAAGGTCCCCGTTCAATAACTTAATTTGTCTTAAAGTATTTATTTGAGAAACCCTTTTATGGTCATAGGCTAAGACACCAGAATTTTATTCACAGTTCTATACAGAACCATGATAGTGTTCAATGCATCCACTTTGTAGAATGCTCACCTGTTTCATTGCTGGCAATCCAATACCTGGAAACTATGTCCATGAGTATTGAGGAGAAAAAAGAAAGACTAAATTTATACAATAAAAAGGATCATCAATGCCAGGAGAAGAAGGGAAAAAGCTATCATGATTAGTGTTTCAGCCAAACCGGACTACTAGTTTTTCCATAGACATGTTTTCTATTAAAATCGCTAATTAGTCACAAATCTTGCAGATATACTAATATTAATGTAAAAGATTATATGTCAAATTGGGAACATATACATAGTTTTAAAAGTATATATTAAACTCCACACAGTAGTAACACAATTACATAGTTTGTTTCCCCTTCTCAATTACTTTGGGTTTCTTCAGTGTGCTTTTTAAGGTTTTATTGATGCTCTACTTTTTAAAAAACATTTCTCTAACTTCTCACTAACTCATCTCCCCCATCCCTTATATGCAAAATCAAATGACTCCCTTGTTACAGACAAATATAGTCAGGCAAAATGAATAATTGCTTTGGCTACATCTAAAAATCTATGTCTCTTTCTGTACCTCTTGCCCATCATTTCTCTGCCAAGAGGTGGGAAACTTGCTCCTTCATCAATCTTCTGAAGTCATGATTGGTCACTATGAAGATCTTTAGGTCTTTCTGAGCTAATTTCCTTTACACTGTTGTGCTCATCTTACAGTTTTTGCCTCCTGTTTTTTCTGCTTTTTAAAAAATCATTCTGCATCCATTTATACAAGTTTCTCATAACTGTTAATGTCTATCATTTCTTATAATACAATAATATTCCACTCCTTCCATATACTGAATTTTGCTCAGCCATTCACCAATGTATGGACACACACCCAATTTGTTTCGTTATTTGTTATGCTCTTATGCACCCCACATTTGACCATTCCTTATATCTGCAGTGTGTTCTATCACACCTCTGCCTTTCAGAATCCTCTTCCTTCAAGGCCTCAGCTCCTCTGCATAGCATTCCCTTTTACTTCCAAATGAAGGTATTTTTTCACTCTAGGTTTCCAAGATTTAGCTGGACCTTGTCTTTGTTCCTACAATGCCCAAACTGGTATCCTTTCACATATTTACATCCCCTGCCAGTAGAATTCAAGCTCTCTGAGTGCAACTACTGTGAAAACCTTTCATTTCGCTGTACTACCAGTGGTTAAAATAGTGTCTTGTACATAGTAGGTGCTGATTAGTCTTTGTTTAGTGGGGAAATGGAAGAATAAGTTATAAAAGTAAAAAAAGTAGAGCAGATATCAGAGAAGGCAGAAAAATGCAAATAAGACCAGAACTGATTTGAAAATGAGGGTGGCTTTAGGTTTGTCCAGGTGGCATAACTTATTTTTCAGAAATTAAAGTTGCTTATTTAGGGTTTACCTGAGATGAACAGAGCTTCTCAAAATTTTGTAAATAAAGATAGTAGCCAGTCTCTATCCAGGACTTTAACCTCATAACACAAGCAAAGAAGATAAAAGAAGCATCATGAATAGAAGGTCTTTGTGGCAAAGGTCATTTTGGTTTTGTCATTCTACTATCTACAAAATATGGATAATAGTAAGACCTTCAGCACTGAGTTGTTTTTAGGATCCAGTGATATCATACATGTTGAGTGCTTTGCAGACCTAGAAGTATTACATAAATATTGTCTGCAGTATTACTCCTATTCATTTTAATTTGCACAGTTTTGCTTTGTTTTTAATTTTTGGACTGGGCTGTTGATTTTTTTCATATGGTGAGTTCTCAGTGAGGTATTCACCCTACTAATTTAAGTCAGTATTCTCTCTGAAACTTAGTCTTTGAGAATTGCCTGGAATATAGAGAGGTTAAGATATTTGCCTAGGGACAGACATGGGCACACACACACATACATAGGTAGTTCATAAATATCTGTTGAATTGAAATCATATCTTTATCCCTTGAACATAATGGGCAACAGTAATTTGAGTAATTTAATTTAAATAGCTGCAACCTATCTTTGAAACGGCTCTGGGCACATTTGTAGTTGCCAGAAGAAAGAATGGTACTGTAATGATTTAAGAATTCAGTAAGAGATACTGCTGAATACCCAACAGAAAATGATCAATGAAGTTCCTCCATTACCTGTATGTTCCTCTGAGTATTGAATATGTTTTGGGAATAATTTCCTTTAACTAATGTTCTATGCTGGAGGCTCTATGTTAAAAATGAAGCCATCTAAAAGCAATAAATGAACTAGTCTACTTGACTATTGCTACAGCCATTAAAAACTAAGCCTTTAATAGTCAGCAGTTGTGATTAAGAAACATTTAAAACTTCAGAACATGATGTTCTCCATTCAGAATGGGTCCTGCTTATAAGTTCATGTTGATGACAATTATGGAATAAGAGAGAGTATTTGTTTAGCAAATAGTATTTTGAAGCAGGAGCAATAATTTCACATACCAAAAATAGTGCTGTACGTCATCCGCTTTTCTTCTGGATGATTCACCAGGGCAAGAGCTGTAGTGTGACTTGATTAAAATGAAGTATAGCTACACCCAGCACTACATACCATGCCAGAGTTTGGTACCTGAATTCTGGCTCTTTGAAAATTGTGTCACAGTGGTGTAAAGGCAAGAGGAGAATTGCTTTGTAAAAGAGCTATAAGGAATTCAATTGCCATTGTTGATTGAATATATTAGACATAGTATTGAACCCATAGAGTTCCATTTTTATTTGAGGATTTTAAGGAAATACTTACACATTTTTTTTTCCGAATTGGTCATTACAACTGTGCCTGTCCCCTTTTGCATAACCAGATAATGACTAGCTAATATCTGCAACAAGGAAAAACAATTTAGATATTCCCAAATTATCCTTTGTTTGGACTTCAAAAGAAAAAGATAATTTGTTTGACAGAATCTAATTTAATTTTTATCTGTTACTTTATTTCTCTTGCTAAAGAATTTTCTGCATGGGTTCAGAGACCCCAATGAAAATCTCACCCACAGATGGCCACGAGTGACTGGCCAAGGTGAAAGAAAGGAAAAGACATTTATTAGCTCACCAAAAGAGATTGGCTATTGGTAGTAGCATGTGCCCTCTCCTCACTCATTGTTGATTTGGTTTATATATCTTTTTAAGCCTACTTAGAGAATAAAACCAATCAGCTCCATTCTATGGCATTTAGTTGGACCAAAAGAGAGTTATTCTGCATTATAAGAAAAATTGATTACTGTATTAATGGGAAGCTCAACACTTTGTGTCACTTGCTTACACAACAAGGTCATTAGTGCTGGAGTACTGAGGTACTGTTGTTACCCACAATCAGCTAGAAAGGCCCCTCCCAGAGAAAGAACAAGTTTGCCATTTTAGTCACACAATATGGTTTTTTTTTCCAAAAAGGCCTCTTCTTTTCTCCCTCCACATTATCAGCCTCAGTGTCTTCATCTGAATTATGAGGGTAGTGTAATATAATAGTAATTATTATTATTTACTAAGAAGAACCATATTGAGCTAGGTCTACTACATATCAATGGCGTAAGAATAATAGAAATACTGAATTTCATACTTTGAAATGAACTCTGAAAGCATTTAGTCAAACCGATATTTCAATATAATCTAATTCTGGAGAATTGTGCCTGGTTTTTTTGTTCTTGTTGTTGTTGTTGTTATCATGCCACAATGTTCTTTCGTGATGAATTTGTAGTTTACAACACACTCAAATTTTCATCAGATCAACTGCTCTAACTCTCTCTTGTTTACTCAATTTTTGTTCACATCACTTTTAGCTGAAATGTGGCTTAATTTAATGTCTAATAATGTCATCTCATTATATTCATGTCATCCACGCAATGAGTGAGCACATTATATCTGCCTTTACCTAAATCACTATAAAGATTTTGAACAGAACATGAATGATATTAGAGTACCGTGGCACCCAAGGGAAGACTTCTCTCTACATTTCCATTATTCCAATAATGACAACTCTTGCATCTGGTAATTCAGCTAGCTTGGAATGTGTCATGCTGTGATATAATTTGAGCTACACCTCCCCATTGTGTTTACTTAAGGATAGTGAGAGACTGTCAAATGCCTAACTACATTTCAGACATAACTGAGCTATGGAATTTTCATAGTATTAGTATGAGTATTTACATAGTATGAGTATTCTACACATGATTTTGTTTGGTTTTTTTTGTTTTGTTTCGTTTTAAAACTATTTCACATACTACTTTATGACTACAGAACACATTCCTTAGGACTTCAGAACAATGTTGTAAGAAGGCCCAGGGTCACATGGCCAATGTGTATTAGTCTATATATCTTTCAACCCATGACTCCCCAGACCAAGTCTGGGTCTGGACCTTACCTTGTCCATCACTTCCCTTTAAAAAGCTCCCTTTTATATTTTGTCTTCTGCCATTAAAATGCAAACTCCATGAGGAAAAGGGTTATCTTGTGTTCTGATACACACACACATACACACACACACACGTACACACAAAGAAACACACACTACATAAAAGCACCCTGGGGGAGGAAAGAGTTGGGAATGACAATATATACATGAAAAGCCTTTCTTTTTTCAGTGGACTCTGGGCACTTTTCACTTCCTAATTCTCTGCAGAAAAGATGTGCTTCTGTAATAGTAATCAGTTTATCAGATACTTAGCATTTAGTAACTTAGCACTAAGTACCACCTAGTAACTTAGGGCTAGGTATGGAAGGTGTGAACCCTGTCCATTTGTTGAGAAGGCATGAACTCCCCTGTTGATGTGGAAGAAGGCTATTGGCTGAGACAGGAAGTCAGTGCTGTATATAAAGAAGAATTCTAGAGACAGAGAGACAGAATTGGAATGAGGCTCTTCAGTGAAGGAAGATTAATGAAGACTGAAGCCAGCTGAGATAGAAAGAGGGAGACAGAGAGAGGTTCTCTCCCAGTATCTGGAAGCTGACTGAAAACTGAATTGGAGTTTTCCTGAGACTAGAATCTGGTGAAGGCCATCCAGAAGGCCAATATTCCTTTTGGGTCCTAGAGCCAGCTAAACTACTAGAAGACTGAAGAAGCATGAACAGGATGAGACTTTGTTTATTTGTGACCTGGCTGATCCTTGAGTTCCAGGCAAGAGAAGTGGTGAAGGGTTTGAGACGTGCTGAACTCTGTGAACTTCAGTGTGTGCCAGGGATTGCCCTGAAGACTTGACGAGGACCTGGCAGTTGTCTGCTTCTGAATCCAGGTGATTGGCAGATTCAGGAGGGAGTTGGAACCATGAAAGGGGATCCAGGGAATCAGAGAGAACTCCCAGAGTCAAGATGAAGAAAAGGCCTCCCCTTGGACAAAATGAGGTTTGCTGGAAACCAAGGGGTGGAAAGTTTGTGTGGTTTTCTAATGACTGTATTTTTGACTAATGGTATTTGGAATTGGGAATCTAGCTTAGTGACTGACTGTTAGATGAGAGACTGATTAAGTTAATGGTTGCCCCATGAGTGGAAGATTGGTATATTGTAAATTGATTGATTGAATCCTTAAGTGAGAAGGGTTTCCCCGTTAGCCAAACCAGTTGATTTTTCTTTTAGAAACCAGGTGATTTTTCTTTTAGGAACCAGGTGATTCTTCTTTTAGAAACCAGGTGATTCTTCTTTTAGAAACCAGGTGATTCTTCTTTTGTTCCTTGTTCTAAATATTGTGGCCACTGTAGTGAAAACTGTGTGGCCATTCTACTGTTAAGCTGTTATGAACAATATATAGAGACTTTCTGTAATAAGATGTAATATTGAGAATATTATATTGTGAATATTATACTGAACCTTGATCTGTAATGTAATAAACAGATTGTTCACTATTACTGTGTAATCTGAATCTTAAAAGCTGCTCACAGTAGCATTCTTTTGGGAATCTACTGGTGCTTGGCTTTATAGCTTCAGGTCACTAAAAATCCAGTTTCCAAGACTACGCTCATTAGTCTAGCTTTTGACACTTTGTTTTGCCTCCATTTAGACACAGTCACAGCAAATTAGTTCACAGTCTCAGAACAGAGCTCGCAGCCCATCCATTTCCAAAGTGTTATTTGACTACTAAGCCATAATAGAGTCATTATATTTTTACTAGAGACTATACTTTTACTATATTTTACAGCCCTTTGTAATTTTGTTTAAAAAAATACAAGCCTTAGGATTGAATACAGAATCAGAAGACCTGAGTTTGAATTCTGGACATGTTATTACTAGCTTTGTGTCCTTGGGCTAGATACATTCTCTGATTTTTTCAACTATAAAATAATAAGAGAATTAAACAACATGAAACCTAAGATTATTTCTAGCACCTCATCTATTATTCTCAACTATTTGATCTATATAATTAGTTGACAGTAGAACGACTGAAGAATAGTGTAGCAGCACCAAGAAAAGTTCCTTAGTTTGTGAAAAGTACAATCAGAGGTGGCTAAGTTGAACAGTGAATAAAGCACCAGCCCTGGAGTCAGGAGGACCTGAGTTGAAATCCTGCTTCAGACACTAGCTGTGTGGCCTTGGGCAGGTCATTTAACCCCAATTACCCTGCCTTCCCCCTCCAGAAAGCAAAAACATAAAAAGAAAAGTACAATCAATTGCTAACATTTCTATGGAATTTTAAGGTTTGCAAAGCACTTTACATATATCGCCTCTTTTTTTTAAAATTTAGTTTTTATTTGTTTTCTTGTTTACATTATTCATGTTCATTACATTTTTTGAATTACACATTTTCTTCCCGTCTTGTTCCTGCCCCAACCCCAT
>CM053597.1:121630401-121656843 GCA_028646575.1 Pseudocheirus occidentalis | reverse complement strand
GATTTGGGACAGAGCTTTCCCCTCTGGAAGCAGAGTTCCACAGAGCTAAAAAGTCAGGTAGTTGACTGGCAACATGAGCAGGCAAAGGAAGCAAAGTAAGAACAGCAGAAATCCAACTTTAGATTCCTTTTTGGGGGACAAAAAGGATCAAAGCATGGAATGGGAGGAAGACAGCACAATCAGAACTCTCTCACCAAAAGCTGAATGATGTAAACAAGAAAAAATAAATAAATTAATTAAAAAAAACAATCATGCATACTTAGGCAATATAAGTAATTAGAACTAGAAGACATCTTAGAGATCATGCAGTTCAAACCCTCTATTTGACAGGTAAGAACCAACACAGGTAGAGTGACTTGCCTAAATATCACATAGGTAATTAGTAGGATTTGAACTCAGGTTTTCTGATTCCAAATCTGATGACCTTTCACCAAACTTGAAGAAAACAGCTGGAATTATTATCACCTTCTTCCCTGCCATATTCCATCATTAAATATGACTTTAATCAGTTATTCAAACAGTTACTGGTCAGGTTAGCTAAAAGGAAGCATTCATTTCTCATGTCGAGTTTTCATCTAGTAGAGTCCCCTGTTACTCTAAATCTCAATTACTTAAAAAAATTTTCATGAGTTTTAAATTTCAAACTATTTAAATTTTAAGTAGAAAGGCATTTAGTGGGATCTTGACTACTATTTATCACGGAATGTGATAGGAGGATTTTTACATTTTTTATATAGACAATAAGACATATATTAGGTATCTTGACAAACTTAGCCTTAACAGTAAATCTTCAACATTCTCACATTTAACTTTCATGCATTCAAGCATTCAGGTGATTTCAATAGTCACCTCATTTTCACTTCTGCATCAATCATGCACATTCATCAGTCACACACAATAGAAAAAAAAATCAGAGGTGTGATGTTGTGCCAGTTTGTGGGCTAGCTGGTACCTTACTAGACACTTCACTGGTTTTGTTCACCCTAACATTGTAAAGAGCTCCTGGTGCATTCAAAATGTCAGATGTAATGTGGAGATATCTGCCAGACCTCTACCAGTCTCAGAGTCTTTTTACAGCAGTGACTAAAGCCCCAGTAACCTCTCCTTTGTTTTCAGAGGACAACCAAGGTAGAGAGCTTTGTAGCAATATAGTACTGTCTGAAATTATTTTTGTTTTGTTTTTTGATTGAGATGTTAGCACAAAAGGTCATAGTATTCTAGAGAATTAATAGTGAGAAAAATATTTTGCATCTTACCAATTTTATTTTGCATACTGTATTTTATGAGTTATTTCATGGTTACTGTGTTAGACAAAGTGCATCTTAAACAGAACTAATGTTCTGTCATAAAGAACTTCCTGTAGAAAAGTCTGTTTTTAGGAATATCTAGTGAAAACTTACATGTTTTGGTGGTAGCAAGGATCTAACCTCCTCACTCCAATCCCGTTTTCTATAGACTTGGTGTATCAACATTTGGGTTTTTAACATTCACACTATCTAGGAATGTTACCTCTGCAAAAGCTGAAGATTTCCTGTTCATAATTTAAATTCTGAGTCATATAACTTTGATATATATATTTACTATTATTTGATGAAAAGCCTGTGAGGCATTGTGGTACAGCAGAAAGAATGCTAAATTTGGAGTTAGAAGATATTGCTAAAAATTCTATCTTTGCTTAATAGAATTTTTTTTAAATCCACTTAATAAGTTGGTAAGCTTGGGGAAGTCTCACTTTCAGGGCTTCAGGACCGGGCACAGGGGAAGGGGAGAGGGAGAGGGAGAGAGAGAGAGGGAGAGAGAGGGAGAGGGAGGAGAGAGAGAGAGAGAGAGAGAGAGAGAGAGAGAGAGAGAGAGAGAGAGAGAGAGAGAGAGAGAGAGAGAGAGAGAGAGAGAGAGAGAAAGATGTTGCAGCAGTTAGGACAGGATTTGAACTCAGGTTTTCTGATTCCAAATCTGATGACCTTTCACCAAATTTGAAAAAAAAACAACTGGAATCATTATCACCTTTTTGTCAGCCTAGAGTGAAATAGACCTGCATTTAACTCTAACCCTAGACACTATTTATGTAACCCTGGATAAATCACTTGACTTCTCTATGACTCAGTTTCTTTGAATATATAAAAGGATCTTTTAATAGCACCTACTTCCCAGGGTGGTTCTGGGGGCTGAAAAGTGCTTAACACAGTACCTAGAATTTAGTAGGTGCTAAACAAATACCTGTTCTACTTCAACCCACTCCTACAAAATGGACCTGGTGCCTCTTCAAGAAGCATGCTAGAATCCTGAAAATAATTTTCCTTAAATGACTGTACAGTAAACAGCATGTTCCTGTATGTCCAGTTAAAAAAATGTAAAGGTCCCTTGAAGGGGAACCTCAAGGCCTTCAATCATGGAAGTTTGTAATTAAAATTATAAATAGTACCATATAGTATGGTCCTCTTGTTTGAAAAACACCCTATAATGAAAACAGTCACCAGAAGAGAAAACAAAGCAAATGGAGCATTGTGAAGACAGAATGCCAAAGAAGGCACAGCATATCATCATGCACAGCATTGTGGGTCCAGCACTTGCTTGTCCTCTCCCTAAAAGAAGCATCTCTCCATGTGAGACCTACTGCACTCAGTCCATTCACAGCTTGGAGGTGTATTAATGCCAGCCTAAGGGAGCTACTCATACTGAGACACCAGCATACCCCCCACCCCCTTGACAAGAAAGCTACATAAAATTGTCATTATAATTCAGATTGTTAACAGTCCTGTTGAGAATAGGACAGGCTTTGCTATATTTTGAACGTCATCTTTGTCCTTTTTTATAGTTATAACGTTTATAAGAAAAGGCTTGTGTTACATCATAAAACCTGGGCAACCCGTATTGCTATTATTTGATTCCTCATATTTGAGAGCAAATTAAACAACTTTGATACATGTTCCCTGAGTAACCTACATGCTATTATAAAGAAGAGTAATTTTGTTGTGGCTACGGGGTAAGGGGAGAAAGAAAAAAGAACAATGAACACCTTAGTTATAGGCTAGCCCCAAAATAAATGATGCCGTAGTATGTGACTAAGGGGCATTTAATTATCTTTTGAATTGAGATGATGAGCAGCATTAATTCAGTTGTACTTAAACTTGTTTTTTGGAAGCTGGTTTGCCTTGAGAATTAACTACTAAAAATGTAAGCAAATATAAGAAATATCCAAAGAGGAAAGAACAATCTTGTAGTGCCCACACTGAGAGAAAACTGAAGAATGCTTTGAAAACTGAGATAGCAGGGAGCTTAAAACTTGCTCTTGGCTGTGTTCCTGACGCGGTAGCAAGAGAGCATCACAGATACAAACCATCAGTGCTTTAAAATGACGTGACTTTATGCTGCTTCCCACAGAAAGTCACTTCTTAACATCCTTTGTGCACTAAAATATTGCAACCAATTTGATTGTTTAATTTTCTAAACTGTACTTTTCTTGGCAGGAATGACTGGAGCTGCTTTTTGCCCCAAGCGCAGTTTCAGTCACCAGATAATAAGAGAAAAACAAATAAAATTAAGAGTGGGGAGGAGTGCTAACCTTCAGATCTCATCTCTGATGGTTACTTACCTTAGTGACCTTAAACAAGCCCTTAACTTCCCTAAGCCTCATTTGCCTCATCTGTAAAATGGAAAGGTTGAACTCGGTGACCTGCTAGTTCTCTTCTAACTGTAGATCTGGGATCTGATAAACAGTACCATGACAAATAAAATCAATACATTAAACATGCTATATGAGGAAAGGATCCAGGAAATGGAATGGATACCAGTTTTGATCCTGATAGGGAAGGAAATTTGCTTGGTGACCTCGCAAATATAGTCATTCATGGATCCTCTGCGGAGAAATCAAAGAGGCCAGTTGTGTGATTGAGGCAATACTAAAATGGTAGATGGGGACTGAGGACAAATTAGTTAGAGGAAACTACACAACCCTTTTGTGGCTAGATTATATACATTTTAGATTAAGACAAGCACATTCCATAATCCAAAGAGTACAACTGATTTAGTTTACTTTTTCCCGTAATTGTCAGCAAGATCTGTTTTGAAAAGACTGTCTAACTTCTGTCCATGGTGAACTAAAGGGAATAGGTTTCTTCATGTCTAAACTAGTGGACCTGGGGGAATGAGACAATCCAAAGAACTGGCATGACTACCTAAGGAGACCAGAAGCTTTGGGGCACAGAGAGAAGTTGATAAGGAAGGTATGGTGGGGTTTGGAAATAGCCTTGAGGGTCTCTCGAAATTCTATGGAAAATTCAGCTTTTAAAATTTGTCTTGGATTTTCCTTAATTTCTGGCCTAGCCCATTCATACCTAAAGTAAATAAATGCTTTATATGTTCTTATACTAGTAGAGTAAGTTAGTAAAATGCATGTCATGTTTGTTTTTAAGCATTAAGAATCACTGATGAGAAGTGATACTGTAGAAAATGCATTGGCTTAGAGGCAATAAACTTGGGTTCAAGTCCAAGCCTAGCTCTTTACTGCTTTTGTAATCTTAGAGAAGTAAGGTTACCTCTCTGGAAATTGGTTTCCCTAAAATTAAGAATTTAACTCTGGCAAACAGTGAGTGGTTTGAAAAATTCCTTTTCCATTCCATAGAATTATGAATACTATGGGCATTTTAGATGTTTTAAATCAGTGTAATGCCTAAGGATGTAATCTTTGTTAGGGGAGTTTTCTAAACTAACTATGGGGTTGTAAAATGTTCCTTAATAACGTTTTTTCCTGATAACACCAAAAAATTAAGCTTTCTCTATCTCTTCTCACTTTTCATTTTCTCAAATATTCCCACTATATCATGTTTACTTGGTATCTATCTTTTGCAAGGCTACTATATGCAGCATACATGGAGAGGTTCCAAATGTCTCCCTATCTTAACTCAAAAAATGATTTCTTTTGAAGCTCAGGGAAAGAAACATAATAGGGAGGGATAAATTTTAAATTACAGTAGATGCCTTAACACTAGAAGAGGCAGACCTGTCCATTGAAACATCTTTTAAAAGAATTTTTGATATGTAAATAAATTCTTTGTGAATTATAAAAATGCACCATGTCCTTTAAGGTTTTCTTAAATACTGGTCTTTCTAATGTTGACAATACTAAGAGTAGTCTCATAGACATCAGTATTATTTAGTTAATGTAGTAATTGAATAGAAGATGATCATTTAAGCAATTGGTGCATAGATATTTATCTTTGTTTTTCATTACCAGGTATATATGAATTTGTACTCTTCAATTTATAAAAGATCTTTTGATGAGACAGCATAATACTTCCAAAAGTAATGTTCTTAAAGAGAGGCCTAGGGAAGAAAGAAGAAAGAGGAGTATTATGTGTAAATAACAAAGACAGATAACCCACTTGTTATCTTATCTGAACCAAAAGTTTTTTTGAAACACTATTCATTCTCAATTGATTAAAAGTCTTATGAGGATTAGGTGAAAGTAGGTTTATTGAATTAACAAAATGTTTCTTTTCAGATGTCTAGCTTATCATTTACTGGCATCAGTTTTATTTGTGGTTGTATTGCTTTAAGGGATGTCAAGGGGTACATTGAAAATGCTTTAAAAGCCATGATAAAAGAAGAGGACTAATGAAAGTAACTTGTGCGTTTTTAATAGGCATTGGATTTAATTCATTGTGGTCTCTGGATCATACTACAGGTCAAAATCCACTGTCTGACATATAAGCATTTATTAAATATCCATTAAATGTTTGTCACATACTATTCAAGGGGTGGAAGTAGAAAGAATGAAAGAATACATATTCAAAAGCAGATTATATTCTAATGAGGGAGACAAGTATATATGTGTGTGTATATATGTATGCATACATATAAGTATAAATGAATAAATAGAAATATAACAAAGTAGTTAAATGGTAGGTAGTTTGGGAGGGAAGGTATAGAATCTGGAAGGGCTTCATGCAGAAGAGAAGGGGGCAGGAGAGAGAGTGGGGAGGGGGTGGAGGAGGAAGCAATGGGAGACAGGGTAGGGAAGAGAAGCATGGAAGGTGGGAGAGGGAGAGACTGAGTCTGAGTCTATACAGAATGATCCGTGCAAGTACAAAGAGATGGGAATGATTGAGAAACAGAAGAGGTATGAGGAAGAGATGAGCTCAGTTTGGTTGAATCATAGAATATGGGAGGGGAAGTGACATCCAAGGAGGTAAGAAAATGTGTTATATAAAGCTTTAAAGGCTAAATCAGAGTTAATACTCTATCCTAGAAGCCTGGAGCATTGACTGAAGGATGTTGTCCCATGGGCAGCTCTTCCCTCAAGGACAATCATTTTGGCAGGATTTCAGTCCATCCTACTGAGGCAGAGAAGAACAAAGAGGGTCTTGCAATGATCTAGGGTAGTGGCGTCAATCTCAAATGGAAATGAGGGTCTCTTAACCAACTATTCATAAGAATTTCTCCAGGCTGTATACAAATATAAAAGTCACATATTAATACTATCTGTGTTCTTCTCTACTTTTAAATATTTCCCAATGACATTTTAATGTGGTTTGACTGCACTCAGGAATATTGTGGGCCACAGGGGGCTGTGGTTTTTGACCCTTCTAATATAGGAGAGAGGGGATGAGATCCTGTACATAACTGATGGCTGTGCATGTGGAGGGAAGGTTAGGTGTAAGACATGTGAAATTGATAACTGCTTGGATGAGTAAATGAGGAGGTGAATATAATGCTAAGGTTAGGACCCTGAGACACTGGGAGGATAGTAGTTCCTTTGACAGAAACAGGGAACTTTTGAAGGGGCAGGTTTTAGGTGAAAAAAAACAAGATTTCTGTCTTGACCCTTTTGAATTTGAGATATTTCCAGAACATCCAATTTGCAATATTTAGTAGGGAACTGTTGTTACCTGACTGAAGCCAAGAGGGAGTTAAGACCAGGGTAGAGGTATTATGAGGCACGGCACAGCTTCCTGATGCAGAATGGACTGCCTCAATGCCTTCATGTATTCTTTCATAGTATGGGTTTTCAAATAAAGTCAGGCAACTTGTTGGAAACTGTAGAGTAGATTTTTGTTCTGGTAAAGGTCAGACTAACTTCTGAATCTCCTGTCTAAGATTCTATGATTTCACTGTTCTTTAAAATATCAAATAGAAAAGATAAAAAAGAGGGAGGATTTTGAACACCTGGAAGTAAACCCTATATCTAGATGTTATTAATACTTACTGATCTCAAGGTTTCATACAAATTTTGATCCATGGTACTGTTGGAGATGAATATTCCTTGTTTTCCTTGGTGTGAAAAAAATCCTTGTTGACATGAAAAACTAATATTCTTTGTGCTCTTCCACACTATTTATGAGACTTATATTGTGTCTCAAGCCCAGTGAAGTATAAACAACATAGTGGGCAAATAGTGGATTTCTAAATGAGACACAAAATATTTTTTATACTTTAATGTGAATTAAAACAATGAAAGACATTTAAAAATGATAAGGAAGGAATATAAAACAGAATCACATTGCAGTCCATGCAGTTACTTTGAAGATTTAATGAATAAATTTAGCAGTCTTTAAGAAAAGACTTTAAAACAAAACTCAGTTGTGGGGGGAAAAGAAAAAAAAATTAAAGCTTTTTGTTATGTTGTACCATAGTCACTGAAATTATCATAAATAAACCTTGGCTATTTCATGGACTCTGTCTGCCTCAGTTTCCTCATTTGTAAAAAGAGTTGGTGGAATATCTAAGCCCCTATCTTTTGTACCACATTTCCCTAATCTCTTTCATAGCTCTAATGTTTTTTTTATTCTTTCCTGCATTCATGTTAACTATTTTTAAAAAAGTAGATTTAATTCATTTAACCTTCAGTACAGAATTTCCCTGATGAAGCAAGCATATGATATTTCTACTAAGTAGTAATGATAGTAATGCTTTTGAAGTAATTTGGTATTTTTTCAATAAAAGTAAAATATTCAATTCTAATATCATTAGACAGTATATTATATCTAAGGCTTCTTAGCTTATACTTAACTATGAATCATTAACTTTGTTTAATGGACATCACTAAGAAGTACATTTATATTAGAGCTAATAAGAAAACACTGAGATTTGAGGACATCTGTATTCACAGCTGAATATAATATAGTTATGCAAATCTCTTCAAAATTTCACATACCTGTAAGACATATTTCAAATCTAGGTATTATTTATATGGAGAATTGTTGTATAAAAAGAACAAAATCCTCGAATTTAAACCAACCTTTAGTTTACATATGAGGGAAACTGAGACTCAAAGACTTCAGTAACTTGTCAAAGTTATCTATATCAACAGGTGGCTTGTTTAGTCTGAATGGTGGTTTTATTACTATTGAGAGAGCTGTGGAAATGAGCTTTTGCTATCTTAACTATTAGACATGCTTAGTAAATTTAGAAAAGAAATGTAGAAGAATTCATTAGATTACTTAACTTTCTCCTCTTCAAGGCTTGTGATGATAATCAATAACCCTTTATAGGAAAATTTCACAAAGTACCCTTAATTGCTTCTGTCATTCTTTTCTAAATATCATGAATCTTAAGGAAAGGATTGTTATTTATATCTTAAAGCATCTAGCAATGCGCGCTTATGTATTGCAGAAACCAATACACAACAAAATGTCTGCTACTAGACTCCTGTTATCACTTCAGTTCTATTAGTTACACTAATTTCTCAAAAATGAAAGTAGTATAATTATTGCTTTTGTCCCCACTCTAATTTCTATTTCAGAGAAGATGCTTCTTTTCTTTATTTTGATCTCCTGATGTATGATAATATTCATACATGTCTTGTTAGAAAAATGTATACTCGAATGGATCTGTAATCTCATTGATTCAGAATTTTCCTCCATTGATACAGATAGAAATTCATTTATGCCCGTTCCATCATATGGGACCCCTTTTCCACATTTCATTAAACATTTGTCACAAGGCATCTACCTAACACTCTGGAATACATCTTTGCATTCTGCAGACATTGAGAGAATACCAGCGGAGTCCTGTGACTATTCACTTTTTATACCTCCGTCTTGCTAGGTGACCAACTGTCTTTTCTTCCTGTCATACAATGACATTTTTTTCCTCTTATTCTTCAGTGTTTCTCCTGAAGGTACCAATTCAAAGCAAGTTATTGTCTGGGTAATAGACCTTCTTTGTTCACTTTGGGGAGCCTTGTGAATTGATAGAACAAACTTGAGTTTGTGTATCTCTTCCAGGTGTCCTGGGAATGGGTTTTGCTAAATGTCAAATATAGACATATATTTTGTATGTATGTGAACCTCAAATGTTGAGCAGTTTGCTTTTTAACAGAAGTGAAAAGCAGGGAGAAAAGAACATGCTCAGGTGGATATCTATTAATATGGAACAGCTTTTATCACCTGCTAAGGTTTTTTTTTCTTTACCCATGATCATCATTTACCTCCTTAGAAAGAAACAATGCTAATCACAAAGGAATTCATTTTTGCTTGAACTTATTTTTTCTTAAATGTACCTATGGTGAGAAAAGAGGAGTATTGTTATTATTATTATTATTATTATTATTAAAATTAGGACAGCAACAACTAAGACCCAAGTAAAATCATTATTATGTTTTAAATGAGATTTGGATCTCATGGATAAACAATCGATGATGTGTTATTTAATGGGTATTGGTATTGCCTTGTTTTATTGCTATTGGGTTTTTAATTTTTATTTTTATTAGCAGTCATATATATATATATACATATATATATATATTGCTTTTTGGAGGGCAGTTGGGGTTAAGTGACTTGCCCAAGGTCACACGGCTAGTTTTTTTTTGTGTGTGTGTTAAGTGTCTGAGGCCGGATTTGAACTCAGGTACTCCTGATTCCAGGGCCAGTACTCTATTCACTGTGCCACCTAGCCACCCCAGCCGTCACATATTTTTAATAAAAGATAAATGATGTATCAGTTGTTTTTACTGGAGCTTATCTTGCCCTAAATCTGTTGGTAAATAGATTCATTTTTGCCTCTGTCTCCATTTGCTGTATAAATTTAATCCAGAGGACGCTTTCAAATTGTTTCCAATATGGAAATATTATAATCTGAAATTCAAGCATTAACCTTATCATGCTATATCCAAGGAAAAATAATTTGAGAAAAATGAAACCATTTCATAATGTCATTGAACATTTCTTTCATTTTAATATTCTCATACCTTAAAAGAGCAGACAGTATATTCCCTCCACAAATGCTGATTGAAACTCCTCTAAGTCTTCATAGTTAGACTTCATGCATCTCTGAAGTCGGAAAAAATCTATCATTTCTTGATATTGGATGGTATTGAGTTTCTCCACACCAGGTAAAGACAGTCTTGTTAAAGACACACGGCCAATTCTGGTGGCGTTCTTAGCTTTCTAAAAGTGGCAGGAGATTTCTCATGTATGGATCACTGGTATACCACAATGAGAAAAAGAAGCAGAACTTTATTGGAGAAATACATGTTTGTGACTGCCACATACTCTTACTACCATATGTGGATTACAAATATGTATGTGTATATGTGTATATGTGTATATATATATGTATATGTATATATATAAGTCTACACATGTGTATGTTTGTATATATATATACACACACATATATATATACACATAAACATATGTATATATACATAAACACGTATATGCATATACACACAATTGAAAACATCAAAGAACCTGAGTGAATACAGTGATGGACCTGCGGTCAGAAAGATGTGAGTTCAAATGTGGCCTCTGACACTTACTTGCTGTATGACTCTGGGCAAGTCAATTATCCCTGTGTACCTCAGTGTCCTCATATGTAAAGTGGGGATAATTATAAAACCTACCACTTAGGGTTGTTGTAAAGATAAAATGAGATAATATTTAAGCACCTCACAGACGCTAGGTATTATTATTGTTGTTATGTTAGCAATGTCTAGAATACATACCATCCTCATATCCACCTCATAGAATCTTTCTCCCTTTAAGATATAACTGACACCACCTTCTACACCAAGTCTCTCCTGATCATCTCAACTGGTAATGCTCTCCTTCCCAAACTTGTAGAAAGGCAGTGTGGTATAATGAGTAGAGATTTGGTCTTGGAGTCAGAGGGGGAAAACAACAACAAATTCTTGGGTTCCAGTAAATATTCTTTATAACATCCTAAAGAATACTTTGTGTAAAGCAAGTCATTTTTCTGCATTCCAGTCATTCCTCTAGGATTTTCTGTTGCAGAGAAGGTAAAGATTTGTATTGGTAAAGGAAGCTGACTTATCTGAGATTTGTCTATACCATTCAAATCACAGGTCTAGTCCCTAGCTCCTATATTTCTTTATATCCATTATTTTTATGTTTATTCTGTACACTTGTTATACTTATTATATACATGTTTTTCTATTAGAATATAAGATCCTTGAGAGTACAGGTGGCTTCAGTCTTTGTATCTTCACCTTTGTTACAGTTTTGGGGGGTCAGGCTGTATAGGTTCCACCTATACCCTTCTTCAACAGGCTTCGGGTGTCCCTGGCTCCCGGCTTCCGCTTTCTCCGGGACAAACAGTTGCGCAGAAAACTTAAGACACAGGGCTTTCTTCTTGCTACTTTCTCTTAGGCTTGGTGTGGCTGGAACTCCCTCTCATTCTCTAAGCTTGGCGTGGGACTGGAACTCTTCTTCAGAACACAACACTTGCTTCTAGCTCTCTAAGCTTGACATGGCTGGACTTTCTTCTGCCTCTGGGTAGCCTGTATTTAAGTCCTTTCTCCAGGGCCCCTTAGGGCCCCTCCCCTGGCCTTGCCCTCCCCACCTCCAGCCAGGTGATGCAGTCAGATAATCCTGCTTATCACAAACAGGTGCAACCTTCGCATTCTGCCCTGAGGTGATCATGTGCCTGTTAGTTGAGGACGGTTCAACCCATTACCAATAAGAGTCCCAACACACCTTAGATTAGATAAAGATATTTGTTAAAAACCTAGGATGTATCGGGCAACTAAATAGTGCAGTAGATAGAGTGCCGGGGCCTGGAGTCAGATTCTGAGTGCAAATCTGCCCTCAGATGGTTCCTGGATGTATGATTCTGGGCAAGTCACTTAACTTAGTTTGCCTCAGTTCTTTCATCTGTCAAATGACCTGGAAAAGGAAATGCCAAACCACTCCAGTATCTTTGCCAAGAAAACCCTAAATGGTATCATGAAGAATGGAACAACAACAATGTACCAGGCACTGTGTTAAACACTGAGAACACAAATACAAGAAAAAGGGGAAGAGAGTCCCTACCATCACAGAGCCTTCATTCTGATGGTGAAAGGGTAGATGTAAAAAGGAAGGGAAGGGAGAGTAGTAAGTCTTGAGGATCAGGAGCTGAGCGTGGTTAAAAGTTATTAAGGCTGCCTTGGGCCTTTCTTTAAAAGTGGGTGGAATTCACCTATCACAGGAGGGGGATGCAGGCTAAGAAACATGTATGAACAGCTGGGTCAGAGGTGTCAGGGGACCTGGAGAGTCAGGAGCAGAGCTGGGTCAGGTATAAGCATGGCTGGCCTTCTTCCACACCTAAAGTTTCTGGCATATTATAAGAGTTTAATAAATGCTTTTTAATTGAGTACATTTCTGCGTTCTTGTATATATCCATCCATATTTTGTCTTGATATATATATATAAATATGTACATATATACACACACGTGTGTATATACACACATGCATTTGTGTGTACACACACATTGGTATGCTGGAATAAATGCTTAACAACTGACTCTTCAGGGGGGAAAATGTACATTCAAAACACTTTCAAGTTTAATATGAATTATTAAACTTTTCTCCATCACTGCATTAAGTCCAGACAAGTTACAAAAACAACAAATCAGGCCCCGATTTGTAGCAGTTGCTAATTTCCTATGTTTAAATACTCACACTGAAAATTTGACAGTTTATTCTTGGGAGCCAGTTTGAACCGGCTCTAGCACACTGTGTGTGTGTGTGTGTGTGTGTGTGTGTGTGTGTGTGTGTGTGTGTGTGAGAGTAATAATGTGAATGTATCTATATATTGGGTGGAGCAGGGAGAGTGATTGTATACAAACATGCACATGTAGGTATGTGTGTTCATACACACACATATATGCATATTTACACATAGGCACATGTGCATAAGAACATAGTCCACTAAAGTAGCTTTGCATATAAATGTAGTTCCAATAAAAGAAAGATGCAAGTGAGACATTTTCATACTGAAATGTTTTACCTTCCTTGGGGCTGTACTTTCTCCTCCTACATATCCTTGAATTGAGCCCTCACTATTCACAGATGAAGTTTTGTTCCATTTGTTTCTTATGAAGAGCTAGTGCACAGTGAGGAGATTTGTGGGTGTATACAGAGTGAACAGATTTCAATCCACCACCACCAGACAAAGAATGAGCTTCAGAAAGAGCGAAGTATTGTTTCCCAAGGAGAATGCTTAAGAAGGCAACCAGGAAAGAAAAGAGGAAATTAGCAAGTCTTCTCTCCTTTACTTTCCATTTTTTTTTCTAAAAATAAGGAATGCTCTCTGAACATGGCATTTTATAAGGAATTAAGCTAAAGTAAGGAGGAAAGATGACATTTCCATGAGAGTAGTACCTGCATTTTTTGAATAAGTACAGGGGTCACTAAATCATGAGGACAGCTAGTTAGAGCTGTAAATAGGTGTTGGGCAAGGAGTCAGGAAGACTCATCTTCCTGAGGTCAAATCTACCATCAGATACTAGCTATGTAACCCAGGGTAATAACTTAACTCAGTTTGCCTCAGTTTCCTCATCTGTAAGATGACCTGGAGAAGGAAATGACAAATAATTATAGTATTTTTTTGCCAAGAAAACCCCAGATGATGTTGTATCTTTTGGGGTGCAAGGTGGTGGTAGTGAGTAGAGCACTGTGCTTGGATTCAAGGCTCATCTTCCAGAGTCCAGATCTGGTTTCAGACATTTACTAGCTGTATGACACTGGACAAGGCTTGTAACAATGTTTGCCTCAGTTCCTCATCTATAAAATAATGTGGAGAAGGAAATGGCAAACCACTCTAGTATCTCTTCCAAAAAACCCAACAAAAATCCAAATGAGTTACAAAGAGTTGGACACAAATGAAATGACTGAATGACAAAATGTAAATCCTAAAATGACCATCCTGATAGTTTTCTATAAAGACATAAATCTTCCTCATCATTTTCATTAGGGAAAATGGAAATTGACTGTGTTGCACCTTGGTTTTCCTTTTAGCTTCAGTGTAGCCAAGGGAATCAGTCAGTCAGTCGTTTAGAGTTTTTAAAGTGCCTACTATGTGCAAGAAACAGTGCTAAGGATACAAGGAAAGGCAAAAGAAATCAGCCCCTGCTCTCAATGAGCTCATAATCCAGTGGGGAAGAAAACAACAGAACTACAGTGTAGGTATATATATCTGCAGTGTAAATTCAGAGTTTTCTCAGAAGAAAGGCACTAAGATTAAAGGGGATTAAGAAAGAATTCCTTCAAAAGATACAGCATTAAATGAGACTTGAAGGGTATGAGTAAAATTAGGAGGTAGAGATGATAAGGCAGGGCTTCCAAGCATGGGGGACAACCATTGACAACCGCTCAGGATGGTCAGGAGAAGGAGAGAGGAATCACAAGGATTCCCGTGTCTGCGGCATGTAGAGTCAAACCTCTTTTGTTTCTCTTATAACCTTTACATTACACTAGTACCTAACTCTATGGCAACGTTTATGGTCAGTAAATACCAGATGATAATTATTCTCGGCAAGGAGAGTAACATATAGAAATCTGAGAGTTATTACTTGTAGTTTTCTACATTCTTTTAAGAAGAATGTGTATTTTTTAGCTTCCAACAGAGCTGTTATAGTGTGTTATTTAGAAACGTCTCTGTAGATGGTGAGAAGGAAGGAAGGGAGGAAGGAAGGGAGGAAGGGAGGGAGGAAGGAAGGGAGGAAGGGAGGGAGGAAGAGGAGGAAAAGAGAAAGGAAAAGAAAGGAAGATAGTCTGACTTTAAGGAGCATACATTTTAATGAGAGAAATAATATTTAAGTGGAGGGGAAAAGGGAGCAAGCATTTCTTAAACGTCTAGTATATTCCAGTGTGTTAATTACTTTAAAAACATAATATCTTAGAATATTGTATTTGGCAACAGGAATACCTGGGACTATAAGACATTTAACTTCTCTAGGCCTTAATGTCCTCATTTGTAAAGCTGGAATGATAATACCTCTATTGCTTTTTGTTCAAGATTGTTATGAGGGTCCGAAGTGATAATATTTGTAAAGTTCTGGGGGGAATGGTGGACAGGGAGGGAAACTGATTACAGGACTAGTGAATGGCACATTAAGGGAATAAATTGAGACATTCCAACCAGCAGTGATGACAGACTTGTAAAGGTTCATAATGGTTCAACTTGGTAAAGGTTCATCATCTTAAACATAGAGGTAATGGGGGAGATGGGATGAGGGAAGGATTTGGGAGGAAGGCCTTGTGGTTGATAAAATAGTAGGAGACAACAGCAAGGTACTTAAAGATTAAGATATTGAAGAGGTAGTCTGAGAGGAAAGAACGAAGTGAAACAGGTCTGGAGCTTTCCTGAAATAGTATTCCAAGAGAGGTAGTCACCATTCAAGACCACAAGGTCCTAGGGCTGAAATTCCTATAACACATGGTCTTTTTTGTGTCAGCGTCAAGGTATCTGTGGGAGAAAAAATGTTATACATCATATAGATGTTTAAGTTAGTTTACCTATGGCTCTAGTAGGTATTCAGACAAGAGAAACATTGATGATGGACCGAGAACATTACCTGACCAGTGCATATGTTCACACTCCTTTAAGTTACTGCTGCTGTACTGAATTAATTCTAGGCTGTGCTTTGATTTTGTTTGCTTTTGGGGTTTGGTTTTTTAAAGACAGAAAATATTGAAGACTACAGAGTAACAAAAATGATAAAATGTTTAGAAAACAAGCCTTGTCAAAAAAAAGTGAAAGTATTGAGTTGTATTCAATATGGAGTGGGAACAAAAGGCTGGAAAGGATATGAGTTGTACATAGATTCATGAAGGGATCTGTACTAGGAACAAGGATCAATTATCCTCATTAACCAAGAAGATGAGCTTGAAGTGATGGCCTTTAACTGTATCAGGGAAAGAAGTGTTAGGTTAAACACCAGGAAAAAGCTTTTTATAAACTCTATTTTTATAAGAAGGGCAGACAGGTAATGAAACTAACTGCCAGGAGAGATTGTTTCAGAAGCACTTATAATAGAAACATTTAACACTGAGATTTGACACCTATCAGAGATAATGATTTAGAGATAATGAAATCAATCCTTCCACAGTCCATTACCTAGTACTCCAATGGATCTCTGATCTCATTGATGGAAGTAATGCCTGTAATGACACAGGCTGCAGCCTGCACCTTGCTGTCATATGTAAGTTTCATCCATCTTCTCCTGCATGTTTCCAACATTTGGTCTAACAGGTGGCCTAACCAATGTGCTAGCAACCTTCCTTCTATTTTCTATTTTTTTTTTCCTTTTTTGGAGGGGGAAGCTAGGGCAGTTGGGGTTAAGTGACTTGCCCAGGGTCACATGGCTAGTTTTTGTATAACGTGTCTGAGGCTGGATTTAAACTCAGGTCCTCCTGACTCCAGGGCCGGTGCTCTATTCACCGAGCCACCTAGCCGGCCCCTATTAACTTTATGTCACAAGGATGCCAATAGCTTATCAGTTGGTTTTCTATCGCTTTGCTTAGTGTCCTGTACATCTCATTCTTGTTTCATCATACATTTCTTTGATGACTCCTGTACTCCATTTATGTTGTATAATAACTTATTATAATGTGTTATAGACTGTTTGTACCCATGATGTAATAATAACAATAATAACTAGCATGTATGTGGCACTTTGAAGTTTGCCAAGCACCTTGCATTTATTTTCTCCTTTGATCATCACAATAACCCTACAAAATGGGTGATATTATTGTCCCTTTTTCATAGCTGAAGAAACAGAGGCTGGAAGAATTTAAGTGACTTGACCAAAGTCACATAGCTACTAAGGTTCTAAAATAGGATTTGTAGCTAATGTGGAACAGCTAATATGGAACAGGAGGGGAGAACTTCCTACCCGGGAATCCAGGCTACAGATGGATGAATCCAGGCAAGAGCTGGGAGTATGAAAGAAGAGCCATGAGGTTTGGAAGTCAGCCTCAAGTTAAGATGAAAGGAAACTGAGATGAAGGCCATCGCACTGGTGAAGGTTCCTCCCCGCACATCCAAGTAGTTGCTCCCGAAGTGCTTTGGCTACTTTGTGCCCACGGGCATGACCACTTTAGGGCTGCTGCTGAGGCACCACCAGGCTCGGACCCCTTGGCCTTGGACCCCTCAGCTTCAGGGAAAACCTTACTGGAAGGCTTTTCACTCATCCACAGCAAGAAGTGTCTGAAGATTGTAAGGCTGGTGGATTGTTTATTGTTTGGATGGATAATAAAGGATAAGAATCGCATGTTCTGTGTAGAGTTTGGAGGTAATTCTAAAGAAGAGACCCTGGAGAACTGCTGCCATTGCATGCAAAAGCTGGAATTCAATTCAATTTCAGCTTCCTGATGAGTCGAGCCAGGAGCTGCAGCCAGGCCTGAGCCAGCTAGCAGCCAACAAGTCCAGGGGAGGACAGCGAGCCGAATGTAGAGCTGCATCATGGATCTATCCTGACATCAACAGAACTACCACTTGCCTATGAGCAAGCTGCTTGGAATGCAGAAGAGTTAGATCCCTTCCTGAAGTTGTGCTTTATGGATCAGAATTTCCCAGCCTTTGTTGAAGATGTAGAGAAGGAACTGAAGAAGTTAACAGGGTTGGAGAATTAATGTTGTTTACATAAATAAATAGCTATCTTACTGATAAAATGATTTCTCCCAAAGTTTGTAGAATAAACATTGTTGCTTCAACATTAAAAAAAAGATGAAAGGAAACGTTACTTGGGTACTCAGTGCTGACTGATGATGGTGTAACTTGCTGTGACCTGGAGTAGATGGCCTTTGTACTTTCCACTAACCCTAAAAGATGATTGGCTTAAGGATGATTGAAAGCCAGGATGGACTCATGATGAAAGAAGACTTGATTTGAGTACTCTGTGTTGACTGAAGAGATTGTGACTTATTGAATGATATATTTTGTTTAAGACTATGTGGCCACTTTAGTAATAAGTTGTTATGTTCTTGAGAATGTTGTGCTTTAGTATCTTAAATGTTTTGCTTTAGTTTATTGCTGAATAAATAGCAAGTTCACTGTGCCATACGATTAGATGCTGAAAGTTATTCACAGAAGCAGTCCTCAGGAGAGCTGCTTATGACCGGTTTTACAGTCTTCCACAGTTGAGTTGCATGCAGTATTGCTGTTACTATGTACAATTGTGTTTTCCTGGTTCTTCTCACTTTGCATCAATTCATGAAGTCTTTTCAAGTTTTTCTGAAAGCATCCTGCTCTTCATTTCCTAAAGCACAATAATATGCCATTATATTCATATACTACAACTTGTTCATCCATTGCACAGTTGATGGGAATCCCCTCAATTTTAATTGTCACCACAAAAAGAGCTGCTATAAATATTTTTTGTATATGTAAGTCCTTCTTTTTCTTTGATCTTTATGGGATACAGGCATCATACTGGTATTGTTAAATCAAAGACCATGTACAGTTTTATACCCCTTTGGTCAGACTTCTAAACTATTCTCCAGAATATTTGGATCAGTTCACAACTCTACAAGCAGTGCATTAGAGTCGCAGTTTTTCCATATCCCCTCCAAATTTTGCCACTTCTCTGTCATTTGAACCAAACTTATAGGATTGAAATGGTACCTCAGAGTTGTTTTAATTTACCTTTCTCTAATCAACAGTGATTTACAATACTTTTATATGACCACAGATGGCTTTGATTTATTCTTCAGGAAACTGCCTGTTCATATCCTTTGACAATTTATCATTTGGGGAATGGCTTATTCTTGTAAAATATGTATCTTTAAAGAATATTCCTCAGAAAAACTCAGTCATGGTGATCCTGGGATTTGAGGGAGTGAAGGGATGTAACAGCTAGATGACACACTGAAATCAAGAGTTGGGCCTGTAGTCAAGAAGATCTGAGTTCAAATCTAGCCTCAGACATTTACCAATTAAGTGGTGCTGAGCAAGGCACTTAGCTTTTCTCTACTTCATTTTCCTCATCTGTCAAATAAGAATAATAGCACCTTCCTCTCAGGCTTGTTATGAGGATCATGTAAAATAATAACTATAAATCTTTTAGCACCGTGCTTGCCACAGAATAAGCACTATATAAATGTTAACTATTTTATAGTCAAGTGTTAACTAATCATACTAACTTCTCACACTATTTAATTAAGACATAATGTGATTTAAAAATATAATTGTTCACATACATATGTGAGTTCTTCTTGATAGTCTATAATCTCCATCTTAAAGCAATTGAAAATCCATAGGTCATTATGATTAGAGACCTGTCCACCTCTTTTCCAGGAATATAATTTGCTAGTTAAATTTCAACCTCTTTGCCCTGCCCAGAAGAATGGTCTTCATTAGATCCTCTTGTATAAAAAATTGTTTTTTAAAAACTATTTGTTCTTCCATTAAAAATTTTCCCACAATGATCCTTGATTTCTTATTGTAGAGAGGGAGTGTGGGTTATTAGATAGAATACTGAACTTGGCATCAGGAATCCCTAAATTGAAATTCCACTACTAAAACAAGTTTTGTGACCATTATCCAGTCATTTAAGCACTCTAGGCCTTGGTTTGTTGATTTGTAAAATCAGGAAAATAATAACTCTATGCCTACCACAGAGGGCTAATGTGAGACTCAGAAGTAATAACATGTGTAAAACGCCATAAAGAGAGAATGGAAGGGAATGAGTATCTGTGTAGTGCCTACTGTGTGTCAGGTACATAATAAATTCTTCTTACAAATATTGTCGAATTCGATTCTCACAACAGCTCTATGAAGTAGGTGCTAAAATTTTAGAGTGTGTGTGTGTGTGTGTGTGTGTGTATGAGTGTCAATGGTTACTTTTAGTAGTAGCTATTTAGTTGTTATTTTTAGTATTCTTAGACTATTTCAGGTAATTATATAGAGTTCATGGTACCAGTTCCAAACGGAATCCCAAATATCAGGAATTGACTTTATATCTCTTCTAAGTCATTTTTATATACAAGGGATTTATATATGCCAAATGCTTCTTTAGATGAAGGCTTAATAGCTTTTATTAAAAAGTCACTAAATTGGTCTGCACTCCCTTCACTCAGTGGAATTAAATTTATTTTTTTGTATTTTTTAAAAGTTCCCTTCATAGAAGGAAATATGACAAAGTACATTTTGCAAAGTAGCACCTGTTCAAAATTAATGAAATGGGGGGCGAGTCCTAGGTGGCGCAGTGAATAGAGCGCCAGCCCTGGAGTCAGGAGGACCCGAGCCTCAGACACTTAACACTCAACTAGCTGTGTGACCTTGGGCAAGTCACTTAACCCTGCTCGCTTTGCCCTCCAAAAAAAAAAAAGCTGAATGAATGAATCGCAAGTGCAAGTTTTTAGATTCTGTGCCAAAATTTATGATGTCAAGGATGATATGATGAATTTTTTTTTAATCATTTCTGACCTGGGTAAGATATAGCCAACAGAGGCAGCATATGTGGCTATGGACAAGAAGCAATTACATGACTGGGGAAGTGGTAGTTTTTGAACTCTACTCCTTCTGGTATAAAAAGAAGGACCACATTACTCTCTTTAAGCATGCAAAAGTGCTAATAAAATGAACTCTTTGGAAGGAATCTTAAATATTTTACTAAATCAAGATCTAAGCAAGAGCTTTCATTTTATTTACTGCTATATTAATTTTAGAGCCTGAACATAAACGTTTGCCTCTAAAAATCATTGGAAGATTAGTATTCAAAAATCACCATAGCCAGAATGGTGTTTACAAAGCAGTAGATTCCCATTAAAACTGTGTGATCTCTTCTCTAAAGGACAGGATATGGTTTTGATTTCTAATTCCTGAAGAAATGAGAAAAATTGTGAGGCCCAGGATGTCAAATAAGGATGACTTATGAGGAGATGAGGGCATACTTTATTATACATAGAGATAAGTATGTGATTACAGATTTCTAAGAAAACCCTGCATACCATTTATATTTCAAATGAAATGTGTGTTTTCAAAGAATCCTTAGGATCAGTGTTTAAGTTAAATTAAAATAGCCCAGCTAGTGAGATGACAATCTGAGCATCAATGAAATTTTCTTTAAAGGGACGAAAAAACACTAAAATGATTCTGATGCTGAAAGGATGTATCAAGTTCTTATAACACCATTTAAGTGTTTCATACTCTGCCAGATCATGTCTAGGAAACACATTACAGAATGTCTTTAAGCTATACAACTGTCTAACAGGACCTACATTAGAGACAGAACTCTCACAAGACCAGGGTGATTTTTTCTTGGATGCCAACATGGGGGAACTTTATTTCCTCTCTTTCCCTACCTTGTAGTGGAGTGAAATTGTCCTAATCGCTTGAATGGTTTCTCTGAAAAGATATGTACTCCTGGGATAAGTAAAACACAAATACTTTGTGCTCTTTTTAATTATGGTGAACCCTCTTTCCATGCAGACTGCAGCTACCTTACACTGAAATGATCAATCTGTACAGACAATTCAGTCTATGAGGGGAAAATCAGTCAGTGTTTATTGGTTTAATAGAAATATCAAGACAGTCAAAATGATTTAACTGGCATAACTAAAACTGTAAACATAACTAAAATTTTACTTTATTTCTGTTTTCTAACACAAGTTTCTCCAATCCTAAAAGCAACAAAAAAGACTCTTTTCTGAACATTACTAACCGCTCTACTTACCATTTCATTTCTCTCCTTGTTGCCAAATTCTTGCATAAGTTACATGCAAATGGAGATGATGCTTCTGTCCACTTCATTCTGTCATCCACACAGTTCCACTGAAATTGCAATCCCAAAGATCATCATTTAGCTTCTGATAACATAATGTCATGCTTTTTTTCTTAGAATTCATTTCCTCAATATTGCTTTATAACATAGGATTCTGTCAGTGGCCTCCTTCCTTATTAAAACTGTATCTACCCTGGTTTCTATGTCACTGCACTATCCCATAGAAAGGCTCATGATCTTCTTCCTTTTCTATGTCCCTTTCACTAGATCTACATTTTTCATGCTCTGAAACTCCTTTGGGAATTTCTTAATGTTATATTTGAGGCTTTTTGCTCACCTTCTATCCTCAATGATTTTACCATGTTCTTGCGTCTTTAACTTTCAGCTTGATGTACATGACAATCTTACCCCCATATCCCTGTTCCCATGACTCTAACTATATCAGTATTTCTGCTTATATGCAATGCTGTCATCTCAAACTCAGCGTGTATAAAATAAAGCTTCTCATTTCATCACAATTAAAAAATCATTCCTTCATTGTGATTTCTTCACTTATGAAATACTGCATTCTACTAATTTTTCCTTTGCCATATCTCTATCATCTAAATTCCCTTTAGTTTTTGTTGCTACTAGCCTGGTTCAGATCCCAGTCATATCATGTATGGCCTACTATGTATCCTTATAAACTGATCTCTCTAGCTCAGCGGTTCTCAACCTGTGGGTTATGTTCAATTTGTAACAATGAAAATACATCCTTCATATCAGATAGATTCATAACAGTAGCAGAATTACAGTTATGAAGTAGCAAAGAAAATCATTTTATGGTTGGGGATCACCACAACATGGGAGACTGTATTAAAGGGTCGTGGCATTAAGAAGGTTGAGAACCACTGCCTAGCTCTTATTTCCCTCCCTCACCAGTCAGTCTTTCCTACCACCCATTTATTAATTATCTTAAACTACTGATTAAAGCATATCACTCATCTTGTGATTAAAGCATGTCCTCATCAAAAAGACATCTTCAAAAACGTTCATTAAGAGGTAGGATGTGGCACAGATGGTGAATAAAAGGCTAACTTTAGAGTTACAGAGGCATAGGCTTATGTCCTTTCTCTGCCACAAGCTCATGGGTGTATCACTTAATCTCTAGGTATACCCTAGGGAACTCACAGGTGAGTTTTGGTGGCTTACATGCCAGTTTCCTATTCAAAACCATCTCCATTGTCTGAACTTTAGACTGATACTCTTATTTCTCTAAAACTTACTTTTGATCAGTTGTTCAAAGACACTCCCCACTTCAAAGTCCAAAAGAATGCAAATATTGTGAGGACGTCAATGATATAACTAATAAAACTTTGAAACAAAACTTAGACAAAAATTATAGCCTTATTTCATTCTTTCCTGTCCGATGAGCCACAGTAATTAGAGACAACAGGTGGAACATCAGTAGAATTTAATCTGAATGCTGGAGTTTGGTACCTTCATGTAACACATTTTCTATAATACAGAAAGATATCTAAGATCCCTAACTGAGCTCAGCCCCAACCTGTCATCACCTGAAATGAATGGTCTTCAACCACATACAAATGTAGATTGTGTCTTCTTAATGAGATAGGAAGAGTACAAATAATGTCACAATATAAAATTCTTATTTTATAATTACACAGAAAGGCAGGGGCGCATTTCACACGCAATGTACTAGACTCATTAATATCTTGGTATCAGTCTTGATCAAGTAATAGTAAGTTTAGAGAAAAGATCAATTAATTTCAATAAAATTATACTATAGTTAGACCCTGAAGCAATGGTTAGAGTCACTGAGGTGCTTGCTTCAGCCCTTCAAGAATTAATAATTTCATCAGTGTGAATAAGTATTCATGCCACCTATGTAGACTATAACTATTCATGGCTTTGAAAATAGTTCAATGAATTTCTAGATGACCATTAATTGATGGCCTTGTCTTTAGTTACAAAACTATGAAGTTAGGCTGCCATTCAGACAACATACATGCAGTTCATCATCAAGCCTTTTCTCAAAACTTTTCCCACTTGGAAAGAACTGGATAATGAGGAAGAATGGATAGAGTGTTGGACATGGAATAAGAAAGATCTTGGTTCAATTTCTGATTCTACCATTACCATTGAATCAACCATTGGCAAAATGATGTTGCCTTTTTGAACCTGTTTCCTAATAAGTAAAAAGGAAATAATAATGCTAGTAGTACCTATCCTAGAGAGTCAATGTGAGGTTCAAATGAGATCACATGGTTTAAACATTTTGCAAACTTTAATATACTATAAAAATATCGGCTTTCATTATTATTTTTGTTATATTCCATTCATAGTATCTTGAAGAAAGGAGGGGCATCAAGCAACCAGGAGGCAGTATCAGGTTAGAACTTTAATGGATATTCTTTAAGAACTTAATGTTCCCATGTTTTTGGTCAGTTTCCTCAAGTCATCTGGGGGAAAAGTCATATGGATTATTTGATAGAGAATAAACTAAAGCAAGAGCTAATTGATTTTTTTATTAAGTTAGTGAGTTCTTTGTGAGAATAGATGTCCATAAGGATATGTGTAACTGGCATCCAGAGGAGATAATTATCAGGTTCAGTGTATAAGTAATAAGAAGGTTGTTTATTTATTTGAGTAGATTAGAGTAGTTCTGAAAACTTGTTGCCAGTCTATTGCATTTTATCTATGGGAACAAACAATAGTCATGGCTTTTGTTCTCTTTTTCTAGGGAGATTGTATTCCTGTGTCATTCCTAACACATGAATAAATGTTCTTCAAAGAACATTTGTACCCTAATACTGTCACAGTAACATTTGTGGTCAAGTAATTCTTTGTGTAATAATTTATTTTTATTACTCTACGTCACCTACATATTCAAGTATTACTATATCTAGTGAGAAAAAATTCAAGGTCTAAAATTTCATAATGCAACTTAATCACCTGCAACTTAATCCAGTAAGAGAGAAGTTTAAATAGAAGGGTTGTACGTCAGGGCCTCTAGGGTACTAAGAGTACAGGTCAGATAAATATTGGGAAAATAGTCCAGTAATTTTAACAGATAACTTTTTATATGGCTTAAGAGAGGGTATTTTACCTTGAATGCATACCTTAATTCTATCTTATTAGAATTCTACCACCTTAATTTTAAGATATATTAGGTAGGACCTGTGTGCATTTTCAGTGAACTAAAATATGCACAGTGTATTCATTTTGCATTAGTCTCCACTTTCTCTCTCATGAAAGAAATGTTCCATTTCAAGAATTCAAAGCTTTCTTATCTGGACTCAGAAGTCAGGACGTTGCTATTCAGCTAAGGTAATGATACATAAAATCACAGTGTTATTAGATCTGGGAACATGAAATGTTTTCTGTCTCCCTTTAGTGTGTTATCTTTGTATTCATTTCCAATAAATTAGGATTACACTCAACATAGAGGGTAATTTTTAAGAGTTCTCAGTATAGGGGCATTAATGGATTTTTGAGGGGGGTAAAGGATATATTATTTCAATTCCTTTATGTTATACATTATCTCAAGATTGGATTACCTTAAAGATCATCTAATCAAACATATCTGGAGAGGAATCTCCATTTTTCACTTAAAGATCTCCTTGATTGTGGGCTTCCTACCTCTGAAGGTTATTGATTACTGTAATAACTAATAGTTTTCTTCTGTCTATAGATTCAATATAAAGTCTTTTGTCCTATAGTGAGGGAAAGAATGGAACCATTCTTCAAAAGACAGTACTAAATCAGATTCAGGACATATTACATATGTTTCAGTAGCATTTTTCTTATGTGAATTAGGTCATGAAAAGATTTTCTTTATTAAATCTAATAAAATGACACAAGCTAGTTGTATACCTGAAATACATTTGGTCATGTTATCTCAGCAAGAAATAATATAATAATAAACTTCATTGTATAGTAAGATAAATAATAACAAATTTCATTGGCTCAAGATGAAAATTATCATTTTGTCATGCTGAGACAAATATATGATTATTTTATAAATGAAATAGAAAGCTTAAATAGAGAATAGTACTTTCGTATGAAAGTTTTTAAAAAGAAAAATCACTGAACACAAACCATAAAATATCTATGTATTATGAAAGAAATGAGAACATTTGCTATATTAGTTAACATCTCTAATAAACTGTTTTTATCTTATACTGTTTTCCATTTAATAATGAGAAAGAAGGATAACTGTTTAGACTGCTAATAAGAAGATAATTCATGAACTTTTTTTCAACTGAACCAAAACATTTTTTCACATATAGGCCCATTTAGCCATGGTACACTGGATAGAGCACTGTATTCAGAGTCAAACCTAGTTTTAAATCCTTGATTTGCAACTTTTTATTTCTGTGACCTTGGTCTCTATTTCCTTGGAAAAATATTATAAGTTTGAATCAGTTGTTAAGGATATTTTCATTGATTCTAGGAAGGGAATCTCCCAAGTCTTCCCTTTTCCCTGGT
>CM053597.1:121627598-121629901 GCA_028646575.1 Pseudocheirus occidentalis | reverse complement strand
CACCTGGATATTGCACCTTTTCCTGAGATCCTCCTTCTACAGCTTCTACTGAGAACTTCTAAGGACCAGGCTGAGAAACTGTCGTGAGTCTGAGAGGGATCCCTGCTTGAGGGATCCTGTTCTATTTGTGAAGGCTTGGGAATGTGGGTGTCCACTGCGTTAACTATGTGTATTAACTTTGTGACCACTATAATGACTTTGGCTTTCTCGTTTTGGAACTTGTCCTTCTGGTTTTGGGACTCAGTGTTATGGTTTCTGAATAAAGACCTTAGTTCTGCCTTCCATGTGGAGAGTTTGCTACATTTTGTGATGCAAAACTATACCAGCATATTCATAACCATCATGGGTGTTGTGTCATTATTGATACAGCACCCTGCAGAGGCTTCTTGTGAGAAACATGAGGTTATTCAGTGGGAGATTCAGACTGTCTATATATATATTTCTAGGAGACACCTTTTCAGTTTGATAGACTATCCTTCTTAGTCTGTGTACAATAATAGCTCTCCACGGTAATTTGCAACTTAGCAATATGGTTCACTGAAGTCCATATATAATCAATTGTAATGTTTCCACAGTGCAACTATTTGAGGTATCATCTATTTTGCTTTCATTGTTGATGCAATCATCACTGCTATTAATTGATTTAAACTTTCCCTCAAAGTAACCCAACAAGTATCTGAGAAGAAAGGACTTTAATGCCCTAACACTAATACTTTTCCCAGCCAAAGTGTGATTAAAAAATTCTCTGTCCCTATCCCCTTTCTCTATATATACATTTGAATATATTTAATAATATGTATGTATGAAATACATTTCCTGTATGAAATACATTTACTGTGTACAAATATTGGTTTAACTTGGATGATTTAGGGGAAATTTAGTAAAATATTTCTGGAATGTCAACTGCTGAACTAAATATATCCTCTGAGTTTACCTGCCAAATGATCATTGATTCAATTCTAACTTTCTCTGTGATAGCAGCTCTGCTATTGATTTAAGTTCCATTCTTAGCCCTACATAGCCTTGGTAATTGTCATAAGTTTTGCATAGAATTGATAAAACCATTGGCACCGCAGGTACAGAGAACATTACCATAAGTTGACAGATTTGACCTAGCAGCACACCACGTGAGCAGTTCTCTTAGCATTTTTGAAAATTCTCTCCTCTGCTTTCCTACTCCTTTTGAAGTTTTGTTTCATTAACATTACAATCACTCTGGCAACACCCACTTGAGGGAAGGTGGTCATTAATGTCATTTGTGTATATGGTTCAAACTCAAGATACTCTACAAATTTGCTAAATAAAGATGAAACTAAGATTTTCTGTTTTTGTGACACCTCCCCACCATGAGTGCCAATGTTTCCTTCACATATAATAACCAGAGCTGGATTCTCATATGATGTTGGTAATATCACAACATTTACTGAGTGTTCAACTCCACTTTGTCCTGGGAACTGTAAACCACATGGAGATCTTCCACTCAGTGATTTTTTTAAAAAGAATAAATATAATTTCATTCAGGACATCCTGCAAGTCATGTTTGGGAAAGATTCACAAGACTGCTCTTTATTTTTAGCTCTCTATTTAGTCTCATTAACTTGTAAGAAATTAAGGAAGATTACCTGAAGACATGAAAACATCTGGGATTTCTATTTAAGGTGTTCTATTAGATAAAAGAATCATTATAATAATTATATTCTAAACAAAATTATAAATCCTCAGGACTGGGTAACTAGTTTTTTTTTTTTTTACTTTCTGTGTGATAGTTAATATATTGCCTGTTATAGTAGAAGTGTAATTGTTTTCAACCAGAACTCCAAAACCTTGTTTCAAATCTTTGCTGCTGTTATAAAGGGATTAAGAACACCCGGGAACTGTCCTTCATTGACTCATTCCCTTTACCCAGCTGCAACTTGAAAACTTCAGTATATAGTGCTCCCCAAGGTGTAGCTACCAGTGCCCCTTAAAAGCTCAGTTTTTAAAGGCTTAAAACATAGAAGAGTTATATTTACAAATTAAAGGCATAGAAAAGACTCCCATACCAGCCTATAAAAATCAGGATAACCTCAGCAACCTACCCTTCTTGAAAATCTGTATAGTTTCTGTAGTTTAAAGCAATACCCTAGATATAGTGGGACCCCGGTGATAGGGTAAGATATGGTTCACTCCCCTATATTAGTAATACCCTTTGAAGACTTATGTATGTCAGATTCTTTTTTGCTAGTAGTTCTATTCTAGTTATTCACCATTAGTGTTTTATCACTCCTTGTTCTTGGTTCTTCTAGTAATGTTATTTATCTGTT
>CM053597.1:121612598-121622598 GCA_028646575.1 Pseudocheirus occidentalis | reverse complement strand
ATGAACACATGACCTAGATACAAAAAGTTGTGTTATGTTTTGTGTGTGTGTTTATGTGTGTGTGTTTGGGGAGACAATCAGAGTTAAATGCTTTGCCCAGCGTCACACAGCCAGAAGTGTCAAGTGTCTTAGACTGGATTTGAACTCAAGTCCTCCTGACTCTTTAACCACCACTCTATCCACTGTGCCACCTAACTGCCTCTGCACTATGTTTTGAAAGGAATTTTCACATTAGGGTTCCCTATACAAATGAATTCACAAATCCAAACTAAGAGGGGAGGAACCTTGCCTACATCCAAACTTCAGTGTTCCAGGGATACACCAGAGTTATTTTAGAATTTTTTTTTCTAATTTGTCACTTTCCATTTTTTAAAAGTAACATTTACCGAGGCTGCATTAATTAAAATACAAGGTTAAGTTTGTGGTGGTTATGACACTGAAAGGGGTGTTAGACGCTGCTATTGAAAAATAGTAATGAAATTCTAGGTATGTAAGGACAAGAGTAGCTCATTAAAACAATAATAAACACAAAAAGATATTGGAGACCAGATGGAAATTCAAATAGGAGAATCTATAACGGCATATAAGAATGCAAATTACACAGAGTAAAGTTTTTTTCACATTTAAATGTACTTGCTTGTGCCATTAAAAAGACACATAAAATACAATCTATGTTAGTACTTTATATGTGTGTCATAATAATTTTGAAATGGGAGAATATGAGAATTTTTTTCAAAATCAATGATTGATCAATTGATCAATTGATCTATTTCACATTAATACTAAATATGTTATCACAAGCCTATCTGGTGTAATAAATAGCATGTTTAGATGTTAAAGACTTTACTGTATATGAAAGAGTTAAATTAAGCCCAAAGTAATATTTATGCTGCCCCAGGAATTTTTTGAAAGCCATTATTTCATCACAGTGCCTGGCACATAGTAGATACTTAATAAAATACTTCTTGACTTGACTTGAAATAGAATGGTTAATGTTAACAAAAGCTGTCCCTAAAACTTTGTACGTTTTACCTAAACCCAAAAGGGTAGTGTGTGATTTTAAAATTTCTTCCATAGTCATCTCTCCTTTAATCTTAACTTTTTTCTATCCTACTTGGACCACTTTTTTCTCCCCACTCTGGCCCTTTATTCCTTTTTACTGAGTTTCTTTTTTTTTTTTTTTTTTTTTTTGCTTTTTGGAGGGCAGTTGGGGTTAAGTGACTTGCCCAAGGTCACACGGCTAGTTTTTGTGTTAAGTGTCTGAGGCTGGATTTGAACTCAGGTCCTCCTGACTCCAGGGCCGGCGCTCTATTCACTGCGCCACATAGCCGCCCCGAGTTTCTTAATCTACTCATCATCATACTTTTTTTCGTGCATTCCTTAGTAACTCTCTTGGAAGAAACTATGATTTGCTCTAAGGCAGTGGTTCCCAACCTTCCTAATGCCGCGACACTTTAATATAGTCTCTCATGTTGTGGTGACCCCCAACCATAAAATTATTTTCGTTGCTACTTCATAACTGTAATTTGGCTACTGTTATGAATCTATCTGATATGCAGGATGTATTTTCATTGTTTCAAATTGAACATAACCCACAGGTTGAGAACTGCTGCTCTAAGGGCATGGACATAGATGAAGGATATAGCATAGCATAGAGGTTCTTTTACCATTACAAAAGAGAAGGTAGAAAAAAGATTGTTGGATTTGGATTGAACCCTAGCTCTGTTAGTGTTGGTATGATACTGGTTAGGTGACTTAACTTCCTCAAGTTTGATGTCCTTCATCTCTCCATTACATAGTCAGAACAGGGCAGTGGCACAATAGAGTACTGAACCCCTAGAGTCAGGACCACCTGGCTTCAAACCTATCCTCTGACACTTATTAGCTCAATGACCTCAGGATAATAGCTTCTATCTGTTTGACTTTTGTTATCTGTACAGTAAGGTTAATTATAATACTTAACTCCCAGAGTTTGGGGGAGAATAAAATGAAATGACATTTGTAGAGTGCTTTGTAAACCTTAAAGCATTATATCAAAGCTAGTTACAATTATTTTTATTATTACAATTATAGTTCTAATATTTTCTGTTTCTAAAGCTACATGCTTTAGAACTGAAAGAGTGAGATTTATACCAAGGATCCCAGTTCAGTAGTGTATTAAAGCAAAGTAATCTAAAGTAACATGTTCCAACTATGAAAGGAAGCCTTTCCATATAAAAATAGAGAAATGCTGAGACATTGGTTATAAAAGCAGTTTGAGATTCAGGAGCAATAACTACAAGACCAAATTGTAGTATTTTTGAGATGATTAACTTATTCTTTGACTATTTCTGTATATGGAAGTTATCATTTCTTCAATGATTTGTCAATATCACTTCATATAAAACCTTCAATGTTTCATTTATTGATTTAAAAGCTCCCTCATTGTCTCCACTAATTCAGTTCTATTCAACAAGTATTTCATCAACTAAACTAGTTAACTGAACTATTTATTAAGCACAATAAGAACATTTATTAAGTACAAATATAAGATATTTAATACAATGATAAAAAATTACCCAGAAAAATATGAAATATACCCAAAATGATATAATAAACAGTGGAAAGTAAAAGGAAAGTAAAAGGATATATAAATATAGATAAGGTCAAGGTAACTTGCTATAAGGAATACTAGTAGGAAGAGCTCTCCATACCATTGAAATCAAATCACAGGTCTGCATGATAATTGATCATTGAATTTACTAAAGGAAATCTGCTACTAGTCCTTCGTTATTCTTGGCTACTCTCTTTTTTCATTTCCATAACTGCCTGCTTTTCTGCATTCCAATTTAACTTAACCTTTGTGCATATCCTCCACACAGTGATGTTTAGCAATATATACATAGCATCCCACTGCAGGTCACCTCCCCCATCATTCTCAATTCTGTTTGCAGGATGGGTTCCAAGACACTGGCTGACTTCTGTCCCCCTACGAGTTCTCAGGCTGACCCTCATGGATTGGAATGTTTCTCTTTGACTCTCATTCCCAAGCTCCTATCCAGAGTGCTTCTCATTGATTACTAGTTAGCCAGAGAGAGTGAATTAGCTTTTAGTCAAGATGTGTTTACTTAGCAAGTATAATAAGAATAGTTAAAAACAAAAGCAACCTCACAGAAGTCTGGGACACATGCTTACCCAAATATAGAGTCCAGGAGAAAATATTCTCAGACTTGGAGAGTATAAATGGCAAAGGATTAATTCACAGCTACTGATAATTAGAATTCCTTTTCTCCCTTTGCGGAGTCCTCACTAGTTGCCTCTCTGATGTCCTTAGCTCACTGCTGGACTCTAAGGGTTGGTGCCATTGTAGAGTGCTGAAACTGCTATTCAAGACTCTGATGTCAGTGTCTGGTTAAGGAGTCTTTCTTCTCTGTGCAGCCCCTAAGGAATTTCTTTTCAGGAGTTTGACAGGACATTTGTCCTACCACGAGGCTGTCTAGTTTGGCTTACAGTTGTTTTTATTTTTTTTCCTAAGACCCACAGTACATGACTGATTCTCATCAACCAGTCACACAGATTATTTACTAGTGGTATCATCTGCTTTCACTCAGTGACCCAAGACCTTGTATTCCTCTTAATTAAGGACTCATTCACACCTAGTTTACACTTATAATTGATAGCTTCTATAGTCTATGCATTATTCACAGCTAGGCAATGCCACTGATTCTATAGTTCAAAGAAGAATTTTCATCTAATAAAGGTATATAGAGTATCTTGATTACTGTGGCATATCTATTTTATCCTGACTATACATCTACATGCTCCCCATAAATACAGAACATGTTTGGTTCAGTCTGTTTATCTGAATGTAACAATAATAACCTTAAACAGTAATAATAATAATAAAGCATTATATATTAGGAAAATTGGAAAATATATTTTATTTTCAATGATAAAGCAAAATTGGAGAATTTTTTTACCAATCATTTGGAGCTAAATAATGAGAGGACTCTAGTAGAAATAGCACAAGTCTTTTATGATAAAAAAAATAACACCAAAGACAATGTTGACTTAAACAAAAATTACCAAAGCAGAGAACCAAGTAAGATAAACTGTTCCCAAATTACAGGCATGGGATAGCAAGGTGAATTTAGGAAAACAGCATGGTATATTGGGAAAAACTATTGCCTGGAATCTGAAGAGCTGGAGTCAAGTCTTGGTAACATTACTGTTACTTGACAACACTATGTGGCAATAAGTAAAGAAAGCACTGTATAAAATGTAGTTATTGTTTATTTCTTTTCCCCAAAATTTCTGCTCTAGAGCTCCATTGTCTTGTGGAGGTAACCTTGGGTTTTCTATGAATGTATCCTAGGAACATAAGCTACAAGCTGGTTCTCTTGAACCAGCAATGCTCTAAGTACAATTACAGCGACAAACTACCCAAAGCTTACCTAAGTGATGAGATTCTTATTACAAACAGAATAATCACTGGGCAATCAATTCTCTGACCATAGTAATCCCTAAAACAAATTAAAATTAATGATGTATACCAGTTAAATTCCATCCCTTTTGCCTAAAGGAGAAGGGTGGATATACAGGTAAAAACTGTATCATTGATGAATATCCAGAAGTGTAGATCCTATTTCCATAAGAACTACTCATCAAACATTTGCTTATCCTCCTTTGAAATATCCAGCTCCCTTTGCTTTTGTCAATATAAAACCACACCCACTCCACAAAACCGCAACTATAAGGCTTTGTTCTGGCTATATATGTGGCAAGTATAATGATGACAATGATGGTGATAGCATTTTCTCCATTTTACAAAGGAGAAAACAAAACTGAAATCAGTTAAGTGACTTACTCAGTGCACACAGTTATATCTGAAGAAGGATTGGGACACAAACCTTTCTAACTCCCAAGTCTAGAATTCTACCCAATATGTTAATAACCTCCTGCTCTTAGTTACAGGTGTAGTTTTATTTCCCTGGACCTAAGTAGTGAACAGTAAATTGGATGCACATGTGTCTTCTCATACCCTCCTTACATGCATATGCCCATGTGGTCTACATATTATTCAATAAATGTGTTACTTAAGGTAGATATAGATGTGGGGGGGGGCGGAGAGAGAGAGAGAGAGAGAGAGAGAGAGAGAGAGAGAGAGAGAGAGAGAGAGAATTACCCGTTGCCAACTTTCAACAGTCTGAATGGTAGAATACAATATTTGCACAAATATTAATTTAATTATTGGTATCCTAAATATGTCATCTTTGTCCAATGACCTGAATAAGCTAAACTATATCCATATTGAATTTTTTGCTATAAAAGAAACCAGAAGATATAAGAAAATTTAAGTTGAATAAAAAAAATCACTCAAAGATTCTCTTCAGAGAATTAAGTAAAAGGAATTTTCAAGGCTGGTTTCATTTTGCACCCAAAGGTAACAAGATACATTTCATGCATGAAATACTTGGTTATTTTTGCCTTATAATTCTAACAGTAAGTATTCTGATCTGTTCCTTAGTGTTCACCACACATACTATGTGCTTAAAAAATGTCTTTTTCATTCCTTCATTCTGTTCTTTGGCAGGAAGTACCCATATTGATGAGATTGTGAAGCTATTGAAATGCTATTTAGTGCTATATTAATTGATGAGTGTTTTCATAATTGAGTTCAGCTTTGTATATCAGAAAGATTAATTCATTTAAGAAGTCAAACCAAGGGCAAATCTGGTGTAAAAAAAACCCATGACTTAGATTTCCTAGTTATATGTTTAGCCAAGCTGACTTCAAAATAATAAGAACAAAATAGTAGTGGTGAGTGGTAATGGAAGAATTGTTGGGGGGGGAAGGAAGGGAAGGGGGCGAATGGGGAGACGAGGGGAGGAAGAGGAGGGAATGGCTGACCTTTATCTGAGAACGGCTGCTCTAGGACTATCTATTAGCTTATAGTGGGTTTGTGTTCTGTGTTATTGGAGATAGTACTCAGCCAAATAAAATTGTGGATCTGAAACTTTCAAAATGAGTAAGAGGCCACTTAATTTTGCTTTATTCAACAACAGCTTTCCTTTATAGTGCTCATTGATATTAGTGACATGAGAATACCTCCAGTGTTTACGACCTATTTTGTCCCCTCAGAAATGTGATGAAGTGGTTAGCTAAAGATCATTTAATGAGCAAATAATAGTCTCAGGAAAAAAAAAAACATTTTAATTGATTCCTAAAATAGGATCACAAATGCAGAGTTTCTGAATTTATTCTAACGTTTTCCAAACATTTAAGATAGTTGATGTTGAGTGAGTACAGGGAGAGCTCTTTCTGAGGGGTGGCTCCTGGAACATTCATGCTGTCCTCACAACCGTGGTGATGGAGGAGCAAGAAGGACATGTTGCCTTCATTTAGCACAAAAAAGATTTAACCACTTAAAGCAGCCAGTGAGAACCCTGAGCAGTGAGTACATACAATTCTTAAATGTAAGCAGAAATCTTACGCCATTTTCTTCTTCTTAACTGTTTGACCAGTGTCACTTTCTACTTCAGTGACTAAAAATGAGATAAAATTGTTAGAGGCCAACATACTCTAAACAGTAATGTATTCAAAATTGGCGGTGTTCAGTACAAAGAGATGTACAGAATGCAAACTTGAAAGAATGAATTGAGCAGTCTATATCTACGCGGAATACTTTCATTGTATTTAATCCCTGTGTGTTCTCTGGGACCAACATCACACTGCCCATGGGCAATAATAGATCAAGGCTATTCACTTCCCTTCTTCCATTCCTTCAAAATTCCCAACATCATTGCTTCCTCTCTAGTCTGTTCTGTCACAGAAGAGGCATTCTATTCCTCAGGAAGGTTAATCTTTGATTAATTTTCCTCATAATGGCTGCAGAATTTTGCAATAGTAGCAGTCTTTCTGTTCATTGACTCTGTGTCCATCTCTTAATATCTGTTTTTGCCATCTCTGTCCACCATTTATGCTCTTGCTGTCTCTTTCTTGTCCTGTCTCACTGTTGCCCTGTCTCTTCTGCTTGTCTTTTTCTCTGTCGCTCATCTTTTTCATCCATCTCATGGGTTTCTCTCTACTATATCTCAGTGTTTCATCTCTGTGAGGCCCTTATCTCTTCTCCTTTCTCTGTCAAGCTCTCATCTGTGTCTTCCTTTTCTCTATTACTTGTTATGTCTCACATCTCTCTTCTCTCTCATTGTGTCTGTCTCTGACTCTCAAAAGGCTTACATGTTCTCAATACTAACAATCCCTTCTCCTCCTAAAATCATCTACCTGCTATCCCATCTTATTCTTCCCCAGTACTGTCAAATTTCTTTACATAACTAGTCTATACCAAATGGCTGCCAATATCTAACTTCACACTCTCTTTATTTAGCCTTTTGAAAACAGCCTTTCACTCACATCACTCAACTATTTTCTCAAAACTCAGGAGTGACCCCTTGTCACCAGATCCAATCTCCTTTCCCCCTTTCCTCTGTCTATTAGACTTCTCTGCATTATTTGCAATATTGGCCAATTCATTGCACATGAAACTGTTGATTTTATTTCAGAATGACTATATTAAATTTATTCTTCTCTCTAAACCACTTTCTCTAAAAACCTTAACTTACTCCTCTTCATCATGTTGGTCCCTTAAGGTGGGTATTGACTAAAGTTCTACCTTCTTTTCTCTAATATCTTCCTCCTCTCTATTGACAATCCTGTTCTCCTGTTCACTTTAGCTAATCATTCAATGCAGTTGGCAGCTGAAATTGTCTTTTCAACAATGAGTACTCCACCTCCGAGTTTAAGTTCAAAATCTCAGCTGCCTGTAGAGAATCTCCATCTAAATGTCCCACCAGCCTCTATCTCATGCCCATCAGCACCTAAAACTTAATGTCACTGAAACCAAAATGATGAACTTTTTCTTCTCTACAGACCTTCCTTCTGACTTTAATATTTTTGTCAGAAGAACTTCCATTTAGTCAATTTCTCTTGGTAAAATTCTTGTGATTATTTCTGATTCTTCCTTTTTTTAGCCTATCTAAGGCCAGGTGGGTACATAGCGGATAGAACAGCTGAAGTCTGTACTTAGGAAGACCTGAGTTCACATTTGGTCTCAGACGCTAGGCATTCTTCTATTGGTGTCAGTTTCTGGGTACTATAATATCATTTCTACCTCACAGGATTCTTGGGGGGATCAAATGAGATAATATTTGTAAAGCACTTAGCACAGTTCCTGGTACACAGTAGGCTCTTTATAAATGCTTATTCCACAAGTTGCCAGGTGGTGCAGTGAATAGAGCACTGGCCCTGGAGTCAGGAGGACCCAAGTTCAAATCCAGCCTCAGACACTTGACATATTTACTGGCTGTGTGATTTTGGGGAAGTCACTTAACCCCAATTGTCCTTCAAAAAACAAAAATAGATAAAAAAAAAATAAATGTTTATTCCCTTCCATTTCCTTTCTTATTCAAGAAATTGCTAAATACTTTTGACTCCACAACTGGGGCATATTTTCCATCTGTGTCTTTATCTCCACTGCAACTATGCTAATACAAGCATTCTTTGCTACCTACTTATTACAATAATCTCATCTTAGGTCTTTCCACCTGTTCATATTCTTCCAATCTGTCCTTCATACTGCTGCCAGACTTAGGCATTCTTACATATAAATCTGATTTTGTCTCTTCTCTGCTCAAAAATCTTTTGTTTCTCCCTATAACTGAGCAGGTAAAGAATAAATTCCTTTTCCTGGCATTCAGTACACTCTACAATCTGGTCTTGAGGGCATTTCCAACTTTTTCTTACATTACTGCCATTTGTGCTTCTGAATCCAAACTTTGTCTCTGAAAAAATATCTCATATTGCTCTTTCTATGTCAGCCAGTCAACAGGGATTTATTAAACACTTACACGTTCCAAGCACCATAACAGATGCTGGGATAACAAAGAAATAGAAATCAGGATCTCTGCTCTCAAAGAGTTCCCATGAATCTCAATTATCCTTGATTCTCTTCTTCTCCTATAGTTACTATTCATTCTTCAGCACCACCTTCTCTGACTTTCCATCCTGGATCTCAGTGCTTTTACATTGTTCTTCACTAATGAGCTTATTTATTGTTGTGTATCATTGTTACCTGCCTGTGAGGGATAATTTGCAGTGAAGTTTCCCCATTCTGAAAAATCAAATCTAGGGTGGCTTCAGCATCCACTAGACCTAACTTTAGAGGTCACCTGACCTTACAGGAATCTGGGACTTAGAGCAGTGTAGAATCTCCCCAGTGCCACTCAGCACAAGATATGTCAAATAAGAATCAAACGGCTTTCCTGGCCTTGCATTGGACAGCCACATGTTTCCAGGTCCTTTGTCTCAGAGATAGATTCCTGCTGTTAAGCAGTGAGCCAGCCTCTCTACCAATGCAATGAAGGCCAGTTGGGGAGGTTGGGTTTCTGCATTCAAAGATTATATAACCATGGGATGGTGTCTACCTGTTGCCCTCTCCCTGGCAGACGCCATTTGAGTGACAGGGGAAGAATCCTTTCTCATGAGAAAGAATAGAGACCTTTTCTGATCTCAGATTCAGACTTTGAGCTCTTTCATCTCACACATAACTAATTCCCCGAATTCCTACATAGATGCCTCACCATAGTATGGAAGGTCACACCTGGTTCTTGAATGCTGTGTCAATGGAGGAAAGCTAGAAAGCATTCATATGCAAAGTTGCTTGTAAATTCTGTTTGTCATCAAAGCATTAGTTTCACTGATCCTAGAGAATGGCTTGGTTACTATTAAGACAATATTATTGATGTATGGGATGAGTGAAAACTTTTCAATTTGTGGTTAACTTTCGCTTCCCCCCTCTCTCCATTGCTGCTGTCAATAACTTTTATCTTATTTTGTCTGTTTTTCCGCCTTGGTGGGACCTCTAACCCCTCCCCCCATCAAATCCCCTTCCCCCCCCCTCTGCTTTTTTCTTGCTGGCCCATTTGGGGAAAAATTTGGTAAAGTCTGCCTCTCCACCAATGAG
>CM053597.1:121581033-121612098 GCA_028646575.1 Pseudocheirus occidentalis | reverse complement strand
ATGCTGGAAGCACACACTTCAGTAAACGGACAGGGACAGGGTAGAGAACAGAATAAGGCGGGGGAGGGATAGGAAGGAGAGACAGACGATCACTGTCACAATATGTCCACTATGAAGATGTCCTGTATAATCACACATCCATAGCTTGTATTGAACTGAGTGTCCTTCTAGTAGGGGTGGGTGACCAGGGAGGAATCAAAAGAATCTAGAATTCAAAATTCTCCAATACCTGCAACTAGGAATTAAGATATACAGGGGCTGGGATAGGGAGACCCTCCCTGCCTACCAGAAAATAAGCGAGCAGAGCAGGGAAGGGGATTTACAGTGGGATTGCTGTTTTAAGGTTGGGACAGGGGCAAGATGGGGAGAAAATGTGTAATTCAAAAATGTAATGAAAATGAATAATGTAAACAAGAAAACAAATAAAAAATAAATTAATAAAAAAAAGAAAGAAAAAAGGCCAGTGATGGTATCAGGTGCTGACTGTGGTTTCTTGGACCCAAGGCCAAAAAGGCTAGCAACTCTAGCATTGATAAAGTCTTAATTACCTAGAGGTATTAAAGAAAACATCAGCCAGAAGAAATAAAAGAGTAACTTGTTAGAACAGGAAAATATAACACCAACCAAGTAGAAGTTTATTTATTTCACTTCCACAGTAAGGACTAAACTCCTTCATAATTATTGAATTAAAAACACCTTATCACATTTTTTTCTTAGTTTTGGTTGCTTCTATGAATATACATTACCCAAGTACTCTGCCTACATTGAAATGTTCTCCATTACTATGTATATTCAGTTCTCGAGAATCATTTTATCTTAGTTCACAATTAATGAGAGCAGATTTAGGCTCCAGCCCATCAAGGGACAATTTTAATAATAGCTAGCATTTATATAGAGCTTTAAGATTTCCATAATACTTTACATATATTATTTTACTTGAGCCTCACAATAACCCTGTGAGCTATATTCTATTATTGTTCCCATTTTATAGATGAGAAGACTGAAATTGGTTGTGACTTTCTCAGAGTCCCAGAGATATTAAATCTCCGATGAAAGACTTAATCTCAGGTTGAACATTCCAATTTCCGTTCTCTATCCATTCAGTGTACATGTAAAAATATATGAAACAAGAACATAACCAGTTTTCATTATATCATACTCATTTCTTTTTCATGCAATCTCAGGAAAGACAATTAGGTAATAATAAACAATTTAATATAAAACAAGGTTTCTTATTAGCGAATGGAAAACACACTTAAGCCTTTGGTACTATTAGTCTTCTGTGTCATTCACATTATTCTTCTGCACTATAGACAAGAAATCACACCCAACCTTTAAAACAGTGCCAACTGAAGGACAAATGTTCATAAAACAAAGCTGCTGGAAGCTTTGAAGAAAAAAACATTGAATATGAATGTTATTTTCCAAATAGTTTGGACAGAATATACAGCGGTTGTGTGAGTCCAAGAAAATGGAAAGTCACAAATCCATTAAAGTTCTTGGGAAATATATTACTTGATTTTAAATCTCTAAGAGCTTTAATTTAAATATAACAGTAGTAGCCTACTAGAAAGAGTGGATTTAGAATCTGAAGCGTCTTGTCATAGTCCCTCCTCTAACACTTAACTGTGTGACCCTAGATAAGTCATTTCACCTGTCAGGTCCATTTTCCCATCTAGATAGTGGTTGTAATATTAGAAATGATAAGGAATAATATTGTCTTAAAACGGAAATAACACAACTCCCTAAATCTTTGTAAAGTGTTATTACAAATATGAAACATTAGTAATAAGACATCACAAAACATCCAAGCTCTACTATATATCTATTACATCTAAGTATAAATTGCACTTTTTTTGGTATCCAGGGCTTCAACAGATATTATATTAGCACATTAGGGAAGACAAGAGGCCTAGGTTGTAAGGGCAGAAGGGAAATGAATCACTGCTGTCAACGCTTTAAGAAATCCCTTCATTTCTACTGCCATCTCCAGCCAATAGGAGAAAATGGAAGTGGCTGTGCTTTCACCACTGGTGAACTCAAGCCATTCAATACATTATCTCTATTGTTTGAGTTTTGCAAGGGGAATCTGAGAAGCCGGAGCTAGATGGGGCTCGTCAATGCCACAGTCGAGATACAGTAGCACATGGCTTCTGTGTTGCTCCTTTAACATTCTATTCAGGCATTTTTCGAAGAATTCCATTAATGCCTCTTCTTCCCATCTGCCAACTGGTATAATTAGGCACTTAGTCAATGACCATCTTTTCGGTTTGATACCAGAACTAATGGGGTCACATTGCTTTTAAAATTACTTTTTTTTTCATTTAACAAAACCATGTATATCTCCCTCTCCACTCTCACCTCAGGGAAATTTTAAAAAATGAAAACAAAACAAAACTGTTGTAACAAATATGCATAACCAATTAATTAAAAAAAAACCCAACCCTCATTGGTTTTGTAAAAAAGAAAAGGCTATGTCAGTTTGGTGTTGAGTCTACTTTTTCATTCTTTGGAACTTCTTAATTTCTGGTGCAATAATTTTGAAGTTTATTTCTTAAGTGCTGATATAGCCAGGACTAAGATATAATATTCAGTCTTTTCAGAAAGCAAGACTTTCACAAAATTAGTAAAAAAGAATTTAGTTGGAAATTTTTGTCTCTTATTGTATACACATAAATGACCTTGTCAGGACCTCTGCTTTTTGATATTGTTCCTCTCCTTGTAAATGGTCCCTAAAAGTGAAGGTGCCAACTAACTAGTGGAAGAAGATTCATCAAAAGTCAAAGTAAAGCCCCTGGAATCCAGAACAGACAATGCAGAAGGTTTCACTCAAAATCATGTTTCTCTACAACTAGGATATATTCAAGTGTTGATGTAACTGGGACTACATTGTTATAGTTAAGTCACAAGGTAAGGGACCTCACTTTAATAGACTACTGCTATGGACTACTAGAGCAAGTGGTCATAATAGGGAAAATATCCCAGGAATGAGGTCAATTTGTGAGGACACTATACCCCTAACTTGGTAGGTTGAACAGGAGTGGGAATTGTCAGTAACTCAGACTGGGTGATCTCTGTTATAATTAATTTGACAATAGTCTTTAGCTTAGCCCACTACATCTGATTGATCACTCAAACAATTCCCTTATATCTAAGATATGCTTCATAGAAGGTATTAGATATATTATATTATATATTATATATCAATATTATATATTTTCTAATATATTAGATATATATCTCATCATTTAATTAATTAATTACCCAGTAAATACCCAACCTTGACCACTCAAAAGTTCATTTAGCTGTCTACATAAAAAAAATGTAATATCAAGTATCTAATGGAATTTAAAAATTAATCAACTTAATTTGTCCCTGATCCCCAATCATGGCTAAGAAAAGTAAGTTACTATATCAAGTCCGGGTATGATTATTTATTGACACTTAAAAAGAGATATCAATTAATGCTATCTTCTAAGGTCTGTGTTAGTCAAATAGATACTGTAGATTTAAGGTGTAAAGTCAGGTGTGAAGTAAATAGGGAAGGCTTAGGCAGGTATCAGAAATTATTGTTTAGCTGGCATTCAACAGTAGCTAGGTCATGGTTAGCAGTGAGTCAAAGAGAGGTGGGCATTAGAGTAAGGGTACTCACACTTTTTAAGGGCGTATGGGGAATACTTGGAAATACAGATAGTATCCAACTGAAATATTTTTAAAATGGTATTCTTAGCAAAATATACAAAACAGTTATATACCAAATAAAGTTAACCTTAGGAAAAATATTTTAATTTTGTTTCTTCTGTTTTTATTTATGACAAACTCAAGAATTAACTCTATTCATATTAAAAGGGCATATAGACAGGCAAGTTTATTGAAGCCAAGTTGTTTGGGAATCCCAAAGTTTGGAAATTCTGAGCCTAGAAGGTGAGTGAAATTAGGCAAAGAAACAAATTAAATGTATTTAGGCAACGATTAAAAGCCTAGAGGTCTACTGGAGCAAAATGGGAACAAATATATAACTAAACAGAACACAGATAACTGGAAAGGTGAGATAGATTTCTAATAGTCTCTGAAGTCCTTCTACCACAACGCCAACCCCAGTTTTAAGTAAGGCCTACTTGTAGGCCTGCAAGAGGATGTAACTGCTAACACATGGCTGGAATAAGAAGTATGAGAACATGGAATAAAGAATTTCTTGAGTAGATACACTTTTCTGTTGAAAGAAGAAATAAGAAAATACATCTCTCCTTGTTTCCTAGCAGAGTTGGGGAGGGAGGGAAGGAATAGGTGTGGGACACTACACTTAACATCAGATTTTTGGATATGTTGATGGTGTTTACTTAATTTCTTTTCCTGTGTCTTTTTTATTTTTATTTTTTACTATTTAATGGATAGCACTCTGAGAGTGACTGCAGGAGACACATAGAGGGAAATAGAGGTGGGAGATAAGAACAAAATAGATTGAAGAATTTTTTTAGGTTTCTCTGTACAAAAAATTCCACAGAGGGTCATATATGATGAACCAGGGAATCAAATAAATGTACTATTACCAGACAATGGAAATGGTACTCAATAAACTTTATCCCAGCATTTTGAAAAACCCTGTACCCAACCTTGAGCACTCAAAAGTTCATTTAGTTGTCTACATATGTACTCTGGGTATATGGACAACTTGACAGTTATGAATCAGGGCACTTTATGGAAACTATTGAGTCAATTACTAATTCAATACAATACAGAAGGAAGAATCAATGTGTGGGGTGAATTTTCATTTTTCAAAGACATCATTTCCCTATAACATATGCATAGCTGCTCATCCCTATTAGTGTGTCTTAGATGTGGTGGAACTACCCCATAAAGATGGCAATATTTTTGTTTGTGTTTCAGAAATAAACCAGTATTTTGAGAATATGCTTTACTTTACTTCTCAATTCACTCTCATACTTTCATTGCCAAGAACTATTGCACTTACATCAACAACATATCAAATCCAAATGCAAAATTTTGCTGAAGGCAAAAATCTGGAAATAGCTTCAGAATTAGTACATACCCCTTTTGTACATGGAACCAAGGAGAAGATACTATTTCCTTAAAAATCTTGAGTTTTATCACAAGGCTTGGCTATTAGGAACAGAAAAAAAGAGTCTACTGATTCATATTTCAATAATCTTTCTACCAGGTGAGTTGTGAACACTCTTGGTGTTTCAAAATGGAATCCAGCAAGCTCTTAAGGGGATATAGGATTTCACCATCCCAAAGGAGTCTTCTGTATAGTTAACCCTTGAAATAGGAACGTCCAAATGACAAAGGTAAATATTCTGCATATGGTAATAATAGTAATTGTGGGTGAGTCATTCCAGTTGTGTCCTGCTCTATGTGACATCATTTAGGGTTTTTGTTCTTTTGTTTTCACAAAGATACTGGAGTGGTTTGTCATTTCCTCCTCCATCTTATTTTACAGATGAGGAAACTGAGGCAAACAGGGTTAAATGATTTGTCCAAGGTCACACAGCTAGTAAGTATCTGGGGCCAGATTTGACTTCATGGAGATGAGTCTTCTTAACTGCAGGCCTGGCACTCTATTCATTGTGCCACCTAGTTACTCTATGTTAATAAGAGTAATCGCTAGCATTTATACAGTGCTTTGAGGTTTGTGAAGCTCTTTATAAATACCATTGTCTCATTTTATCATCACAATAATCCTATTGTGCTATTGTTGTAGGTGCTATTGTTATTTGTGATATTATGTTGTGGTAGGTACTATTGTTATTTCCACTTTATATGACAAAAATGAGGCGAATGGAGGTTAAGTGATTTGTCCAGGTTCCCGTGGCTCAGAAAATGTCTGAGACTAAATTTGAAGTCAAATCTTTCTGATTATGGGCCCAGCCTATTCGCTGTATCACTCAGCTGCCATATGTCTCGTTACCACAACATTGATGATACACGTGATACGTGGCCCCTGCACTGAGCATTCCTTTGCCAGCATGTGGTGACTTTTGCTGCAGTTGCATTAGCTTTACTCTCTCACTGGGCAATAAGTAGCTATCTTAGCTGGACTGCTTGGTGCCTTTAAGATAGACTCCTACCTGAATCTTGTTAGTTTAAGGCATAGAGGTATATTGGGAAGGAACTGTATTCCTGATGTCTTTAATTCCTATTCACAATCCATTTTTCTCTTAGGAAAAAAAAAAACACTTATCAAAGTATTACTCTGAGATAGTACTCATTTCCTGCCTGGGCAATAAACCTACTGCTAATTATTTATTTGGGAAATATGTTATAAGTTTCAGCCAATCAACTTGCAATTATACTATCAAAAAAGTCTGATTTTTAAATTGCGGCATAGCAAGTTTACCTGTTGTTATTGCTGAGTCACTTTTCAGTTGTATTTGACTCTTCATGATCCCACTTGGGGTTTTCTTGGCAGGGATACTAAAGTGGTTTGCCATTTTCTTTTCCACATCATTTTACAGATGAGGAAGCTGATGTTAATGGACTTAAGTGACTTGCTCAGGTACACATAGTTATTAAGTGTCTGAGGCTTGATTTGAACTTAAGAAGCTAAGTCTTCCTAACTCCAGGGTCTTACACTTTATCTACTATGCCACCTAGCTGTCCAAATTTACCTACATGTGTATACATATGTTATAACAAATTCACTTACCATAATAAATAATTCATAGCTTCTCACACATACTATGTCAACTCCAAAATAAAACTAGATTGTTTACTTCAGAGTTAAAAGACTGTGAAAGTCATACATACATTTATATGTGTGCGTGTGAGTATATATACATATGGTATTCACATACGTAGATATTTGTTATTTTTAAGGGCAGAAATTAATCACTTCCACTACAGCTCCACAGGATGCTATACCCTGATATATTAATGAGAACACCTAGAATGAATCTAACAATCAACCAAAGAATTTAAACTAGGTACAAAAAGTCCTTGATCAATTTCTAGGTTCTTAAAAGTCATTGGATTAAGAAGAATGATACAGTGATATTGCATATGAAGTGTGTTGGGATTGGTTTAGGAGACCCGGTCACAGCCTATCGAGTTTGCACAAAACCAGCAATTTTGCTTGGAATCTGGAATTCATGAGTCTGGTAGAGAGGAGGAGAAAACCATGCCAGTCAAATCCTTGAGAAGGACCATCTTGGAATGCTGCTATAATACCTGAGCGCATGCAGACGCTATATATCTACAAGGAGTGTCCCTGTGTTCATGATACCTAAGTGAAAATTCATTACAGTTATCCTGAACAGTCTTTATGTCTTCCCCTGATGTGATAATAGTGGAGAAACCCTAATCCATTTATCACTATTAGTTAGACTCTTATCAGAGCACTGATTGATTCATGCTTGTTTACAAATAGGAGAGTACTGAGTTAGACATGACTGAAATCAGCTACATAAAAAGTGGCCAAAAAAAATGTACAAGAGAAGTCCTCATTCCACTCTCAAACATGAAAAAAACAATTGACAATTATTTAAACAATTAAATCTTAAGAAGAGTGAATACTCTTTAATCCAAAGATTTAAAGAATGCTGAGAGTCTATAGTGTTATTTTCAAGATCACCACATTGTAATATTAAAAAAACTGAAGAATTCTTGAAATCTTTTCTTTTACAGTTATCTCTCCATAAAAATAGATAAGATAAACAAATTTCAGACATTAATTTGACTAAATCGCAGAAAAAATAGGCAACCATGAAAGCTTTTCAGTTAATTTCAGCTTTACAGCCTCAGCCCTCATTCTATAAATGCCAGTCTGTTGTCTGACTCTATTGTCAGATGAGGAAGAAGAGGTAAAAGACAACAGTCAGTAAGAAAGCAACAACAATGCAAATAGCATTGTCACCTTATAGCCTGACTCAGGTAAAATCCTAAATTTACAATTTGATTGGGTCACAGCAAACATTTTAAACCCAACAGCAAAGGTTGTGCCAAGGGCTTAAAATCCTGTAGCTCCTAATAAAGGCTCGTTCTATGCATTAACTTGTCTCACAGACGCAGGTGTTTGACATATGAGGTACCTCACTGCAGTACCATCAATAGCTCTATTTATAGGACACTCATTCACCAAAGACATACATCATAAAGACAGGTCTTAATTTTAACTATCTGTTCCAAGCATTAGACATTTCTGAAAATACTAATAACAATAAGAGCCAATATTTATATGGCACTTCACAAATCACTTGGCATCCATTATCTAATTTGGGCTACACAACACCCAAATGACAGAGGTTGCATAAGGCCTTTTAGAGGTAGGAAAAGTGTGGCATGAAGTGTATTGATTTGCCTGTGGTCACCCATTTAACAAGGGCTGGGATTGGAACCCAGACATCCAGATTCTAAATGTGGTTTCCATGAGACCACAACTGTCTAAAAATAAAATTGCTAAAATAAAAGCAATGAAGCAGTTCAATTTTGATATATATGCTATATTTTTCCTTTATATAGTCCATATAAAACAACTAAATTTTATTCATAAAAATGGGATAATATTTGTAATGTACTTAACATGGTACGTGGAACACAGAAGTTGCTTAATAAATACTTATTCTATACCATTTAGCTCTCATGTGTAGTTGAAGCCACTTTATTCTCATTTCTCTCCTAACCAATAGAACTCATAATACTCATGAAGAGCTGAATGTGGTTTCACCCCTAAGTCTTCAGGAATCATTTATCATCATTGTATCATGGTGATATTGCCTATCACTGAAATGTTTTCTCTCCCATGGGTTTGACAATCTATCACCATAAATATAATAAGCTCTTATGGGTAATCATAAATAAATCAAAGCCGCTTTGTTGGAATAAATGCATAAGTAATATTTAGTGAAGAATTATATTGATCTCAGAAAAAATATGATTTTTTTTCCTCCTAGGAAAACACACAAGGTTTCTCTCTCAGCTTGTTATTTGAACAATATTATTCATGCATATTTCAAGGGTATTGTTTTATATTTATTTAGTGCAGTTCATGTTGTAAGATCCCAATTCTCCTCACAAGCCACTGTATGAAGACTTAAGGGTCGCCACACTAGCATCTTACCAACAGAGTACAATGCGTTCAGAGCCAGGGAACAGAAGAAGGAATATAAATCAGTGACTCCAGGGAAATCACTTGCCATTTTATCCAATGTCAAAGGAGGCAGAACCTTAATTACTGAGAGCTCAGTAGAACGATATGTCTTTTCCCTCATCAGAAACCCAAGTTTTATTTTTATAGGTGGGCAGGGTTGAACAACCATCCTTTGTATTTGACCTGTGGTTTCAGGGAGTCTAGGAAAACCACAATTCTGATGATTAGATTATTAAATTGTATCTTTGGGGGAAGCTGTGATTTTATGTCAGACATTATGTAAGCAGAAAAACTGTACTGATAGAGAAAATAAAATGGAACTTTATGGTTAAACCATGTTCAAAAATGACAACGTATATTTTCTACTCAAGTCCAAGGGAGATCACTTATTCATGTTGATGGAGAAAGCTAGATTCACTGTTGCAAAAGTTATTATTTGTGTGTGTGGGGGGGTGCAGCTGAGGAAAAAAATTAAATACCTACCTTCAATATTCTGGCCTTGTTGAAATATACCTTCCCCATCTCTACCAGCTTAAATGCTTAATATGGCTCTTAAATTTTTCCCTGAAACAGTTCATTAATATTCTTGTGGCTGGAAGTCATAATATATTATAGTCACCAAAGAATTAAAGTTGAATGTTACTCAAAGGGCAAGGAACAGGCACACAGTGGGTGTAAATAGGTTACAAAATATCACGGATAGTGCTAATGAAATACTAGAGGATGAGGCTGAAAAAGCAGCAAAAAGGATGTTTTAGAGATGTTGACCAGTCATGTACTCAGAGTTTTAAGAGAGCTAATGAATGTCTCACATGCTCCATTGGCTTCCTTGAACTATCAAAGAATTCTAATGAAAGACGCCTGGAATGCTGGGTAGATCACCTGTTGAAAATTTAGAAGAAGTCATGAAGAAGATTTGCCTAGTTAGAAATGGAAGGGCATATGTAACTTATAGTTTTCACTGTTGGGGGTAGGATCGACATATTCCTGGGTAACACACATATGTCTTAGGTTGATCAAAATGTGGGGGTTGGGGTGGGGGTGGGGAAGGGAATAGAGTGTCTGCTTGGCCAAAGAAGAAAGAACCAAGAGCAGTAGTGACAGGTTTAAGGAATTCCAAAAGGAAAACAATAGTTTAGATGCAAGGGAAAATTTTCTAACAATGACAGTTGTCCTATAGAGGAACAGGCTGCCGCTAAAAGTACTGGATGGTCCCTTAGATGAGGGTTTCACATTAAAGCTGAATCACAACTTGTCAGATATGCTGCAGAGGGTTTACTGTTCAAGTACGACTAGATGGTCTCTGACGCCATCCCTTCAAGGCCAAGTTTAGATGTTATCTGCTCTGTGAAGCCTACTGTGAATTTCCCAGCTAAAAGTATTATTTCAATTCTTCAATTTCACAGAACCCTTTCTCTGGATTTTTCCTTTCCTCTTATTCCATTCTTTTCTGAATCAATCTTATTTATGTACATTTAATTGCCTCCCTCAATGATATCTAAGAGTGAGAGTTAACAAGTCTGCCTCTGATGCCACATCATTGTGTTGACAGGAAACTGGATTTTAGGAGCTCCTGCCAGTGGAACATTAGCTCTGGCATGTTCAATGAAGCTGGAATGGCATCAAGCACAGCGTGTAGCCTGATGACCTGTTCAGTTTAGACTAGAGAGATCCAGCACCAATATATTGGTCCCTAAGTATTAAATCCTCTGGCAACTTATGAAATAAAGACATTATTTTGTTTAATAGCACTCGACTTCCTATGGTTCTCTTCCTATTCTACTGAGGCCATTACAAAAGGGCAGAAAAAGGAAAAGAAAGTCCCAAGAATCAGTTTTTAAAACTGTTATATAAAAATGAATACAATTGTTATTATTTTTAGTGTGATGAGTAAATTGACACAACTCTGAATGATATTAGCATTGCACATCTCAATGTAAGTGAAATCACAAGATATAATGAATTTGCAACTAAACATAAAGATGGCTTACAGGGCCTTCTACTATAGGCAAGCAAATGCATACACACACATACACACACACACACAATTACAGATACAGACTTAGTCTATTCCCTTAGGTAGAGGGAAACATTACTTCATGTGGATGTTAGAGTGGGCAAAAGGAAGCTGATGAAAATATATAGGAGCAATACAAGTGAAATATATAGGAAAACATATAGGAAAATGAGTCGGGATGAAGAAATGAAAGAGACGAAAGGTTCATCAAATAGTATTATAAAGAATGAAACTATTTCTTAAAAGTTGGAAATAACTAGTTCCTCATTTGAAAGCCATTTTTCATCAGTTTGTATGTATTCAGTCAACTAGATGATATTTATTTTAAAATTAATGTAATATTGTAATATGTTAAACCTAGTGCCCGGAACATGGACAGGCATTTAATTAAGGTTTGTTTCCTTCTTTTGTACCAAACCTTCTTTAGTTTATTGTCACCCTGACAAAATGGTTTCTTTTGCTTTGTAAAGTAGAAAGCTATGCATAGTGGAAAGGAAAGTTTTGGAATTTAAAAGACCTGGATTCGAAGTTGACTTCAGCACACATTTACTGAGAGATCTTGGCCAAGTCACTTAAACTCGATGCACCAAGAACTTTTCAAAGGCTATTAAATTTAGCATGAGCATGCAAATTATATTTAAGCAGTATTAAATTAAATCAAATAATATTTGGATGTTTTGTATGAAACCCTTGAGAGAAACTGAAAGAGTCTGATGACTGGTACAGTAGGAAAGTATACTAGGAAAGTGTAGAGATCAAAACTATATTAATGCCAGAGAGATACATTTTAGACAGAAAATCCAATAATATTTAGAGCTGATGAATTGAAACATCATCTACTCTTCAGATGAAAAGACATGACCAGACTGGTTTAACAGCTTCCTATGACCACACAATGAGTTAGTAGCAGAGGTGTTATGGAGGCAGATCATGCCACCTTGCAATTGTTTAATTTCCACTGTGAGAATTTGTATCTCAGAAGTTGGCAAATGCTACATATCAGGGCTTGATTTATAGTCTTTTTGACTATATAGATGTGAGAAAGTGATAGAAGAAAGGTTAATAATGCTGATTAAATTTTAAAGGATTATGAAGATTATTTTCTTTCTTTCTAGTTGTTGAATAAACCCACGATCTTATGATCAAACCCCAAATCCCTTGAATTCTCATTCATTCCATTATGTATTCTGTTCACACTAAACAAAAACATGTTGTTTTTGAGGTGCATGACTAACTTAGCTATGCAACTAGGTACTAATCAGCAATAAAGGCAGGGCAATGTCTACTCCAAGTCCTTAAACTTGAGACCCCTCATTTTCTGCATCAGTAATACATGTACAATACATCCTGACACTTGAGATATCTCTCTTGAACAGCATTTATTTTGCCATTCCCAGTTATTCATTGCTATTGCCCAGTATATCTCCCTTGTAATTTGCACATTTTGGTTTGGGTAGAGGTGATTGTACTACATTTGTGTGTTAGACAAAAGGGATCCCCCAAAACGAGATTAGTTTTCATTAATCCATGCAAAATAGGAAGGAGGTGCTCTGAGTTAGTCAAAATAAGAGGGTGATTCACTGCTAATGAAAACTGGCTCCTGACTTGATCAGACTGGCTCATCTGAAAAGCTATCATTGAGAGGCTTGCTCCATCAGTAGTCATTATGAACAGCAACTAAAAAAATGCGAAAAAGAGGCTTGCTTGGCTGCCTGAAAGATTTAATGCAGTCTCCCAAAGTATCTTGTTTTCTGTACATAACTTATGCTCTGAGTGGATTAGAGTTTGACAGTGTTCTTTCAACCTTATGAACTTTTTATAACAAACATCCTAATCATCTGGAGACAAAGGAGAGCAATGAGAATTGTTTACTATACATGCTCACGTTCTCTATTACCATTCAAATTATTTTGATAACTGTAAAAGGGGATGTTTTAGAATAGGTTTATTTTAAGACTTCAGAATATTACCTAGTTATTATAACTATAAACAGTAAACTGAAATGTATCTTTGTCTCCATCTGTTTTGAGAATAAATTGGGAGTAGTTAGATTCATAAATCTTTTCATTATCATACCGATTAGGCTCAACAATAAATCAAATGAAAATGAGAGGTGAAATAAAACTGTAGGACACATTAGTAAACAGTTCAATACTTCTTTCCACTCTAAATCATAGTAAGGGAAAGGAAGAAGGCCAGAAGAGAAAAAAACAACCCGCTTTAGAAACATCAAAGTAGTAACACGAGTGTAAAATGTTTTGTACATGAAATATAAAGAGAAATATTTCTCCCAAGTAATGAAACCCATTAGTAAGCATCTCTGAAAATTGATGCAGGATAATTTGCCAGTTCAGCTTAAATATGTATTTCAACAGGCATACAGTTATAAACTGCTACAATAAATGATCACCCTGAACATTAGAATTCAGTATACATAATAGTTTGTGATAAGCAAGGCTTCCAAAGCATCCATCTAAAAGTTTACTATTCTCCCCATCTTATTTTTTTTTACAGTTATATACTGCTAAGACCATTAGATGTTGCATAACTAATCAATCTAGAAGTAAACTAATTCCATTACAAAACAATACAAATCAGGTGCCTTTAGTACTATACCAGGAAATGATGTCACTATCTTCTGGATTTTGTATTTTTTATACATACACTTTAATACAGGAAGGAACTATCTCTTCTACTAGACTGTAAATTCAATGAGGGCAGGTTTTTAAAACACTATTTTTTCTCTTTTAATCATCATAGTAGTAGTCTTTGAATATTTCTTCATTACTGAATAAAATTCAAATAGTATACATTCAATGTTTTTGTTATTAATGATAATGCCTCATGACACAAAACCACATTATCAATATATTTTATATGGGGAAGGATGTGGTTTGCCTTGCACTATATTTCAATATACAGCAGTAGTAAGTTGATTTATAGTAGTCTTTCTATATGAATATAGAATTACAGAAAAGGTGACTTTTAATTATGAGTCACTGAAATTATGAGATTCTAAAAGGTAAATTTTTAAAAATAAGATTTTACAGGGGTGACTAGGTGACACAGTAAATTGAGTACTGGCCCTGGAGTCAGGAGGACCTGAGTGCAAATCTGGTCTCAGATACTTAACACACACAAAAGGAACTAGCCATGTGACCTTGGGCAAGTCACTTAATCCCAACTGCCTTACCTTCCCCCCCTCCAAAAAAAAAAGGGAAAAAACTCCACAGGTTTTTACAGACGCCTTGTTTTATTACCCACAGTTTCAATTTTAGTAAACAATTTTAAAGAGAAATAAAAAAAATCACCAAAACCATTCAATATATCAAAAAAGTATGACATTATGTGCAGTTTTTCCACACACGTGGATCCTCATGCCTCTGCAAATGAATGAGAAGAGGTGTACTCATTTTCCTTGAGGCCAAGTATGGTCATTATAATCTCATGACAGTTTCACTTATTTTGCTTTTGTCATTTTTTGGCCATTTAAAATGCAAGAATAATGGTCAACATTTTTTCTGCCTTTGCTTTACTTTGTATCTGTTCATAAAATTCTTCCTATCCTCTCTTTTCATCATCTCTGGCATTTCTTACAGCATAATATTTTATTGTATTTTACTATTCCTTGAATTATGAGAGTAATAATAATAATAATATTAATAATAACTAGCATTTATACAAAGTTTCTCAAAGTCATTAATGCAGTTTTAAGTTATGCATAGCTTTTGGGAAATCCTGAATAGCTTCTTTAGGTTTGATCTACCTGATTACCAGCTCTTTGTTACCACAAAAAGTACTACTACAGTTTGAGGTATATAGAATTTGTGTGTGTGTGACTGACTTTTCTGTGGTTTATGCTTCAGTATATTTGGATGCAGAGAATAATATGTTTGAATAATATGTTTTGCACATAGTACTTTATATATATACACTGAGGTTTGTCAAAGGTTGATTTATTTTTAATTATGAACCAGTGTAATTATGACAATTTAAAAGTTAAATTTTCATAATGACCTGATTCTTTAATATAACATTCAGCTTTGGAATTCTGTGAGTAGGTAAGGAAGGCATTGAACTCTTAGCATTCCAAAGGGTTTGATGCTTGACAAAAAGGACACCTAAGCATCATATTAGGACTTCAGCATTAAGATCCTAACATAAAGATGGGGTAAGAGAAGAGGAGTGGAGAGGCAGGAAATAATTTAATAAATCAATAAAATCACTGCATTCCATCTAAAGTCATTGATAAAATGCTATTCCCTGTCACCTCAAACAGAGAACAAATCTCAGTCATAGCTTTAGATTAAGTGGGGAAAAATCCTTGGAGGAAATTGGAGGACGATTTGGAGGACGATTCAGAATTGCTGAGGAAGTCTGGTCAAGTCCTTTGTGTGGATCTAAGTTTTGAAATCTATAATATTAAATGCCTACTATGTGCCAGGCACTGTGCTAAGGGCTGTGGATGTAAAGAAAGGCAAAAGATGGTCCCTGCTCTCAAGGTGCTCACAGACCTTGTGATATAGAGTGACAGAATGAAAACAAACAGGTACAATCTAATATCCATGTCTATATCTCTATCTACCTATGACTCAAACTAGTCAACAGAAGGATTTTGAGGGTTCAGCATTGGAGGAATGGAAGTACCATGAGCTGAGTTAGAGAGAACTTACTCCACAAAGGCAACAAGGAAAAGAAGAAAGAAATCAGAACTCATCTGTGGTTGAGGAGAGGAGGAGGAAGTTAACTAGACCAACCTAGGAGCAAAAGACTTGAGCTGCCACTACAAGGTATATTGGCCTCCTGAAATACTGAGGGAAGTTGCAAGAAAAATGTCCACTCTTTCCTTAATTTCTCATTTTGGTATCTTCTACTTTACATACCATGACACATTCTGTTACTTTTCACTGAAGTAGTATAGTAATTTGAATTTAATCTACCTCAAAAAATCCAGGTGGTTAGCAAGGGAGAAATATAAACAAAAATTAAGGCAAAGTGTCCAAACTGATTTAATGGTAGGAATTTTCCCAAGTGAGGACTCAGAATGATTATGATGCTAGCACTTGCTTTTTGTTTATTATATAAAAATATTTAAACATAAACCTGAGTTCACCTCTGGCCTCAGACACTTATTAGTTGTGTAACCCTGGATAAGTCACTTAATCCTGTTTTCCTCAGTTTCTCCATCTGTAAAATAAGCTGGAGAAGGAAATGGCAAAACACTCTAGTACCTTTCCCAAGAAAATCCCAAATGAGGTCACAAAGAATCAAACATAACTGAAAAGACTGAACAACAAAGAAAAGAGAACTATATGTACTGTAGGGAGTGGAGGGGGCACCTTATTGCCCCAAGGCTAAAAAAGAGCCAATATTTGTAACAAAATGTATCAGAAAAATAGCAATGTTACAAGATGGGAAAATGCTTTGTGAGCTATTCTTAAAGTAAATAGTTAAGTATCAATCTATAACAAAGCACACATTGCTAGCACAGCGAATAAATTTAGGACCTGTTCCCATCTCATTTTCCATGTTTGATTCTTGTATTTTAAATGTTACCCATTTATTTTGCTTATAAACACAATACTCAAGACATATGTTTTCAGTTCTTCCCCAAAAAGGAATCTCATATTTCAGAAAAGTACATGGGACAGAACAGGGAAAGATGAATTCAAATTTCTCATCTGAGATTAATTAGCTGTGTCAGTCTGAGCAAATCATAACTTCTCTGAGCCTTGGCTTCCTCATTTGTAAAATGGGAATAATTTAATTGTGATTCCTAAGAGCTGTAAAGAAAGTACTTCGTAAACTTCAAAGTGTTATAAGAATTATCTATATATAGCATTTCCAGTCTGCCACTACTTTGCTCTGAACTTGGGAAAAGCATTTAACCTCTCTGAGACTTAGATTCCTCATCTTTAAAATAAGTGGTGATCTCCTAGGATCCTTCACGCTCTAAAAGTTTAGGATAATATGATATGTGAAGAAGATACAATAATGTAATATAATAATATATGGTGGTCCCTAAGTTTTCAAAGCAACAGTAGCAGTGAGTGACTGTTCAAAAAATTTCAGCAAATATAAAATAATAACCCATAGGACATTAAGTTTTATAAAGTACTTCTTTCAAAATAACCTTTGAAAACAGGCCCTAAAATATCTTTATAGCCATTTTATGGATGGGGTAACCAACACATTGAGCATTCAAAATAGCTGCCCCATATCACATAACTCACAATTGTCTGAACTGTGAATTCAAACAAGGTCCTGTGACTTCAAGCCTACCACTCTATCCATTATTTCACATTTCTTGTAATTCCATGTAAAATTAAAAAGCAAGCTCCAGAAGTTAAAGAAAACAAAGCTTTTAGGGAGAGAGAAGATTCTATATTAGGATTTCTTCACATTCACACTCCTCTCATCTTCAATCAATTCTGCCAAGAAACATTCCAAACTAACATTCCCTACCTCTGGAACACAGATCCTAAAGCTCTGACCCAGAATATAAATTCTTCCTAGGAACGTTTGCTTTAGCTTTCATAAAAAAAGGGGGAAAATGATTAAAATAGGAATAGAGTATTAAAAAGCATCACAACTGGAACAACATATGATATGTTAAAATATTTTATTTTCCCCAGTTACATGTTAAAACATTTTAGCATTTATTCTGATAATTTAATTTGACAAGGAACCAAAATGAGGAGGTGACCATGTAATTAGAATGCAACTCAATGTGTACAATTGATAACACAAAGGAAAATAAATGTTCAACAGTGGAGAATTGCATAATTATAAAGAATGTATGCTAAAGCTAAAGCTATGTTCTTTTAGGACATTTTAACAAAGAAGGTGATGAACATTAGTTTATCATTCTTCTTTTACTTCTCTGAACACTATACTGCTCTGTACACATAAGTACAGCTTTTTCTCCATAACCATCTGTTGTCCTTTCCATAGGTATTATGTGGTATAATAGGAATATTTCATTATGTGTGGATGAACCATGACAAATAGATTTCTTCCAGCTCTGTCTCTTTCCTAACGCATTTTCCCTCCCAGTCATTCAAGCAAAATTAATGATACTTTTCTAAATTATCAGTGCTCATCAGGAATTAATTCCATAAAGCTAAATAGTTGAATGGACCCAAAGTGCTGCTCTTGGAGGCACTAATGCTAATGCTAAGCCAACTAACATAAAAAGAGAGAAACTGGAATAATTTTAATCATTATCAATCAGTGAGCTTTATGGCAGTACATGTTTATTGATTTATGGCTAATGACATAAGCTTATGGCTGCTTCTATTTTTTCTGGTTTTCATAATTAAGGGGAGGAAACATTCAACCAACAGCTAATACAACGAGCAAAGAATAAGACTAAAATATAGTAGCTGTAGATCTGGAAAGAATCTTTAGAGTCATATAATCTAACCCTCTTATTTTACAAAAAAAGTCACAAAGGCTCTGATAAATGAAAGCCCTTGCCTCAGGGTCGTATAGCTAATAACTGTCAAAGCTGAGATCTGATTCTAAGTTTTCTGATTCCAGATACAACATCTTTTTCAATATACCATGCTTATCTCTGGATTGCGATCTTTAGAATTCTTTACGGAGAACAAATCCTGAATTCAATATGGAATTGTGACATTGCTATTATCAATATTGTAAACCATTCTGCACTACAAAACTACTGTGATAAGGCTGTGTATTCCAATACGTGAACCAATAGTAGGCCATGCAGCTTTTATTTAAAAGAGATTTCCTTTTTATAAGAAGAGAAATCAAATGCAAAGATAATGGATAGGAAAGCAGATAAAAATAGGAGACCAAAAAAGCCCACGGAGTCTTTTTTTTGCTCTTTGGATACTTCTGTCACTGAGGAGCAGAAATATGCTTTCTTCCTTTAAAATCTCTGTTTCTACCAATACTATCTGTTAAAATAGTAGGATTTTGACATCTTCAGCTGGTAACTCCCTAACTCATCAAAGAATTGCTTTTCTTCCTAGTCACTTCTTCTTAAACTCATCAATTACATTCTCTGTCTATCTTCCTCCACAAGAAACTATTTCTCCTTAAATTCTTACCAAGGTGCTATATTCTGTTTTCAAGCAATTTCCTGATTTACAACAAACTGATTTCCTTGTTAGTGAATCAGAGATGCTACTGCACTCTATCTCATGTCACCCCCTTTTGATCACTTAAGGGCTATAAAATAAGAGTACATCCACATAGATGAATTTTGGATGAGGAATTAGTTCAGGTAAACATGACATTGGAAAGTGTAAAAGGATTTTAAGGGTCTGAATTTCTTTTGAAAACTATTGCTATACTAGACACCAACTGCGTCTATTTTGTTGACAATCAAAGGCTTTATCTCTGTTTAGGTTCTCTGCACTGGAACCCATCCTGAGAGTATTTTTAAATAGTAAAGTGAATACTGAAAACAAACAAAAGGTCACATACATTCCTATAACATCTTGAAAGAGTCAACTGCTGGTATAAAGTAGAACTTTGACAAAGCAATATCATGATTTCCCAATCTGTAACTTGGATTAGTTGGTCAAAGTAAGAGGAGGTCCTCATTCATATGGTTAAAGTCACTTCCTATCAACTGAATTTACCTCAGAATACACTTAAACTTACACACACACACACACACGCATAAACACATATGTATATATATATATATACATACATACATACATACATATATATATATATATATATATATATATATATATATATATATATATATATATATATATATATATTTCTTTTTTCCCCCTCCTTGTGTTATCATGAAACAGTGTGTCATGTACAGGGTTTGACTCAGGCCAGTTCCCTAGTACTTTAGTCAGAAGCTGGAAATAAATGCAATACTGTAATTCAGCTAAGTTCACAAAAGGAAGTTTACTTCCCTGGAAGAAGCATGCTTAAGAGTAGGGAAGGGATGCTTTTGTAGGAGAAGGTACCTCTTCAGCTGGTCATACCAGCTCACTGTGGTCCATGTTGCTGGTCTGTACTTATAAGCAAAAATAAGGAGTGCCAGTCACTTTTGCCATCCATTTTCTATCTAGATGACTAAGAATTTAGATCATAGCTAAACATCAGTCCTCTGAGCCAGTTAAATTGTGAAGACACTTTCAATGCATTTTCAGGAGATCAAACCTAACTTGCTTGGGGAGAAAAGAAAAGCCTGAGGACTCTGCTACAAGCATAGTGTGAAATTTTTAAAAAATTACCCAATACCAGATTCCTGCTTTGATATGAAAACACAAATACTTCCTGCTTTTAAAGTAAAATGTGGTTCCTCTCACTAAGCCCTCCAACTAATATTTCTCATAAAATGAGTTAAAATTTGTGTATCATGAAGGGTAGCATTTAACAATGTTATAAATATCAGAAATGAAGCACGCTGGTTAGTGAAATATTTTGACAAATAGATAAAGAGATAGATTGATGATAAATTACCTAAAATGTTATTTTATTTGTTGTTCTTTTAATTAATTTCCTTTGCCAACAAATCCTACTCTCTCCTCTTCACAGAAAACTATCCTTTATAACAGAGTATATGTGTGTGTATACATATAGACATATACATACACACATATAGATACATATACAAATATATACATATAAATGCATATATGTATGCATATACATATATAAACATCAATATACATACAAAGATACATATAAATATAACACATACACATATATTTCAGTAAAACTAACTAAAATACCACCTTAGTTCTCTATCTCTGCAAATAAGAGCAGTTGGTGCACTCTAATATCTTCCTTAGGGCTCACTTTCTGGTCATCATAATTATAAATTATTCTGCATGTTTTTTGTTTTATTTTGTTTTCCATTCCATTTACATTGTAGTTGTGCATATTGTTCTGGTTATGCTTATATCACCTTGCATCAATTTCTATGTCTTCTCTGCTTCTCTATATTCTTTAGATTTTTTTTCTTGCATCAGTAATATTCTATCACATTCACACAGGCAACTTGGTTAGCCATTTTTCAAATTGGTGGGCATATATTTTGTTCCAATTTTTTGATACTACAGAAAGTATTAGTATAAGTATTAGTATAAGGATGTACATATGACTTTCCCTTATATCTTTCACCATTTTGGGAGAATAAATATTACTGGCATCTCTGGGTCAAAGGGTATTGACTATTTAAACACTTTAGAATGATCTCATACTCTGTAGAAAGATTGACCCAATTCAAAATAATTTTAATATAAAAATGAATTAATAAAACCTGAATAAGTACGTTGCTTAGTGTCACAAAGCCAGTACATGAAAGAGGTAAGACACAACCAGTTACCCAGGCTCCAAAGTCAGTTCTCTTTTCATTTCACCAGTGAAACTATATTAAGGGTAATTCTATCTTAGGTTCATGATTCAGAAGGTACATAAGAATTCTGTGATGCCTCATGGTCATGATTATAAATAACAAACATCACTGACTTAGTGTGAATGAGGGGAATACTAATCGAATACAAAAACTTTGATCCACCATGTTGTATGTAGGACTGTATTGGAGATAAAAACCCAAGTGGCCAACTGAATGAAGAGCTATCACTCCCAGTAGACTTGAATGGCCTTGATATCCTGTAGCTCAGTGGAACCATATGCCCCAAAGAACTGTTCTGCAAAGGTTTCTGATAAGTTTAGGTCACTCTATAAATGGTTTCACAACAGTAAGAGGGTATTGGGGGCTTATCATGATTAAGTGTTTAGGTAGCTAACAGGCTCCTAATTGAATCTAGATTCTTATGTCATTTTAATTTGGGCTTCAAATGATATTTGCTCTTTTTAAAAAGTTTGTTACAAAAATTCTATAGGCATGTTATAGGAATAATATCATATATTCTTAGGAGAACTAGTTTATATTTCTCAATCCTCTACATCCTATTGCTCTGAAGAAAAAAAATAGCTTACAGTTTATGTTGTCAAATAACTCTCAAAATACATATATAAAATATTAGGTGCCTAGAAACCTTTCTAAACTAGGAAAGCAATTTACGCATAGCAACTACACTGCAAAACTTTGTAAGACTTGAGAACTTGATCAACATAGTGATACCATTCCAGAGGACCGATAATGAAGTACAGCAACAACCTTGTTTGGGAATTGATCGATTCAGCATACACACTGAGACATAAACAATTTAGAAATTTATTTTGCTAACCTATGCATATTTGATACAAGGTTTTTGTTTTTATTTTTTTCTTCCCATGGGAAGTAGAAGGGAAAGTAAAAACATGTTAATTAAAAAAAGTAAAATTTGGGGTGACTAGGTGGCACAGTGAATAGAGCACTGGCCCAGGAGTCAGGAAAACCTGAGTTCAAATTCAGCCTCAGACACTTAATACTTACTAGCTGTGTGACCTTGGGCAAGTCACTTAACCCCAACTGCCCTGCCTTCCTCCCCTCAAAAAAAAAACCACGACAAAATTTTAAAAGTAAAATTTAAAAAATGCTCTTAGCACAGAGTGGAAGTGCTTCTTAAGAAATCTGAAGTTGAAAGACAACTAGAACATCTGGCTTTTTACTATGAAACTAAAATCATTTGAAGATGAGACAATTAAGTCTACTTCATTCCAGCAATAACATATATACAAGAATATTCACAAATAACTCATCAGGTTCTTTACATTCTTTTTGCAAAAGATACAAATTATTACAAGTTGCATTTATACATATGTATATACGTATACATATTACAAATTTCACTGCAGACATCATAAAGATATAACTTAATAGTTTGGCATGTGAACTTAGGGGAAAAGATGGTCAGTGCTATAAAGATCACAAATGGAAAAATGCCTGAATCTTTAGATTTGTGGCACCACCGAAAGGGGTTATTAATGGTGTGTGTGAGTGTGTGAGTGTGTGTGTGTGTGTGCATGCGTGCGTGTGTGTGTATGTGTACCCTCTTCGTAGCCTGGTGAAGCCTATGGACCCCTTCTGCATATAATAATTTTAAACAACTGAAGAAATGGTAAATTTCTCAGAATTTAGTGAAAATTAAGATGATTTTTTTCCATCCAAATTCATGGAACCCCTGACATCTTATTACAAATTTCCTAGGCATTTAAAGTCCTGACCTAAGGCATGGCTTGAAGACTTTTTCCAACACTGATAATATTATCTTTCCTTTAATTGTACATTTGGCCTTTCTCAGTAGAAGGAATGCATGTCCATATGCATATACACATCTGTATGCATATATACATATCTATCTCTATACATGTAAACAGAGATATATGCATATATAATCATTATATAAATGTAGAATGTTAGCACTGAAAACCCTTAGCATAAAAATATATTCCTTTGTTACTGCTTTGACTAAACTATTGCCAAAAACTCCTATCTGTATAGTGCTTTAGGATTCCATTGCACTTTTAATATATAGTTTCTCCAACAATCCTAACTTTCATGAAATGTAGTCCAAGAATGATTATCAAAATTTTGCAGATGAGGAAAATGAGAAAGTACTCAAAAAAATTGCTTAATATTCCTTTTAAGCAGAGCCCAGAAGAAGTCATAAGCATACAAGATGGCTATGGAAACAAATAGGAAGCTGGCTCTTACACCCCAGCCTGTGTGACTCTACTGAGTTTGAGTTCTTAGCTCAGAGCGTGGCTTCCCACTCCACGGAATCTCACAAGCAAACATCCTGACATCTCCTTGGTTCTCAACGCAAATGCCTTCCCAACGGTTGGAGTGTTTTATGGGTTATTTTTGATTGTTCTCCCCCTTTCTACTTATTTCTGTCAAGCTCCCTTGTTTGATTTGGGTAATTCTACCTCAAAGTCTCCCCCAGGACAGAATTTCTAGAATCATAAACCATTTCAAAAGACTCTCTCCTCGGTCAATCAGACAATTCCCTCCTGAACAATCAAGAGGAGATTCTGACAGCTCTACAGGCCAAAGGTCACACAGTTACAGATGAGGCAATCTGAGTATTAACTTTATTGAAATGGGTGCAGAAAATGAGAATGGAATCTTTCATGACACAATTTCTCCTTTAAGTTTTAATTTGTTGTTCCCTTATCTCTAGATATGCATATGAAGACATGCTGAATTCTTCATTTTGTCCCTATTTAGAATAGTGTTATAAATTAGCTTTATTTCATAGTCTGAGGCATGGTTTGGGAAAGCGTTCTGGATGGAGATTCAGAAGGACTGTACTCATCTTAAAGATCAATTAAACTAACCTCTCCTTTACCATTTATGTAATAATTTAAGATTAATCGAGAACTTGAGTCACAACAACACTCTAAAATATATGATTGTCTTTATTTTACAAAAGAGCAAACTGATTCCCAGAACTGCAGTTGATTTATCCAAAACCATGCATCTAGTATGTATAAAACCCTTTGGGTAATCAGGATTTTTTTATTCTTCACATATTTAGGTATTCCTTAAATGCAGTTATATATAGAATCAATGTAGGAACATTGGGGTTAAAGAGACTCCAATGGTATCAACAAATCATGGAACTATGTGGTGTAAGTAGCCTGCAATAATTCATAAGAAATTTTTTGTTGTTTATCACATTTTTATTTTTATTTTAAAAATATTAACTTCTTAACTTATTAGCTTTCCCCATTCATGTTGATAAGATTTTGAGTTCTAAATTTTTTCCTCTCCCTCTGGCCCCTCCCCAAGATGGCATGAAATCTGATATAGGCTATACACATACAATCATATTCAAGTAATTATTAGAATGATAACTGGTTACAAGGCTTTCAGTATTCATATCGACAAATGAGATAAGTGTTTAGCTCTTTAAGGTACTTAATTTACTGTTTTAAGCAAACCTGGAATCACCCCCTCCCAAAAAAAAAGACCAAAAAAGGCAGAGGGAAATGTTTTCCTAAATGCCTAGGTATACATTTGAAAGAAAAACACTGCTGAATCACCAAAAGAACAAAGAGAAAGAATTTATGTTAAAACATGTAACACACTTCAGTATATAGCAATTTTTTTTAAAAAGTGATTACAATAAAATATTAAATAGATTGAAATTTTTTTCTGTATTGACTCTAAGAATGATGTTCCTCTCATTGATTTGCTATTTATTACATTGATGCTAGTTAGGTGAGTGCATTCAAATACATTTAAGGTACAGATGACAAAATATGTCTGAATAGCTGCTTAATTTTTTCTCAGATACTGTCTATATAGTCATTAACAAAGCAGCAAAAATACAGCAAGACATGACCACTGGAGCTAGGTCCCCCTGGCCACAAACAAGGCTGGCACTGTTTACTTTTGTTTACCTTTTCTTCTCATTAATTGATAATCACACGGCAAAGGAAGAAGTTTAATACTTTTTTCAAAAATGACAGTCTTAGCTTGGTATGAGAGTTAGAAGAAAGTGGAATCTATTGCTGGTGGTTATGTGTCTGTACCAAAGTTTTTGGCCTTTGAGAAAACATATGGCCAAGACATTTGTGCAATTCATTTGAAGTCACGACTGCTTCATTACAACCATTTTTAAAACCAACAAGAAAACTGGATTCTATGATCTCCACCCATGACATAAAACTTTTTTTAGCTTCTCCTTTGTTCCCCTTCACTTGCAGAAAGGTATATATTTTCCACCACTTTAATTGAAGAAATCATATATGTGAACTTTCAGAGGGAGAGATTTCATAAAAGCCAATGCCCAGAGGGTGCCGCCAAAGTCCCAAACCCTCCCAAAGGTGGGGGAGCTTATAGAAGCACTGCAAATTTAAAAAGCAATTTTCCCAAATAAATTATTTAGCAAGTTTAAAATAAATTATTTAACTTTTGGGGGCTGCCTCAGTATATGGTTCCCGAGTATGGTTTTCAAAGATTTTAGCCAATAAATTTTCATGAAATGCCTTTTAGCAACCAGACCCAGTCACACTCAGCAAACACCTCAGTAGAATGTACTTGCACCCATTACTTTTGTTTTAACAAATAATATTGTTGACTAATCTAACAGAGAACATTTATTTGATAACTCATTTATTGATAACTCATTTATTGATAACTCATCTATTGATAACTCATTCTCAAAGATTACAAATAATGACAAAAATTGGTGCTGAAAATTACCTTCACATGTTGTGCAGATTTCTGTTATTCTTGACCCCATTTAATAATGCAGTCAATATTTAATTTTATGTTATAACCTATATTAAATTGTTTACTGTTTTAGGAAGGAGGAGGGGAGGGAGGGAAAATCATTTGGAACTCACTTTAAAAAATGAATATTTAAAAATGTCTTTACATGTAATTGGAAAAAATAAAACACTATTAAATATTTAATTATATGTGATAAAAATCTTGGTGTACACAGAAAGTGAGCAACTATATCCATGCATTCACATATATATGTATGTATACATATATGCACACATACATGTATATTATAGTTACAACAGAGATTTCTTTATCTAATCTTGTTTTTATAAAATTAGTTTTCTTTTCCTTCATATACCTCAAATATATCACTTTTACAGCTCTACTTGGTGAGAAAACAAAGTAATTAGTAGTCAAATGAACATCTATGAATTATTTCATCATAACTGCACATGAAAAATTATTTTTCTGGGCATTGGTATAAAATATGTTCCTCATTAAAAAAATTAACCCATAAGGATGAAGATTCTATGAAACAGAACAAACAAAACATATCCCTTAGGTTCTTCCCAGAGATTAAATTTGGGCTGCTTGTCTAGTTTCAGGATATCCAGGATATTGCTGTTAACTGAATAACTAAAATGTAATTGGTCTTGTCCAATGTGACCCAGAGGGTTAAGTTCTGTATTTGGAGTCAGGAAGACACAGGTTCAAATCCTGCCAACTACCAGGGTCATCTTGGGCAAGTCACTTCCTCACCTGCAAAATGACTTGAGTTGGATTCAATGATCCATAAGGTCTCTTTTAGCTCTAAATCCATGATTCCATTCATTTTCTTCTTACCATCAGTTTTAGTGCTCTGATTTTTCACTGATCTTTGGTTTCTTTTTCTGTACAATGTACATCTATTGATGGATTTGGGTAACAGATTTTCAGAACATACAGAATGTCCCAAAGGTCCTGGTGTAGTTTTTAAGCACTAAAAGTTTGAAAATTCTTGGTTCAAACTCTTAGAGCTTGAAACTTTACCACAAATTTGGGGACAACACACATAGAGATATTTCCCCATGTTCTTTGCTAATCAAACTCTGTTTATATTACAGTTTAATGAATGGCTTCCAGCTCTCATAGCCTGAAGACAATGCATCAGTTTTGTTCATACTTCTGCACTTGACACACTTTGGTGTCACAGTTGACAGAGCAATAGGCTTGGAATTCAGAAAACACCGAGTTCAAATCCTGGCTCAGACACTAGCTGCGTGACTTAGGCACGTCATTTAACTTCTATTTGCTTGCATTTCCTCAACTGTAAAGTACGGATAATGACACCTCTGAAAGTTGTTTTGAGAATATATTGAAAACAATAATCTACCATGTACTTAGCCCTTCCTATATTCCACAATTCTTGGAGGTATGTGCCATTATTATTATTGCTGCTGTTTTTATTATTTATGAATGATAGAATATTTGTAAAAAGCACTTAGCCCAATGCTTGGTATACAGTAGGCACTACATAAATGCTTATTTCCTTTCCTGCTCTACTTCATGGTTATTGTAACAATAAAGTGAGACATATCTGTAAATAAACAGTTTTGCAAATTTTAAGGAAGCACATAAATATAGAAGTATTAAATAGATTTGCTGAGTATGTAAATAATGTTATACCATGAGTAAAATATAAGAGGGACAAGAAAAATGTTCCCTTTTCCCCTTTAAATTTCCTCAGTTTATAAGGAAAACTCAAATAGAAATTGTTCTTTCATCTTTGTTCTTCGTTCTTTGCTATATTCATAGCAGTATGAATATACAATATAGGTTGAGGTAAAAAGCTAATTAAAGCTTGGAAGTTCCAAATTTGACATATATTTCAAAGCAAAAACTCATATTAACTTTCTGACGACTCTTATCTGAGAGGGGACACTACAACTTACAAGGCATAGTTAACAGCATAAAACAAGGCTTCAGTGTTTCTACAAAGTGCTAATTGAAGTTACCTAAACAGTCTTCACATAGAATCATAGCCTCATCATTGCTGATTATTATTATTATTTTTCTATGAGCAAAGTTCTTATATTTACTTAGAAGGCATTGATTTTCTTTTATTTCTTTTATTTTTTTTTCTTTTTGCTTTTTGGAGAGCAGTTGGGGTTAAGTGACTTGCCCAAGGTCACACGATTAGTTTTTTGTGTGTGTGTTAAGTGTCTGAGGCCGGATTTGAACTCAGGTCCTCCTGACTCCAGGGCTGGTGCTCTATTCACTGCACCACCTATCCACCCCCACTGATTTTCTTCTAAAAATTATAAGTGGTAATTTAAAAATTAGTTTACTTAGGAATCTCCTCCTGGCCTATCAATAATACTAAAATACTCACTTAATGCCAAAGCAAAGAATGCTGAATTCAGACAATCCAAAAATATTTTCCAAAACCTTAGAAAATTATATTTGATGCTTTTCAGATTACATTTTAGATTAAAGTACAGATTTTGGAAGATGCTTTCATTATATGTGTGACATGTTAAAAATAAGGTAGAGGAGGGTGGAGTCAAGATGTTGGCATAGAAGCAGGAGAATTCTGGGAGCTCCCCCCATAAGCACCTCAAATACCTATAAAATATGACTCTAAAAATTTTTTAGAGCTCTAGAACTCACAAAATGACAGAAAAAGAAGGCTCCTGCTGAAGATAGCCAGACAATCAGACAGGAAGGGTTCATTGCAGCACCCTGGGAGCCAAAACTGGCCTGGTGTGAAATCTTGGCTGTAGCCCTAGGGCAGCCAGGACAAGCCGGCTGGAGCTTTCAGGAGAGCGGATCACTGGCAGCTCTGGCAGTTTCCAGAATTATCAACCCATAAGAAACAAGGACAAAGTGAAAGATCAGTGGAACTCAGCTGAATTTTGGGGAAAGGAGCATGTCTGACTGACTGCCCCCAGGACGAGAAGCTGTGTGGAGGCCCTGCAGCCACCTCTACACGGCTGCTTCAGAGCTGCTGGCCTGAAGATTGCAGGGGGGGCAAGTAATCATTCAGAGGCTAAGTGTTCTTGCCTTAACCAGCCTGGATTGGGATCCTGGTCTTGGATGTGGTCCTAAGGTGTGTTTTCAGTGAGCCAAAGCTGGTGGGGGCTACAGAGATGGCGGACCCCTAATAGCTCCAGCAGCTGTGAAAACCCCAGTGATTTGGGACAAAGCTCTACCCTTTGAAAGCAGAGTTCTACTGAGCCCAAAAGTCAAGTAATTGACTGGCAACATGAGCAGGAAAAGGAAGCAAAGCAAGAACAGCCATCCAACTTTAGATTCCATTTTGGGGGACAAAAAGGACCAAAGCATGGAACAGGAGGAAGACAACACAGTCAGAACTCCCATACGAAAAGAAAAATGAAAAACGCTATAGAGCGGCTTAAGAAGAATTATAAAAACCAAATAAGAGAAGTGGAGGAAAAATTGGGAAGAGAAATGAGAATGACAGAAGAAAATCATGAAAAGAGAGTCAACAACCTGACTGAAGAAAATAACACCTTAAAAAACAGATTAATTCAAATGGCAAAAGAGACCCAAAAAGCCAATGAGGAGAAGAATGTCTTAAAAAGTGAAATTTTCCAGATGGAAAAAGAATATCAAAAGCGTTATGAAGAGAATAATTCCTTCAGAATTAGATGGAAATGGAAGCAAATGACTTTATGAGAAATCAAGATACTATTAAACAGATCCAAACAAATGAAAAAAATAGAAGGCAATGTGAAACATCTCCTTAAAAAAACCACTGACCTGGAAAATAGGTCCAGGGGAGACAGTTTAAAAATTATTGGACTACCTGAAAGCCATAATCAAAAAAAGAACCTAGAAAGCATCCTTCAAGAAATTCTCAAGGAAAATTGCCCCAATATTTTAGAACCAGATGGCAAAAATGAACTTGAAAGAATTCACAGATCACCTCTTGAAAAAGATCCCAAAAAGAAAACACCTAGGAATGTTATAACCAGGTTTTGGTGTTCCCAGATCAAGGAGAAAATATTACAAGCTGCCAAGGAGAAGCAATTTGAATACTGTGGAAACACAATCAGGATAACCCAGGATCTAGCAGCTTCTACATTAAGGGACTGAAGGGCCTTGGATATGATATTCCAGAGATCAAGGCAGCTAGGATTAAAACCAAGAATCACCTACTCAGCAAAACTGAGTATAATGTTCCAGGGGAAAATATGGTCATTCAGTGGGGTGGAGGACTTTCAAGGATTCTTGAGGAAAAAAACCAGAACTGAATAGAAAATTTGACACTCAAATACAAGAAGCATGAGAAGGTAAACATGGAAAAGAATTCATAAGGAACTTATCAAAATTGAACTATTTACATGCCAGCATGGAAAAGTGATAATTGTAACTTACGAAACTTTTCTCAGTATGAGGATAGATGAAGGGAATATAAATTTATTTATATATGTATACATACACATGTCTATATAGGAGGGTATATATGCATATGAATACATATGTGAGTGTGTGTGTATATATGTATACATAGATAGAGGGCACAAGATCAATTGAATAGGAAGGGATGGTATTTTAAAAGGTGAAATTGAGAGGTGGGAGAGGAATAGAAGGAGAAGAGAAAAGGAGAGAAAGAACAGGGTTAATCATCTCATTTAGAATATACAAGGGATAACTGTTAAAATGGAGGGGAAGGACAGGAAGGCAAAAGGGAATGGGTCAACCTTACTCTCATTGAATTTGGCTTAGGGAAGGAATGATAAACCTCTAAATTGGGTATCTTGCCCTACAGGAGAGTAGGGGGGAAGGGGATGAGAGGGGGGA
>CM053597.1:121557138-121580533 GCA_028646575.1 Pseudocheirus occidentalis | reverse complement strand
AAGAGAAAGAAGATTGGGGGAAGGGGTAAACATGGTATTGCTGTTTTGGGGTGGTGAGTAGGGGAAAGATGGGGAGAAAATTTGTATCTCAAAAACTTGTGAAAATGAATGATGTAAACTAAAAATAAACAAAAGTTGATTTTAAAAGGATGCAAAGGCAACATACATATATATGTAGTACATATACATATATATATATATATATATATATATATATATATATATATGTAGTCTACTTATCACAATTTTGGATGTGGAAACCATAAGAGTTAAGAAATATGCTGGAAAATATAATGAGAGTATGAAAAGATCTTAATAAGCCGGAAAAATTGCTCAGTCTTACCATAAGTAAGTGAAAGTTAAGAGAGGGAGAGAGTGAGGAAGAGAGAGGGAGGAAGAGAGGCAAGGAGGGAGGGAGGAGAGAGGAAGGAGGAAGAAAAGGAGAGGGAGAGAGAGGGAGAGAGGAAAGAATAAAAGAGCAGACATGTCAATGTCAGATCTGTGAGCAAGATTTGTAAATATGCAAACACAAAGAAAATGCAGGCCAGGATTCTGGGATCAACTGTCTTTAACCCTGGTCTCAGTGAATGATTGAAGGCAAATTTTAAAGAAAGCACCAGAATTTCATTGACTCTGGTGATTAACTAGATTAGACACATTGTTCTGAAAAAGCCAGAGCTCATTGCGCTATCACTCGTGCACATTTTATAGACAGCAGACTGGGCAGCAAGGTCAGGGATTCAGTAGGTTCCACCATATGGGGCTGTATTTAGTTTCTACTCCTTCATTCTTTACTGTAAGACTTAATGTGGATCTCTGCCCTACCCAACTACAAGGAGTTCAGATATTCTGCATGTTAATCAGGAGAATAGAAGTCCCTGGTACGAAGTATTTGTGAAATTTCATAGCTCATCTGGAAACACAGCTTGGGTGGACTAAGTCATTTTGGGATATTGTTTGAGATGAAGCCTAGGTTTTGCTAACTACATGTACTTCTAAGTAAAAGGCAGAAGAGGCATCTATCAATTCCAGTAAGACTTGACATGGATACATTTGAGGTTATAAATTTCAGTTAAAAGAACCAACTATACAATGGTAGGTTAGGGCAGACATAGAGAGTAGTTCATGTGGGAAAACAAACAAATGCAAAAACTTGAATGGAAGGTTGAATGACCCACAATATAATATGGCTACCCAGAGAAAATAAAAATTCTGAATAAAATGACAGCAATGATTCTGAGAGAAATAATATTTCCTCTGTGGTGGTCAGAACACATCAGGGATACTGAATTCATTTGTGGTTGTCGCAATTCAAGAGGGATCTTGGCAAAGGAGCCAAAAGAGGTCACCATAATGGTGACCTCTTTATTTCCTGTGGTTTATGTTCTCTTCCTCTCCAATGTCCTCTGATCTATAATCCCAAAATAATAGCCTGAAATATCAAGAAACCAAAATGCAAAAGGAGGAGTAGGTCTTATATTATTCCCTACTGGCATCAGATACTAATTTTAGATTTTATCTGGTCCCATATGCAAAAAAAACCCAGTTAGATCAGGACTGGGGCTTAGGTGTCTGGTTTCTACATTGGTATTTTTATGATAATCTACAACGAATATCAGTTTTGGTGAAATTACATACATTAACTAAAAAGTGTATAAAAACAATTCCTTAGATTCTCACACACACTTTTCATACTTATAGTACAAAAAATAAAATTTAGGGACCTTTAAAATAAAAGTATCTCTCTCATTCTAGGGATCAAAATTAAAATGGGGGATATCATTACTGAAACAATATCAAATTTGTGGCAACAAATCATTGTTTAATCCTTTGCAAAAGAAAATTGGATGGGCTTCTTTCCATGATATAAAATCCTGCCATTAATTATTCTAAGAAATGTTCTCCGTCCCTACCTAACCTTCCTAAACTGAGTTGTTTTTAGACAAAATGTTAAAAGCATGCTTTGCAAATTGGTTACCAGAAAGCCTAGTTGTAGAAGGTAAGAACTGCCTGGACTTGGATAATAAGACTCCTTCTGTGACTTTACAGCACTGGCAAGCCATTTATAAGTGCAGAAAATTGATCAAAATTAGCATCACTTCCTCAGGCCCTTTACTTTAAAGTAAATGTTCTGCATCTTTTCAAGTTTCTACTTGATATGTTTTGACAGTTGTAGAATTTTACCCTTTTTATCATATTGAAGGATAAGCTCAAAGCAAAGCTTAAGAATAAACCTTTTTGCTAAATGCTTCTGTTTCATCTACTTTCATCACCAATATCATCCCTACTGTCAACCTCTGGGCCACCAAACCCACACCTAGTTTTGAAATTCAGACAACTACCTCAGTAATCATTTAATATTTTTCAAAAAGCAAGGACCACAAGAGGGACTGTAGCCTAAGGGATAAGAGACTGGCCTTGAGGAAAGGAAGAGCTGAGTTGGAGATCTGCTTCTGACTCAAACTTTTTCTGTATGACCATTGCAGAGAAAAGTTCTTCATGTTCAGACAACGTGTAAAAATTATGAATTACAGGTAACTTGCCAATTGGCAGTAGTGTGGAAGTTCCTTAACCACTCTAGAAGACTGAGCTTCCTAGGGCAGTACTTCTTCAGCTGTGGGTCTGCCAAATTTGGCTGCAGTAAAAGGTTTCTGAACACACAACGAACAAAAAAAATTAGAAATCAAATGTGTAATGAATCCAAGGTGTTTCTGGTAGCACTTGCTCTGTTGCATTTTACAGTTTCATTGCAGCCTTCCTTCTGAACACAAAACATGCACACTTTGCACTGTGGTGCAGGCTCTTGGGCTATGTAGTGTCAATAAATACTGCAGAAAGGCAAAAAGGGGCAGAAAAATGCCGGGATGAGAAGTTTAAGAAGCTCTGTTCTAGGGTACATCATTCAGCTGTTAGATTCAGACTATCTTTCATGTTAAAGGAAAAGAACAGGTGCTACTTGAAACAGGACATTTTATTGAATAAGCTACTAATATCCGGCACTTTCATAGACATAGAATGATCTTAGGTCTTAGGAGAATGGTAGCAAGACTTCCTGCTAGTCATCCAAAAACTAAAAGCTCTCAGAAATAGGAGTATGAATTTTGAAAAAAAATACTATTTCTTTTTATTCATTAAAAGCAAAACAATAAAACCACTTAAAGTGCAACCCATTTTTCAAACAGAATGTTCTTTATATATAGCAAATTGAGACCAGCATTTCAATGATCATTCTTTGCCCCTATCCAGAAGGATTTTTGTAATAGAAATATAACTATAAATATTCACAACCAAAGCAAATCATTTACTTGGGGCACCATAGGGAGGTGGGCAGAAGAGATCTGGTCTTGGAATTTCTGGTTAGGAAAATAAATAGTGTAGATGAGAGGATTTCAAATACTGCCAGTGATGTTTCTGGACATAGGAAGAGCTCTCCTGGAGTGTGGCCACTGAGGAGAGGAAAGAGGTATCTCTGGAAGCTTCTTATTTTATCTAATTCTGCTTCTCTAGATGCTATACTTACTTTTTCAGTATTCTGAAGGACCACAAAAAGTTTAAAATGACAAAAGAAAATTTTAGTTATTATCTCTTTAACATGACTATGCTTAATGGGAATAATTTATTGCAAGACCTCTTTGTATCATAGATATGATAAAGCATAATCATAAGACACACCTGTTTTAAAACTCAGGTAAGTGGTACTCATAAACACTTTGTCAATCCCTAACTTTGCCAAAATAACTGTTTTCAATTCAGTAATCTTCTACTTTCTAATAAAGTTTATCATATTAATTCTTTCAGAATGGTGATTTAAAAAATCATTAATATAATGAAATAGAAAGCATGGTCAAGGGCAATCAATCCTTATCAGAGTCAAAGCCAGTACTTTTTAATTATCAGGAATGATCCTGAAATAACTTATATCTGTCACATAGTGATTGATTGATCTTTAGATAATATATTTAGACCCAGAAGGAACCGAGTTTGGTCAAATTCACATAGAAATGGGGCAACTAAATATTAAAGATTACTGTAGTCACTTATTGACTTAGAAAGCCCACATATTCACATTATCTGTATTCTCTTGCATTTTTATTTATTTTTTTAAACATTCCCGAATTCCATTTTATGCAGATTCTGTCACATTCAGGAATGCTGTAGCTACTATGTAGCTACTATATGTGGCCCATATACATTTGACTCCTATGATATAAAACAACTAATTTATTTTGTAGCCTAGAAAATGGAGACCCAAGGTAAAATTTATTTTAAAATTCAGCTCTTACAAATAAGTAAATAGTCAAATGATAACTGATTGATATCCAGCCTTTTTAGGAAGATGCATAAATAGATATTTTTTGGTGTTGTCCATTCATGTCTGATTCCCTGTAATCCCACTTGGGATTTTATTGGCAGAGATATAGATAAAGGAACTGAGGCAAAGAGAGTCAAGTAACTTGTCCATGGTCATGTAGCTAGCAAGCGTCTGGGGCTGGATTTGAACTCAGATTTTCCTAACTATAGGTCCAGTGCTCTATTCACTGTAGTACCTAGCTGCCTTTTGGCAGCTATGGATTTACATATGTGTGTGTGTGTGTGTGTGTGTGTGTGTGTGTGTGTGTATCCCTAGATATTTAGCAATCTATATTTATATAAAATCAATAGAGGCAATAGAGGCAAGAACCAACACCTGGAAGAGATGATAAGAAATCCATTTCTTTTCGATTATATAACAATGCATGGACTTATGCACAATATTATGTCTTATCCCATCAAACAGCTAAAATAACCTTTGCCCCAATAGAACTCCCAGTAGTATGATTAGAGTCAGATAAAGGGTACATAAAAAATCTCAAAACAAGATGCCAACATTAGTAAAAAAAATGCCATATAGAATTCTCAGACCTAAGCTCTAACTAGTTATAAGGCACAGACCAATATTTCCATCACATTGTTCTATCATGCTTGACTCTTAAGTACCAGTACTTGGGCCATGAATTAAATGTGTACATACTCTTCTCCTGTTTTTTATTGTTCTTATAATCATCTTATCTCAGAGTTGTCTACATCCATAAAATCAGAGGTATAAGAGAAATTTAAAACAAAACTAAATCCTGTGGATCATGTATCATATCATTGAGGCGTCAGAACTTCCAGTCAGAAAGACCTGGATTCCAAGAATAGTAGGAATTCATTGAAATCAGAGGTCCTTTAAAAATGCAAAATTTTGATCCTATAGTTTATTGAGAAAATAACTTCCAGATCCTGATATAAATATTCTATTTGAAAATTTAGTGTTTCTTACTGATCATATGCCAAATCTACAGATACAGAGTAGTTTGATTTCAACTAGTACTTTCAGACATTCTCCTTTCTCACTAAATGTTCACTACGAAGTGCTTTAAAGATTACAGAATGCTTTACAAATATGTCATTTAAATGTCACAATTCAGGGAGGTAGGTACTATTCTCCCTATTTCAAAGATGAGTTAGGGTAATGTGCTCTTTACACTACTAGCAAGCATTGGAGCCATATTGGAATTCTAGTTTTCCTTACTCAAGGTTCAGTGCTCAGATAACACTCTCTGCCAGTGCAAGTCGGTATTATCTCTTGAAATGACTGTCTTAGGGCAGAGATTTCCAGCTTGTTGTCCCAAGTAACTCCTTCTTATTAAAGCTTATGCATAGTAAAAACATACACACACACACACACACAAGCAACACCCTCCTAGTGATATTCTATAGCTGTAAATACAGAACAACATAATCTCAAGAAGAAACACAATTTTAGTTTGATCTCAAGGGTGATTAAAAAGATGGATGAGGGGTATTAACTAAGATAGCAACACACTGCCAGTATGACTTTTGCATGAGAAGTAACAAAAAATGGTATCATTAAGGACATAGGTTCCACAAAAAGACTGAGCTAGCAAAAAAGCAAGACTTGATGAAGTATTAAGTCCCTGAAATATTACAAAATCTAGAGAGAAGGCCTCCTAAGAGAGCTAGAAGTTTGGGATCGAGCTTATATGAAGAGCAAATACAAGAAGATGGATAATAATTGCCCAAGATGACAAGGGATGGATGGGTTGTAGTACAGAACATATCCACAATTATGAGACGATTGATTCATTATGATTGTAAACCATTAGTGAAGAGCTCTCTGTTGACTCAACTAAAAGTAAGACTACTGGTACATATAACCTCTAAGCAGAACTAAGCATTTCAGCTCAGATAAAAAAGGTAACAGGATATATATCTCAAACAACAGCAAATTTTGAATCAGAAAACATGAATTAAAATATGTATTGTTAATGTGTTTTTGCTTAATGGAAAGATCTTCCCTATCTGTTAATAGTGACCTGCTTAAGTCATGGAAGCCTAAGTCACATGAAGCCTGTGGCCGGAGGAGCTTGCTGAAATGGTGGAGCAGGAAGGATGGAGCAGAGTCAAGAAAAAGTTGGCCAGAGTAGTCAGAGCTGGGGGAGAGAGAAGAAGGGCAGCAAGCTGTGAGTGAGAGGGTGTTTTTTCACAGGAAGGCCTTAGCAGGGGGAAGGCTTGGGGATGGTGATGCTCCCTTCAGTATTATTATGTATAGATTTCTTTGTTGCTATGATGGATTTAGCTTTCTGGTGTTTGAATAAAAGTTTTGGTTCTGTCTTCCATGTGGAGAGTCTGTTATATTTGTGACTTAGAATTTTGATAGCATGTTCATAGGTGTTGTGAATATTGTGTTGGCACCACAAAATCCTAGCTTTGTGACTTCATAATAGCTGTAATAAAAGCCAGTATTTATATAGAACCTACTATGTGTCAAGCACTATGCTAAAAACTTAACAAATATTATCTCTTTGATTTTGACAGCAATTCTGGGAGATGGACACTATAATTATTATCCCATTCTTACATATGAGGATAATACTGATGCAAAAGGAGGTTAAGTGACTTGCCCAGGGTGATGCAACTAGTAAATGTCTCAGTCTGAATTTTAATTCAGATACACCTGATTCCAGGCCCGGGGTTCCACTGTGACATCTCACAACCATATACATATATGTACATATACCAAAGTTTAAGTGATGAGCCGAAGGTGATATATGCTATCTACATCACCTTCATTTAGCCACAGGCTTCCTAGGCCTCAGTTTCTTTATTTGATAAAATCAATTGGATCACTAAATTTCTTTCCTGCTCTAAGCCCTATGATCACAAGGGTCTTTCTAGTAATCTTAAGATCCTATTAAATCAGTGATTGCTATTCCCTAAGATGAAACTAAGTTTGGCTTAACTCATTCATTCCTTAAGGAGTATTAAGACAACAGAACAATATTAAGGATGTCCTGTACTTACCAGTAAGCTTTACTTTGGCAATAATAAGATATAACCACATTATGGAAATAATTGCCTTATAAAATCGTAGTGTGATGATAGACTAGTGTGTCTGTTAAAACACACACACACACACACACACACACACACACACACACACCCCAGAATGTATCGTTCCACATGAGTGTTGAGCACTTCAAAAATAACCAGCCCAGGAGATTACAATGATACTATTATTACAATGATACAATTATTGTCCGAAATACTTTTTAAAATTCATTTTTTCTTTAGAACCCAGTGTATAAACCACATGAAAATCAGTATTTTTTCAGTTACCAATCTTTATTTTATATTTAATCAAATTATATTATCCATCTTGTTTATAATTTGACATTAGGCTACAAATTGAGGCTTACTCCGAAAGCAGAGAGATTTCCTCAATTGAGACAGCCAATAGAATGGATCACATGCTATGAAGGCAAATCCAAAAGATGAGTTCAAAAATGTAGTTGGAGTGCCATCTGAGCAAGGGTGTACCACTCAAGGGGACTGTTTTGAAAGGGAAAACACTCATTTAGATCTGCAAATTCTGTCATAGTAGTTTATAGTCATGCCTCATGCTCAATCCAAAAGAAACTGTGACAATCTGAAGTGATTTCAAAGACTATTCTTTTGTTTACAGTTGTGTTGAATTTTTCTTTTAAATGGCACTTATAACACAATCATACCTTGTTATATGCGATTAGGGAGAACTTCAGCTCTGCTGAACATCTTCAAATTGAGGCAATTTTGTGGCTTTCACCGTCAGGGCTTTGGTGAAGAGGTTTTTCTAAGTAGGGCCATTTCTATATACTAGACTAGACCTAGAAGAGAGGCATGAGACCATTTGTTCCGTTCTTATTTTTGAATTCTTTCTCTTTGAGCAAATTGCATTCCATCCACAGAGTGAAAAAATAGATCGGAGCCTTTTAGAGCTAAAAATGGATCATTTTAAGGATAAAGTGTCTTAAAATATGGTCACTTATGCAATGAAAAAAGGTATGGTGTGTTAATTTACTTTTTATGTCCTGTGGTTCTTTGATATACAACTACAGCTCAATGGACATATGGGATTATTTTTGATAACACTTCAAACTTGTATTGCATCCTCACTATAATTGCCTTTATTTGAAAGGCATTCACATGGTGAAGAGGTTTAGATATATTTACAATGCTCTGTTAAATTTATCTCTTTCTCAGTTTATAGGTTCTGCTCAGAAACAAATTAATGTTACTATACAGGGAAGGTCACAAACAGATTCATTAATCAGAGTTCGTTTTACATTTCTATTTGAAGTGCAACAAAAATAATCTACTTGTTTTAACTGCAGTCTTAATAGTTTATTGAAGTCATGATGGTCTTTTAGGAAGAAATACTATGCCAGTATAACCTATATTGAATTGCTTGTCTTCCCAGTAGGGTAAGTAAGGAGGGAAGAAGGGAGAGAATCTGGAACTCAAAGTTTTAAAAACAAATGTTAAAAAATTGTTGATACATGAAACTGGAAAATACGATATACAGGTAATGGTGTATATAAATCCATCTTGCCCTACAAAAAAGTAAGGGGGAAGAGGGGAAAAGGGAAAAAGAGGACAGACTTGAGGAAAGGGTAATTGGTATGCTTGCCATCTTGGGGTGAGGGTTAAGGGGAAGATGGGGAGAAAATTTGGAACTCAAAATCTTGTGGAAATGAATGTTAGAGACTAAAGATAAATAAATAAATTCTGGAAAAGGAAAAAATACCATGCTAGAACTTCACAAACAGGTGGAAATCACATTTCTTTAGGTGGACTGAAGCTGACGTTAAAAAAAAAGAATGACTGTTTCTACCTCCAGGAAAAGACATTAAAGGATTAATTTCACAACAGAATTAAAGCTAGGACCCTAATTGATGAAATACATATAGCTCTTTCTTTTGACTTTGGCAAAGTCACCCAACTTTACTAGGTCTCAGTTTCCTCATCTGTAAAATGACAAGATTTAATGATATACTACTAATGTCCATTCCAGCTATGATTCTTATAGGACCTGAGATTACACTAGTTTTCAGACCGATATCTGTTAAACCTATTAGAGACTAGACTTGTGATTCATTTGGTATAGAGAAGTTCTGGATGAAAGAGTTAAAAGGTACTCATGGTAGGTTGGCATTTTCTATACAAGTTTTGGTCTTAAAGAGTTTCAAGCACCATATGTCAAGTGTTAAAGGTGGCACTGAACCCAGTTCTTGCTGACTTTAAAGTTTGTTGTCTGTCTACTATGCAACAATATTCCTTCTCAGATGGTAAGACTGGATCAAACCATAGGTCATGCTACATCTATTGCTGTGCTCCAATATTCTCAAAGCTCCAGAATGAAAACATTCACCAGGAGCCATCATGTTAATCACAGTTCAATTTGTCCTTTGGCTATGCATAATAAGCACCAAATGAAGTAGAGAAGTGACAAATGTCTTTCTATTTTGATCAAGGCAGACAACTAATTTAGAAAACTGACCCACCATCTACACCTAGCTTATTACTTGACTACTCTATATCCTAAGGCTGCTGATTCTTTGCATTCTAAATAGTTGAGAAATATTATTCAAATTCATCATGGCAAAATCCATACTAGAGCACCATAGTCAGAAATTGTGAGATCTGATGCCAGCCAGTTATGAATATGCTGATAGACTCATAATTATCTAGTCCTAGAAAGTGGTATATACATATTCCAAAAGAAAGGAAAGCCTATCTCTGGTTACTAACTGAACAGCATGCTGTATGTGGTCCATAAAATAATTATTCCTTGTAGAAAAGTAATAAAAAAGGAATGTATGCAAGCAAAAAGCAGTGAAGAGCCCAAACAAGAAGTCTGGAAAATTCAGAGTGTGTTCACATGGTGTGTGTGTGTGTGTGTGTGTATGTGTGTGTGTGTGTGTGAAATCACCTGAATGAAAATGTTCATAAATATGCTGTTTACATTATTACTTAAAATATAATAACCTTCAATAACATAAGCAGACTTGGATAACTCAATATATTTCTCCCTCACACATCCTGTTCTCACAGCTCACACCCTCAACATTTGTAGAGGGAAGCTGAGATACTAATAAGATGAAAGCATGGTCAACTAACTTATAGGCAACCAGTAAACTCCATTAGAATGTTCACTCAACACATAAAAAAAATAGCATTCAGGTAACAAAGACATAAAATCTCCTGTTATGGTGATCACAATACACCACAAAGTGACGCGAAGTGGAAAAAAAAAACCACACACAACTTGTTCATTTGTAGTTTTGCATTAAGTATTTCCATTTCTATGAATACATATCCTAAGGATTTAAATTTATGGCACAAGTCATTTACAAAAGCATCATGAATTTTTAAATGTTATTAGGCTGCTTGGCATTTAGGGCAAAAAAAAGTGAATACTGGATAATTTGCACAGGAAGAAAAAGAAAGACGTGTTCCTTGTTTACAATTCTATTTCTAATGTTCAAGAGATTTTGTCACAATCACATGTTTTTGATATACTTCATTTTCAATATACAAACATATTTGAATGTCATGTGTTTCAGGTCACCCTAATAAATCAGGCTTAGCAATATTTTTATCTTTAAAATGGGAATAGCATCACATAATTGGGGAATACAGAGAAGAGAATTTAGAGGTCATAATCAAACACTCATTTTACCAATGAGAAAGGAGATGTTGAATCACTTGCCCAAGGTCATGGAACTGAGAAGCGGCAGAGTCAGGACTCAAATTTATGGCCAGCAATCTTTCCAAAGGATTATTCCATACTACTCCAAATGCTCTCTGAATTCTATTCCCAACTATCTAGCCTTTTTTTCCTCCACCAGGATACAGCAGCCATCCTACTCTGAAAGAACACTCAACTTCCATGTGAATATCCCCTTCCTCTAATTGGTCAGCTCCTCCTAGAACTTCCATTTTAAGCTAAGTGCCCAGGCCAGCCATATTCATTTCTGTATTCCTTTATGGCCTCTTTTCCTAATACTTCAATACCTCTACACAGCTGTCTTCTTCCTTTCTTCCCTCTCTACCCTCTCTATTTCTCTTCTTTCCTTAGAATGTAAGTTACTTGATGTCAGGGAAGGTCATTTTTATGTTTATATATTTATTTTCAAGGCTTACCACAGTGCCTGACATGTAGGAAACTTTTTCTTAATAAATATTTATTGACTTTTGATTTCACTATATACAATATAAAATTCTTCCATCATACGTGTCATGGAGCTGCAGTAAAGAAAATGTTCTGTGCAATTTAAAATGATATGTAAACGTGAATTATCACCATAATAATTGAACATCATAAAATAAAATCACAGATCCAATAAAAAATTTGTAATTCATTCACTCAGTGGATAATTTGGCACTATATATAAAAGTTGAAACACAAAAGCCAAAGAAAATTTCAAAATTTTTATTCTTGTTTTGAGACATAGACCTATAAAGTGTTCATGGTATTATGACAACCCTTTTTTAAAAGAAACAACCTACTTCACCTAGTGAAAAATCTTAAATCAATTTAATAACGTTTGGTGTGTTTTCTGCATTTGGTTTTTATCACTGATATAAATGCATATGTGTAAGAACAATAAGTATGTGTATATGTATACATATATGTAATATATATATATGTAAATGAATGTAATCTGAGACAATTTTTTTAGAGAAATGAAAATACTTAATGCAAAGTTTTCTGAAATTTAGATTTTCTCTCTTTAAGCACTACATATCTATGAAGACAGATACATACTTGTATATATGAATATATGTTCTCATATAACATATACTTCTGTATGTGTAAGAATATATTTTATATACATACATAGAGTCATTTTGTGACAGGCTAAAAGAAATTTTTTTACACATAATTACACTAGAACAAATGATATCAATCTAATATTAAATGAATCTGAAGCTCCAGTTATACAGGGATAGAGAATATAATTTCAATCAACCACTACATCATTGTTTCCAAGGTTAGTTTTGTCTTTTTTTTCTCAAAAATTATACCATCGGCATTGTTCCAAGCTCACATATTTACTTTCATCACTTTTCCACCTCCTCCCCTAGATATTTTAGCAATTATCTGACTTAATTGCCACCATTACCACTGTACAATGCAGGTGAACATTGGAGACTTTGGTGCTAAAAGCAGAAAAATACTTGTGAAAAAGCAAGAAGCTGACACCAGGAACAAGCAAAACCCAAGCACTATCACAACAATTTATCTAACACTAAAAGGTTTAAACAACAATTCCTTCAGCAGAGATTCAGAAAGTAGGCAGGATAAGTAATTTCCTTACTACTTTTCACATGAAGAAATTGATGCTAGAGGGTGATTAAAACACCTGACTCATGATTACATCACTAATGTCAGCTCCTGGATACTGAAGTTCTTCTTACCTAGTATTTCTCTAAACAACTAGGTTACAATTACTATTCAAAATTTTTCTTTATTTTTCTTCCAACAAGGCAATTCTTACATTTTGAATTTTTCTTACCAAGCCTGGGTATGGCTACTCGTTCTGTTCAGTGGCATGTAAGACAACCCACCAAGCATTAGTCAGTCTCAGGATTTCCTAGCAGGAAATTCCTTCTCCCGATGAAGACTGGCATTCAGCAGCAAATATTGCCTTCTGCAAGAGGCCTTTCTTTCCCACTTTCCCATCTTATCAGTGCCCTATTTCTGAGATTATCTCCAATTTACCTTGTAAAGATCCAGTAAATTCACAGTTCTTTGTTTGTTCCCTCCCAAATTATAATCTGAGCTCCATGGAAGGGAAGGACTATTTCTGCCTTACTTTGTAAGCCCTTTGTAAATATGTATTGAATAGACCTGAGTACTCTGTAACATATGGTCTTGGAGAATTGTCCTGGCATACTGAGAGGTTAGTGAATGGTCCAGGGTGACATGGTCATTATATCAGAGGGAAGACTGGAGCCAGGTCTTCATTATTTTAAAACTCTCTCCTAACTCTATAGCAAAGAGGCAATTGCCCTTTTGTTGTCCCCATGGGTATGGAGGCTTTTTATTAATATTGATACCACCACTTTTTTTACATAAGAATTTTGCTCTGGAGGAACCAGGGTTAGAATTCTTGGCATTCCTATACCTGTTCAAGGGCCCTTTCCAATACAATAATCTTCTTTTTATTATAAAACAAGCATTAAGGAATGAAACTCATTTTTAGGACACAGTTCAATGAAAGCATTTTGCTACTAATAGAAAAGTATGATGGTAAATACGTGTGGAGATTTATACTGTCCATGATCATATATGGGAATTAGAATTTGTTCCATTTGCTGTGACTCATTTTAATGACAAAACTGAAAAGCTTGGGAAATTAAAGACTTTCTGCTGGTATCACAAATTAAGATAATTTAATGGATTGGGAAGATGATACTTTATGGCTTTCAGTTATCTACTTTTGTGTTGACCCTGTCATATGTTCTGAAATGAACCTCTTCCCCATTAATGATGGAAGAAGTCCCTATCTAGTAAGCACAGTGCTTCAGAAGCTTCTAAAATAAATATCAGCTAGTGTGATAACAATATTATGCCACTTTTAACATACTTTTTATTTATTAATATTTAAAATATAACAAAATATGGCATCAAGTATATATTTTTAGATCAATAAGTTCCTAAGGAGAACAAAATCAATGTGTGCAACTGATTTTTTCCAGGTTTTCATTACCTAGTATCATTAATAGTCCAAGGTATTGATTTGTTTTTAAAAGTCACATTTCTAATGACAATTACCAATGCTTAATTTGTTTAAAGCTGGCCATGTATCCAATGTGGAATACACAGAAATGACACACTAGGAATCAAATTAATTTGTCTATTTCATGTCTCCCATTTTTTCTCAAACATCTCACTTCTCAACCTTAATGGTTGACAGAAGTAATTGACTAAAAACCAACAACGATGGCTTGAGTTCCAAAAATGTTTGAACATGACAATGTTTTCACCAGTATATTTAGGATTTTGCATACATCTCAACACCCTGAGAAGATAAACTTTGTCTTATGAATGAGGCATGATTAAAACTTCCCTTTTTATCAGATAAAACTTGGACATTTTTATTTATACATCTGCCTTTTTGATTGCTTTTTTCTCCTTTGATATCCTTATTACTAACTTAGTACATGATTGGGTAACATAGATAGATTTGACTTTTTAATGAAGTATTAATTCACTTTGCACATATTTTTAATCAACAGAAGTCCAAAGAGGCAATACCAAGGTGACAGATGCTTTGAGCAAAAGCTGCTGAATATCTGTGAAAAGAAAGTTATTCTCAAGAGCATTTCTGCTAGATATCCCTTGGGTATCTTGACACACTCCAAACCACAAAATGTCTTCAGATTTTAAATTACTGTACAATGCACAGTAATAATGTTACTAACTTTACCCATACACTATATCTGTTTATAAGACCTTTAAATGAAGGGGTATAGGACCCCTTTGATCAAAAAAAGCAATATAAATTATAACATAATTGATTCTCTAAGCTTGCACTATAACACTCATTATTTCTCAGGCAAAGTAAAATGCCAAATGTCATGCCAGATATTGTTAATGGGCTGAAAATTATGTGAATCTACAATATACACTACAACTTCAGGAGCTTCTCTCCCCCTCCTAGTGTTAAATTTATTCTACAGGATGTTCATTTGTAAAGTTTTTGCATAAGGCCTGAAAACAATATTGCCCCCATGTAACATTTTAAAAACTTGGTTCCCTGGAAAATGTTATCAGAGTCCTTCACTGTATATTAATAGATTAGAGAGCACAATAGTTTTAATAATTTTTTAAAAGAATAATATAACTTTCACAGCATAAAAAAGATCACATTCTCCGTGATTCATTTGTACCTCAACACTAAACATAATTTAAATCAATATAAAAAAGAGAACTGTCTTTGATTATAAATATGTCTTTTAAGAATTTTAGGCTTAAGACTATTACGAAGGAGACGTTTTGGGGATAAGAGATGGTGTATAATTAAATAACTTTGGAACAGGAAAATCAATCTCCAAAAATGTAAACCTGTTATCCCCAAATGCAGATTTCTCAAAATGCTTATCTTAGGAAGGAAAAGATGCTGGTCTCTTGTTATATCACTGTATTTTGACAAACTATCTTTGGAGTTAATTTTTTAAACATTCATTTACATTTACTATTCTTCCTTATGTTACATTTTGCTTTAAGACAAAAAGTGCGTTAAATGCATAATGTTCATGTGGCTTCACATGGTCTGAACTCAAATTGTTCTATGTGCCATAAATGTAAATAGTAATAACAACAACAATAAAAAAACATAATAGTGATGATGATAAGAATGATGATCAGGCTTGTGATTTCATCAGTGTGGAGAGTTCTGAATGAGGAGCTCCATTAACCAATGGAAATTGGTTTCAGTTTTGCAAATTATAGTCTTAGAGAGTTGCTTGGGCAATGTGTGGTTTGGTGACTTCCCTGGGTCACACAAAGAGTAGATTTGAAAAGTGAGTGTTGAAAGCAATTCTTTATTTCTTCCTTTTTTTTTGAGGGTTGAGGTGAGACAATCAGGGTTAAGTGAATTGCTCAAGGTCACACAGCTAGTAAGTGTCAAGTGTCTAAGTTGAACTCAGGTCCTCCCTCACTCCAGGTCTGTTGCTCTATTTACTGCTCCACTTAGAAGACCCCAAACCCAGTTCTTTCATATTCTAAATCTCTATTACTTCACGTTACCTCTCCTATTCTTAGAATATTAACAGTATTACAGTACTTTGTACACAATAGATGTTTAATAAATAGTTGTTAAATTGATGTAGATCAATTTCGTATTGCAGAGGTCTGTACAATCTTTTTGACTACCTTTGTCAAGTTGTGAAAGTCTTAATAGGGTTTCACAGTCTGTTTCCCAATTTGTTGTGGAAGAAAAAAGATCATCCTCTGATAACCCAGGTTTATAATAAATGTTTTCCTACATTCAACTCAATGGAGCCTCAAATGACAGGCACATAACTCATCACTGGATCAAATATTTGAATTCTTTCAAGCTTAGTAGGGCTTGTCTGAAGTTAAGTAAAACCTCTTGAGAACTCAATGTCACTTTCATGACACAGTTAGGGATGACAGTACGCATTTAATGGAAGAATAGCAGTATTATGGAAAAGCATCTTTTAAAGATCATGTAAAAATATAAATACAAATAAAGATACAAGAAAGGATAGCATGCATATCTACGAATTAATGCATTATTTTTATATTAATAATCATTAGCATCTTAATGTTTGTCAAATATTTTACATATATTATCTCATTTGATTAAAAAAGGATTTCGAATCATTGATCTAGACTGCATATCAGATTAAAAGCTAAGCCTTGAATTTTTTCTCAATACTAATTTTGGATTATTTTGCTACGTGATGATTTAAAAAGCCATATCAGAGCACAAGTATTTATAATGCACATATAAAAGCATATCCCTGCTTTTGCAACTCCACATAAATCTCCTCCCATTAGAAATGTAGTCTTCCCATAATTGGAATGCTCTCAGTCACCTGAAAAGCCCTCATAGACAGCACTGAATTATGTCACAGGAAAACATTTCCTTAACATATACTTCTTGTTCTTTGCCCTTATTTCTTCAATTTCACCATACAGCATTATAGGGAATGTGAACGAACCTCCATTCTAAATTCATATGCATTTTTTTCTTCCCCCCTCCCAACTCAAAAATCAAAATACACTGTAATGTTTGAAAAACTACTATGGGTACTTTTTTTTTTATCACATATTATACTTTTTCCAAAAACTATTACCCCATTGAAACATGAACCCAATATGTCCTCCATGAATGCTCTAATTTCAGAAAAGGTACTAGAATTACTGTATTTTTTTTTTTGCATTTTACAAGCTTCTGGAATTTCCTTCTTCCTCCCTCCCCATGAGGAAAAAGGATGCAATACCAAGTCCCTAGGAATTCAGCAGCAAAATAATGTGAGAGTTGTATTCACTACCATAAAAGATTTAGGCACTCAATTTCCTGTTCTTTTTCCTCCTTAAAAGGCACAATATGCCATTAAAGAAAACCATGTAGGTCTAACATACTGTTTCACAGGCACCAGCATTATTGCAAAACATAACTCTAGTAATCAACTGATCTATTTTTTAACTGAAATGGATAATCTACATGGTATGAAATGACAGGAAAAACAGTAGATCATTCTGGAAGATGTCTAGTGCTGTTTTGTTGAATCAATACTTATATGAAGTAATGATGACCATGATGTTGTTTTTCCAGAAGAAATTAATGTAGCATCCAAAAGTGCCTAACAAACTACTAGGGAGTTGTAGGCATTTTGGGGGAAATGAGTTAAATGGTCTTTGCCTAATTAATTATACAATGACACCTACATAGTTCAATACACAAATAAAATTTAAAAATAAGAAGGAAGTTCAAAGTTGTTCTAAGCCCTTCAAAAGGATTTCAACCAACCATCATATGTTATTACCTTTGGGTCTCAAAGAGGTAATAACTCATAATGATCTTTAATCCCTTTGTATGACTAAAAAAGATGAGTTCATTATGCATTTCTCCCTCAAATATTTCAGGTACATTTGATAGTTCTATGGTTTCCATTTCTATTTTGTTGTTGTTTTTAATGTTTTATTTTGTTTTTGAGGGAGATGCAAGAAAATGGTTATCATGAATTGTGACTAAATCTATAATAATAGTGTTATTTGTAAATTATTTATTGAGAAATTAAAGATCAAATGAACATTTCTATGTAAAAACAAACTTATACAAATATTATGAACTTCCGTTATGTATAGTTGGTTTTTAAAAATAAATATATCTATAATTTGTCAAAGTTTATTTTGGCAAAGTTATTGAATACATTGAACATTCTTTCAGCTCCACTTCACTTTGCATTGATTCATATAAATCTCTTCAGGCTTCTCTGACATTCTTGTTTTTGTCATGTCTAATTATATTTTAAGCTAAATCATATCCATAGGCCACAATTTCTGTAAGTTCAGGCAAACATTTTGAAAATATGGCAAACATATCTTATGGGCTTGACAAGATTATGAAGGTTCTTTTTATTTTTCCTATGGTGATAGAGGAGATATCTAAGAGAGAAACGAAATGTGTGCTTAATAGGAAAAGACTAAATTTAATATAAAAAGAAATGCATTTTTATTAATTTTTCAATTTAATTTTATTATTTTCCCAACTGAAGAAGCATTTTTATTATTTATGTTCCCAGCCCCACATTGATAAGCAATACAAAACAAAATGAACCATCATGAAAGGTATATATAGTTAAATGAATCAAATCCCCTCTCTGGCCATATCTACAGTCTCATTCTGCACTTAAAGTCCATTGTTCCTCTGTCAGGAGGTGGGTAGTATGCTTCATTTTTGTATCTATGGAATTATGGTTTCTTATTTCAGTGGTGAGAGTTAAGTCTTTCAGAGTTGTTTTTCTTTACGTTGTCATCATTTTAACCATACTCTTGGTTCTGCTCACTTTGCTGTACTTCAATTCAGAGGGGTCTCACATTTCTAGGAAAGTATCCATTTCATTATTTCTTATGGAACAAGAGTTTCCTGTTATGTTTCTATAAAATAATTTGTTCAGAATGACATAGACATTTTTGGATATGGTTAGCGTGAGCATTTGTTGTATTAGATTTTGCATATTTGTTGCAATTTTTTTTCTTTTTCGCTACCTACTGGTCTACTCTCTTTTACCCTCTGTTATTTTTCTTAATTTTTTAAAGTACTATAGTTTGCTGGTTTAAACAACCAGAAGACTTTTAAAGTGGTTCTTCATGCTATTTTTGGTTTTCATTGTGTATATATGTCTTCTTTGTTCTGCTAGCTTCACTACAATTCAATTTGCATGTTGCCCCATGTTTCTTGAATCCATTACATTGGTTATTTCTTATGGCACAACAATAGTACCTTGCTCATGGTTGACACTTAACTCAGCAATTTCCAGTTGATAGGCATTAAGTTGATAGGAACTAACTTTAGTTCTTGATACCTTTTCTCCAAATGAACTATCCTATTATATTTGTTACTGTCGTTTCCCTGTAGTCCGTAGTTATGCTACATTTTTGGAATCTGTCCTCTTAACATGCTGACTTTTCTGTTTATATTTCATTTCAGTACAGGTCTGTATGAGTATCTGGTAAACAATCATTCTCCACATTTGTCTGTCTCATAGAAGTTCCATCATAGAAAGTGATCACAAAAGATCTCAGGAGATCAGAACAGAGAATATTACCTAAAGCAATAACATTTAACATGGTAATGTAAAACTTAGCATTTAGATTTAAAAGTCAGATAACTACATGGCTACAGCTGAAAATCAGTTTGTGAAAGGTCTGGGAATTTAACAAACTTTCATCTCAGTATTAATAATGGGATCAAAACAAACAACTAAATGTAATCCTAGGCTTCATTAATAGCAGCAGAGTATCCAAAATGAGGAAAGCAATCTGGTTGTATGATATTCTGTTGGTCAGACCTTATCAAGAGTATTGTATTCTATTATAGGAACCACCATCTAGGAATGATGTGGACATGCTGAATTTTGTCCAGAACAGAACAAATAAGACAAGAAAAAATGATATATGACAATAATTGAAGGGACACAGAATGCTTAGCATGAAACAAAATACTTTTCTATGTAAGATGACTCTCTAACATTTAAAGAGTTGTCAGTCACTTTTTAAGTTTTAGTTTAGATGTGTTTGCCTGGCCCTAGATGGCAGACCTGGAATAATGGACATAAATTTTAAGGAGATAATTTTCTATTCAATATATAAGAATATATCATCAATACAAATTCTCCTAGTAATTAGAATTTTCTCAAGGCAGAATATATAGCCTCAAGAGGCAGACAGTTAGTTCATGGAGTCTTGAAGTAGAGTATAGATGGTTATTTATCAGAGATATTATAGAAGTTATTCTTGGTCAAGTATAAGTGGAACTACACGACCTTTTAAGTCATGATCTCTGATGTCCCTTTTTTTCTACAATTCCAGTCTAGGACTGGGAGAGTGCTTTCATTTGATTTCCTTGTTTGGGATCATGTTAACTTAGCATTTAACATTGAGAATCTCATGGTTAAAACTAATAAAAAAATTCAGATATGACATTTATGACAAAGTGTTGAAAATCTTTAATTGGTCCTGAGCTTGAATCCACCTTTAAAAATATTTAGTATTTTCTTTTCCCCCAATTACATGTAAAAATTATTTTTAACATTCATTGTTTTAAACTTTGAATCCTAAATTCTGTCCTTTCCTCCCTCTCTCCACCAATTGAAAGGGTAAACAATTCCATATAGATTATACATGTGTAGTCAAGCAAAACACATTTCCATATTAGTCATGTGTAAAAGAAAACATATACCAAAAAAAGAAATTCAAGAAAAATGAAGAAAGCAAAGAAAAAAGAATGGTTCCATTTCTACTCAGATACCATCAATTCTTTCTCTGGGGATGGATATCATTTATCACCATAAGTCTGTCAGAATTGTCTTGGATCATTGTACTTCTGAGAATAGTTAAGTCGTTAACAGCTAATCATTTTATAATGTTGCTGCCATATTGTACACAGTACATTTCAATTTGCATCAGGTCATGCAAGTCTTTCCATGTTTTTCTGAGAGCATTCTGCTCAACATTTCTCAGCACAATAGTATTCCATCATATTCACATATCACAATTTGTTCAGCCATTCCCCATTTGATAGGTATCCCCTCAATTTCCAATTCTTTTCCTCCAGAAAAGAGCTGTTATACATATTTCTGTACACACAAGTCCTTTCCATTTTTGGTTTTTGTCTCTTTTGGCATATAGACCTAGCAATGGTATTGCTAGTTCAAAGGGCATACATAGTTTAATAGCCCTTTGGGCATAGTTCCAAATTGCTCTAAAGCAGTGGTTCTCAACCTGTGGGTTATGCTCAGTTTATCACAATGAAAATACATTCTGCATATCAGGTAGATGCTTAACAGTGTCAAAATAACAGTTATGAAGTAGCAGCGAAAGTAATTTTATGGTTGGGGATCACCACAACATGAGGAACTGTATTAAAGGGTCACAGCATTAGGAAGGTTGAGAACCATTGCTCTAAAGAATGGTTGAATCAGTTCACAACTCAACCAAACTGCCTTCATGTCACATTTTTTTCCCATATCCCCCTAACATTTGTCATTTTCCTTTTCTGTCCTGTTATCCATTCTTATAGAATTGTTTTAATTAACATTTATCCCATCAATAGTGAGTTAGAGCATTTTTCATATGTCCATAAACAGCTTTGATTCTTTATCTGAAAAATGTTCATATCTTTTGATCATTTATCAACCAGGTAATGAGTTTTTTTATATGAATTTGAATTAATTCTCTATATGTTTGAGAAATGAGGCCTTTATCAAGAAACTTGCTTCAAATCTTTTTCCAGTTACTATTGCTATTTCCTTCCATCCTATCTCTCCCCTGTTTATTCTATTTTCTCTCTCTCCTTTCACCTTGTCCCTCCTCAAAAGTGTTTTGCTTCAGACTACCCCATTACCTAATCTGTCCTCCCTTCTATCACCCCCTTCTTGTTCTTATTCCTTTCCTTCCTACTTTTCTGTAGGGTAAGATAGGTTTCTACACCCAATTCAGTGTGTATGTTATTCCCTCTTTGAGCCAATTCTGTTGAGAATAAGGTTTACTCACTCCCGCATTTTCCCTTCTATTATAAAAGCTTTTTTTTGCTTCTTTTAAGATAATTAATCTCATCTACCTCTCTCTTTCTCTATATCCCAAATACATCCCTCTCTAACACCTTAATTTTATTTGTTGATATGTTATCTCTTTGTGTTCAATTTCACATCTGTCTCAGGGGTGAAACAAGGATGTCCACTATGACCCCTCTTATTCAATCTGGTACTAGAAATGTTAGCAGTAGTAATTAGAGAAAAAAAAAGAAATTAAAGCAATCAAATTAGGCAAAGAAGAGACTAAGCTACACTCTTTGCAGATGGTATGATGATATACTTGGAGAACCCTAGAGAATCAAATAAAAAACTTCTTGAGACAATAAAAATTTAGCAAAGTTGCAGGATATAAAATAAATCCACATGAATCCTCAGCATTCCTATATATTTCCAACAAAGTCCAACAGCAAGAGATAGTAAGAGAAATCCCATGTAAAGTTAGTATAGATGTTATAAAATATCTGGGAATCTAACTGCCAAAACAAAACCAGTACCTATATGAACACAACTACAAAACACTTTTCACACAAATAAAATCAGATCTAACCAATTGGAAAAACATCGATTGCTCATGGCTGAGTCAAGCTAATATAATAAAAATGACAAGTTTACCTAAATTAAATTACATATTTAGTGCCATACCAATCAATCTACCCCAAAATTACTTTACTGAGCAAAAAAAAAAGTGACAAAATTTATTTGGAAGAACAAAAGTTCCAGAATATCAAGGCAATTAATGAAAAGAAATGTTAGGGAAGGTGGCCTAGCTGTACCAGATTTTAATCTCTATAATAAAGCAGCAGTCATCAAAACTTCCTGGTACTGGGTAAGGAATAGAGTAGTGGATCAATGGAATAGCCTGGATACAAATGACTCAGTACTCAATGATAATAGTAATATACTGTTTGATAAGCCCAAAGACCCAGGTTTGGGGATAAGAACTCACTATTTGACAAAATCTGCTGGGAAAACAGGAATATAGTATGGCAGAAACTGGGCATAGACCATCATCTAACACAATACACCAAAATCAAGTCCAAATACGTATATGACCTAGGTATAAAGGCTGATACTGTAACTAATCTGGAGAAGCAAGGAATAGTCTACCTGTCAGATTTATGGAGTAGGGAAGACTTAGTGACCAAAGAAGAGTTAGAGATCATTATAAAATGTAAAATGGATAATCTTGAAAGTTTCTATACAAACAAGGCAAATATAAGCAAGATTAATA
>CM053597.1:121542569-121556638 GCA_028646575.1 Pseudocheirus occidentalis | reverse complement strand
GCTGTTTTTTGCAACCCCCATCAGCTTTGGCTCACTGAAAACAGACCCCAAGACCACCACCCAGGACCACCACCCAAGACCACTTGAGGACCACCACCCAAGACCACAATTCAGATCCAGGCCACTCAACATAAGAGCACTTAGTCTCTGAATAAACACTTGGCCCCACTGCAGTCTGCAGGTCAGAAGCTCTGAAGTAGTCATGTAGCGACGGCTGCACAGCTGCTGCTTCTGCTGCTTCCTTGGCCTGGAGACATTATTGTCTGACTGCTTTTCTCCACCAAAATCTAGCTGAGTTCTACTGACCTTTCTCTTTGCCCTTGTTTCTTATGGCTTGATAATTCTGGAAACTGCCGCAGCTGCCACTTATCCACTATACTGAAGGCTCCAGCTACCTTCCTGGCCACCTCGGGGCCAAGCCACTGTGTCAGGCAGAGCTGACTGTTGCTTCTACACCACCATCTTTGCTCCCCCCCCAGGAACATGCACTTTTAACATCTACCCTGAAGATATTTTACCCAGAGTTCACTGGGAAATAGCCCAAGGGAAAGAGGGGACAGAAAGGTTTTTTTTTTTGCCTGAAACATCACTAAGTCGACTAACAATCAGGGCTGACTGAAAAATACCCAGGGTGCCCCAATCAATGTCTTGTTAGACAAGATAAACTTAAGGGAGTATACATATGCCAAAGTCTAGGATACATAAGTATATGTATATATAATTATGTGTGTATATATATATATATATATATATATATACACAAAGTCAGTAAGTAGTAAATATCTTTATGACCCAGTACACAACCAATTCAGCCAGTGCACAGCTGGTTCAAACTATAAAACTCTATAGGTACAGTTGGCTACTGTATCAGAAAGAAATATAAGTATATTGCTAGGACCCCTTGAGCTCAAGAGAAACTGCCCTAGACAGTGTTTTGAGACAAGGTAAATATGTGAGTTTGGAACTGGATATGATTTTGGTACTGGGGTTCAAGTACAGTCACCCAAGCACCATGGACAAGTCACTTAACTTCTGTGTACCTCAGTTTCCTTATCTGAAAAAGGGGATAATAATAGCTGCTATCTCACTGTATTGAAAATGAAATAATATTTGTAGAGCTCTTTGCAAAACTTGTTAATTCTAGCTGTACTAGTAGTAGTAGTGGTAGTAGTAGTAGTACTAGTAGTAGTAGTTATGAAGATAATGATAATTGTTATTATTCCATTAAAACTCCTAGACTATTTTCAGATTAATTTCTACCTACCAACACCTCCCCATCTTCTTTTTATTTGGAGGAAGTAGAAACATTGTGGTAGTTATTTTAATTGTCTCTGTTCAACTTAATATATCATTCTGTCCAGTATTTAGCTTTTTGATCATTTTGAATCCAAACTTTTTCATTTACTATGCCAACTCTTCCTTAGAGCTTTGTGTCATCTTCAATTATGATTATCACATTATCTATGCTTTCATCCTAAGACTAAGAGAAATATGAGAGGCAATAGTACAGTCAAATAAATTTAGAGCTGGTAGATTGGTTGGCCCAAAGGGTAGCCACTAATGACTTAATTGCACTTTAAACATAGCTCTCCACAGGACTGCCTAAGAGATTGACAATTAGTTGAATTAGTCAACAAGCATTTATTTAGTATCTACGATGTATCAGGAAAGAGGAATACGAAGAAAGGCAAAAGATAGTCCCTGTTTTCAAGGAACTTAGAGTCTCATGGGGGGAAAGCATGAGAACAACTACATACAGACAAGACCTATGTACAATTAATTAGAAATAAGCAACAGGGAGAAGGATGTAAAAGAACATATCTGGTCATTTCCCTTAAAATTCTTATATTCTTCTCCAGAACTACACCATGTACTCAATCAGAACCCAAAGAGTCTGATGCACTGAAGTCATCATTTTCTGTGTATTTCTACGTCATTGTTCTTCTTGACCCCCTTGGACTATTGAGAATAGCATGCCAGACAGTTTTGACCAAAATGTTTGGCTGTGGGTGGTTTTTTTGTCAGTGTCATTAAATTCTTTAAAGAAGAGGTAAAGTCTGAAAAATTGCTTCTATTTCTTACTTTCATACTCCGTTGCTATGTATTGTCAGAATGACCTGGCATTCATTTCCTGTGAAATGCTGATGTGAAATAATTATATTTACATAAATGTTCATGTATTATAAAGTTGTAATATTAATAGCCAATATCCATGTAATGCTTGAAAGTGTCTAAAGTACTTAGTATGCATTATTAATTTGTTTGAGCATCCTAACAGTCCTATCAGGGAGGTGCTATAGTTTCCTTTCCTTCAAATTGTGAGCTGCCTATAATATTTCATTCAAAAAGGTAAGTTATATGAAAAAGTCAGGTGCAGGAATCATCAACTTCTAAGTGCTCCAAAATGATTGAGTCAGGGAAAAGGTGGTATTAAACTTCAGCTAAGTGATGCAGTAGAGAGAGCCCTGGACTTGAAGTCAGGGAGACTCTACTTCCTGGGTTCAAATCTGTCCTGAGGCACTTACTAGTTGTGTATTCCTGGGCAACCTAATCATTCTGCCTTGCCTCAGTTTCCTCATCTGAAAAATGAGTGGGAAAAGAAATGGCAAGTGACTCCAGTATCTTTGCCAAGAAAACACCAAATTTGGTCAGAAAGAATCAAACATGACTGAAAACACATCAACAAAAATTATAAACTCACCAAAGGTAGTAGTGTGTTTTACTCATTGTGTGTATGTGTCTTCAATATCTGTATAATTTAGTGAATATAATAAGCTCTCAAATGTTAAACTGCATGAAATTGCCAATATTAATCCATATACTTGAGAAGAATCTTGTGCGTCCTTTTTTTAGATCAGCAGCAACATTTTATTTAAGCTTAACTAAAGCTCCATTACCATCTCATCCTGGAATTTCCTTTCACCATTTTAGCCTCTCCTTTTTCCATTGGTTCGTTCATTCCAGGGTCTCCATTTTGAAAAGTCAACTTTCATTTCCTTCCTAACTCTCCGGACTTTGATTCCATTCCTGAAGTAGGTACCTCCTTGCCACCCCACCCCCTTTTTAGTTCCCTTTTCTAGACTATCTTTCCTCTATAAAACATATGGTGCCTTTATCCTTTTGTATATCTCAGTGCTTAGCACTCTACCAGGCACATATTAGTCATTTATAAACTTTATTTCTAACTTAATTGATTTTTCTTTAAATCCCAACCCTTAAGCACAGGGCTTGACATGTAGTAAATACTTAATAAATGCTTGTTCCTTTTATTTTTAAGGACCAACTTTAAAAAAAAAAGATGTAAAAGGACTCCTCCATACTATTTCAGCACGGTAAAACTCTGTGGGTACTTCACTGAATGACGGAAACTGCATAAGCCAACTGTGAGAATTAGTTTTCTTCACCTCAGAGACAAGGGAATGCTGTAGAATATCTCAATGACATCATTTAGACAAACATTATATAGCTACTGGACCGCTGGAAAGCAGAAAGATTTCATTAGATACACTTGGCAAATTTGATGTATGAGTCACATCATTCATTTTTTGAAAGCCCAGAGACATTAATTTGAATCTGTGATTTTCCTTTGATTTTCTTCTCTATTGGCCTAAAACTGCTTTTAAAAATTATGATTACTTCACTGATGTAATTTTTATTAAGTTTACTAACTGTAAGAGTTTTAGAAATTAGACTCCCCATGCCCCACCCCATACTGTCTTCATTGCCAAGAAAAGGGAGTCATCTTAATTTGCTAGCATAGATTAAGGGAAGACATAAATACCCTTCTACTTTGAAGAAAGGTTTCAAGAAACATAGCCTTCTTGATTATTAAGCTGCATCTTTATAAATGATGATCATCCCTCTTCCTTCAACCCCAACACCAAAAAAAATAAAGCATGCATTATTATGATCTTTTGCCATATTAACAGTCATTCTGTGGACATGAAGTATTCCAAGTCAAACTAAGGAATTTGAAGATTCCAGTTCCCCGAACTATCATCTTCTGGCCCAAGTGAAACCACTGTCACCCAAAGCACCAATAACTTGTGTATGCTATATATCAGTATCTGGCATTTTAATGTTTAGTATCTTCAGCTTCTCACAAAAAGCCTCTAACACTCCTTAACTACCCTATTTTTCTCTCTTTTTCCAGTTTTCTTTCAGTTTTCAGTCTTGAAAAAAAAACTTTAGGTAGTTTGTATTAGTCCTTGTGATAAACTTATCAATGTCAAGGTAAAAAGGATAATTCTACATTGAAGTTAATAAAAAATTTTATGATGATAGTGTTATTAAAATACAGCTTCCTGTATTGAAGTGTCTAATGTTGTGGCCAATATTATCTGTATTTCAGAGTCAATAACTGCCATTTGCTAAATCTATTTTGTGTTCACCATTGAGAGAAGAGGGAATGGAGAGAGACAAAAGGCTCTTGACTTTCTGGAACTCGTGGGACAATATGCAGATATGCACCTAAATATGTTACAGACAGCTGTAATACACACTAATTCACCATTACTATATTGAAAGACATGAAAAATCAAATTCTACTGAGTAGTTGTAGTGCATGGTCATTGCTAAGAGTGGAGATCAGGGCAAGGCTTAATAGACAAAATAATATATAAGTTGGACTTTACTGTACAGAGAGGAACTCATCAGGTAAAGAAGAAGGAGAGTGTTTCAGACAAAGAAGTTAATTTAGAGTCATCTTGTCTTAATGAATTTTGATCAAATCACTAGACTTTTATATGATCTTCTACCATTATTAAATACTTGAAAATATAATAACTTATTTGATCTCAACAACTATTTTATCATGATTTGTAGTAAGTGCAATTATGATTTTCTTTACATATAGGGAAACTGAGACTTAGAGTGATTTGCCTAAGGTCACCCTGTGATTTCATTAAAATAAGGGGCTACCTTTACCAATGTAGATCTCCACCTCCTCTGCAACTTATAGTCTTAGAGATGTCTAGGGAGACTATGAGGCTATATGACTTGGTGATGTTTACACAGCCATTGTATGTTATAGGCAGAACATGAACTCAGATTTTCTTGACTTAAAAGTCAACTATCTATCCATTAAACCTGCCTTGATTGATGTACACACATATGGTCTGAACCATTATGAATAACTATGAAGAAATCTTCCAGTTAGTCATGTGTTTTGGTTTGAAACTCCTGTCATTATACCTTTAAAAAATCACTAAACTATATATTCCCTTCCTTTTGGCAATAACACTATTAGGTACTTACTCTAAAGACAGACAAAGATTGAGGAAAAGGATATATGAGTGTATATAACATACACAACTATGTGTGTGTGTGTGTGTGTGTGTGTGTGCCCTCCCAAATATTTATGGAAAGAAGATTTTTATAGGTGGAACTCCTTTACTGACTTCTGAAATTTCCTTTTACTCTCTTATTGGTGCTCTTTATGAGTTACCTTAATGTTTCCTGTGTAATTTTTCCCCTTCTATGAGAGATTGAAATGTGTGAATTCTGTGCCTCGTTTCTCATAAGCAACAAGGAATAACTGACTCTTTTACAAAGATTGCAGTAAAATGAATGCTTACCATTGGGATCACTGAATGTGATCGTCTCTGTGTGCACCCTGTTGAGACAAGCGTTGAACAATTTAAAGTAAGCTAATTGATCTTAACTGATCTCATATATTACTTTTCTCACGCTGTCAAACTGGTCTGGTACAAGGCTTGGACTGCTGTTGAAGCATGTAGTAATCTGTCCTCTTTAGAACCAAAATTTACATAGCCCTTCAAGGTTTACACAGCACTTTGCATATATGTATTCTCTTTTGATCCTCACAAAGAACTTGAGAGCAATGATAGATCCTATTATTATCCCCATTGTATAGAGGAGAAAAGTGAGCCCAAGAGAGGTTGTCTTACATAGGGTCACACAACCAGTAGTTTCTCAGGTGGAATTTAAATTCCAGTCTTCTTATCTCTGAGTTCTAACATCTTTATGATTTACTAAGCCATTCACTTTTAATCCAGATGTAGTTATCATGAGCTAATATGGCAAAATAATTTACTACCTTGTGTCTAACCTCCTAGTTATGAACATCTCTCTATATTTTTCTGGGCTGCACTTTAAAGGGGTGGCAGTGTATTGCCAAGACTGTTCTAAGCCTTTCTAAGCTTAGTAGAAATAATCTACGTTTTTGTATTTGATTGTTGTAGTTTTGGAGAATTCAAGGTCCTGTGCATGCTCCCATGGGGCATCAGGGTGGACCGCAAATACAACACACACCTGTGCTGGCATCTTTTAGACTCTGGTGAACATTGCTCCGGAAATGAAAGCCTCACCAGTTGGCAGGCTCATAATAACCAAGAATGTTTAGGTGCCTTAAAACACAACAGCAATCCTCTTCCTTCTTAATGGCAGGATTAAATCCCACCCAAGTTATTCGAGTATAACTCTGGAAGGAAAACTATTTTTTTGTAAAGCCTGAATTTTATATTTTTAGCATAAAGTATTGCCCATACCACTCATTTTTAGAGGGAAATGGGGATTTAAGAAAGACTACAAATAACCCTAATAAAGGTGTCTGAAAGAAAATGAAAAAGTAAATATTATTTTAATATCACCACAGACTTCTCCTTGCTTTTATGTTTCCTATAAAGTTTGTAAAACCCATATATACACATAGTATGTTAGGGCAGGTAATGTTATTTAAATGAACTTTCTTATTGCTGTTGTATAGAAGGAATGGTTTCATTGACTTGGCTTTATTCCTCCCTTTTCCTTATGTTAAGAGAAAATGGAAAACTAATAATATGTCAAAGGCCTTTTGAAATATATACTTCTAATCCAGCATTCTTTTCTTTGAAATAATTTATCTGTGTGCTTCTTAAAAATATGTCACTTCACTAAATGTGAACTTTCCATAATATATTTTTTTGATTTGCCAAAAACTCATAGTCTAATTGCTCACATTGTGAAGGATAGACTTTGAAAAAGCACAATTTCTTTATTCTTTTCAAAGGCTAATAGATTTAGAAGTAGAAAGATCCTCACTGGTCAACACCTTTACAGTACTGATAAGGAAATTAAGAGGAGTATTAAGTATATATATATATATATGTATGTGTGTGTGTGTATATATATTTACATACACACACACACACACACACACCCTGAGAAAGATAGTCATTTAAGTGGTCTTGTCAGTTAATTGTTATTGTGTAGATTTGTACCCTCTCCTCACCAAAAAAATAAACTAAAAATTCAACCCTAATAAAGTAACTATTTCACTTTTTCAACTTTTTGGCTTGATGCTTTTCTCTAGCACGTCCTGGATAGGCAAATTACCATAATCTCGTATTAACAATGATGTGATAATGATAACAGATGGCATCTGAACACAAGACATCATTATCTTCAAACATCTCAGCTCCTGCTTGCAGTGCTATCATAAAGGTAAACAGGAGTGTATGTGTTTTCTTTTGAAAGCCTTCTATCACATTCCTGTACTCACTGTGTTTAATACATCAAACAACCTATAATAATGCTTGATTTACAAAAGAGTGATCTTATTAAGTACAAGCCTACCAAATTACAGTGTGGAATGCACTGTTCTACATTTTTCAAACCACATGTAACACACTGGATGAATTTTTCAGGATCCTATTATATAATCATAATCACTAGCATTTATAAAATGTTTTATGGTTGGCAAAATGCTTTACATATGCCGATGCCTTTGATCCTCACAATGACCCTGTGAGTTAATTGTTGTTATTATCCCCATTGTACAGATAAGGAAACTGAGGCACAGATGCCCAAGATCACACAGCTTCCTAGATCTGCAAAATTAGAAGTACACATTATCATAATATTTGCAGAGTCCTTAACCAATGTCATTTGTACTGCCTGGGTAGAAGCTAACCAGGCATCATCAGACTTTGGACTCATTATCATCAAAGTATCACATTGACTTACATAAACTGATGCAAAGTGAAGTGAGCAGAATCAGGAGAACACTGTATACAGTAACAGAAATATTATATGATGACAATTGTGAATGGCTTAGCTATTTTTAGCAATACAATGATCTCCCAAGATACTTCTGAAGGACTTATAATGAAAATAGCTATCCTTCTCCCAAGAAAGAACTGATAGAATCTGAATGCAAATCAAGGTGTACTGTTTTTCAGTTGTTTTTTTCTTCTTGGATTTGGTTTTTATTTTTTGGGGGGGTATGTTCTGTGTTTTCTTTCACAACACAACTAATATGGAGACGTTATGCATGACTGCAGATGTATAACCTATTTAAAATTGTTTACCATGTCAAGGAGGGAGGGAGAGAATTTGGAACCCAAAATGAAAAAAAAGTTAATTGTTTTTACATGTAACTGGGAAAATAATAAAATATTACTATAAAAGAAGAAAGTTTATAGCACAATTCCCTGATTTTATAGATAAGGAAAAGGAGGCACAGAAAAGTCAAGTAGTGTCATTTGAATCTTTTGAGCTCAGTAGTCCTAGAAACATTGAGTTTAAAGAGGCCTTTTATTATTTGGCCAGAAAAAAATAGAGCTTTCAATTCATACAGCCTCCCAGACAGGGAGAATTCTACCTAATGAAGGAAGGCTAATGGAAGTATCCGTGAGTGACCATATATTGTCTTATTAAACTTAAAATGAATCCTCAATTCTCAATAAGTATGTTGGCTCTTTCCTGTTAGGAGAGGTATAGAAAAGTACAAACAAGGTTTATTTCGATGTGTGAAATAAATATCAGTTGAAGGGTATTTTTGACTTCACTTTTGGAATGAGAATAAAAATAAATAAGAAAGCATGTATTATATAGTTAAAACGTACAGAGCATTCTGGAGACACAAATAGGAAAGTCAACCAGTCTCTGCCTTAGGGGGCTTACCTTTTAGTGGAGGAGGAAGCAAAATCCGGGGAGTGGTACCTAAAGAGAAGGGTGTTTTGAACTAGGAAGTCAAGGATGACCAATGAAAAACAAGAGTGATCCAGTGGCATACTTTTTCCTGAGACACTGGTCTAGTAGTTTGATTACAATTTTCAAAACAAGACGTGGAAAACTGGGAGTGAGTTCTGTCAGCCCCAGAGAAAATGGCCAGAGTGAAGATGAAGGAAAATGAATGTTCTCTGGGAGTATAAAGCTGAATGGTTTAGACCCTCTAAGAAATAGTCTTTGAAGGATTTGTTTGGAGGGTAGAGCAGCAGAGTAGAAAGCAGAAAATTCCCTAAGGTTTTAGTTTTAAAGTCATTTAATAAAGAATCTAGAATTTAAAGTTCTACAATCAAATGTTAATACATATATATACATATATATAATGATGATAATAATTATTATAATTATTATTATTAACTACATGAAACTGGGAATTAAAAGATATGCAGGCACTGGGATAGGGAGACCCACCCTGCCCTACCAGAAAGTTAGAGGGGCAATGGTGGAGGGCATTAAAATAGAGCAGATTGGGGGAGGGACTTTACAGTGGGATCCCTGTTTTGGGGTTGGGGGTAGGGGAAAGACAGGGAGAAATTTTGTAACTCAAAATCCCGTGGAAATGAATGATGTAAACAAGAAAAATAAAATAATTAATTTTTAAAAAATAAAAAATAAAGTCATTTCATTCTAAAAAAAAAGAATATTTCTGTTGAGGTGATGGTGAGATTAAAGGGATTGTTCATAGTCAACTTAAAATCTTCATTCACTGTCTTCTGGAGGAAAGGGCAGTAATCTCTCTGATTTCTTGAATGTTGACGGAAATTAAAGAGCACCTGCCAGTTCACATTTATCTTCTTTAGCCCAGAGAATCCCATTTCATGTAGGGCCTGGGTACAGTATATGGATAGATTGTCTCACTTCTTTTGTGTCATATATGTCTACCCAGGATACCAGGGGAAAACCTCTTGATGCATCAGCCAGTATTTTTAACTGAATCTCCACTCACAAGTACGCCATTCACAATATAGCAGAATGGAGTTTATTGAGAAAAAAAAACAGAAATAAAACAGAAACAGCTGGAGTTTTGTCTTCATCGACTGCCTGCTGCTTTCAGCAGGTAGCATGTGGATGGGGTGGTGGCTTTCTCTGCAGTTCTCTGCTTTTAGCAGGTGGTTCCTGGTGTTACTCTCTCTTCTCCCCAGCTGGAAAGCCTTGCAGCAGCACAAATGACTTTCAGCATGGGAAGAAAAACCTAAGGGCTCTTGTTTGGGGTAGTGTTGGCTAAGAAGGCAAGGGACAAAAATTTGCCTGAGGTCTTGTGGGAGTCAGAGTTGTTCCTGAAGTGTGTCATAACTCAAGTAACAATAATCCCCTTTTTATATGACACTTTAAGATCTACAGGGTCCTTGTCTCACAAAATCCCAGAGTTAGGTACCACCATTTTAAAGTGCAGAAAACCTGAGGCTCTGAGAGGTGGTGATTTATCCATGATCATATTGCTAAAGTGGTGCCTAGATCAGGATTCCAGCCCAGATATCCTAACTCCCAGGTCTGTAACATGTCTTCTCCACTATACTTCACTCCCTATTGTCTGTCACATAATGTTGAGTCAGATCAAGAATATCCTCTTATGGAAAGCGTTGCTTTTGCCATTGCTCAGGTCAGTCTTTGTTTACCTATCAGTTGAGCAGTTGAGTCTTAGTTTTGCTAGTATATATTTTCATGAAAGTCTCTGTCATAGAGATAACTAATGGTGGTGGTAGTAGTAGTAGTAGTAGTAGTAGTAGTAGTAGTAGTAGTAGTGGTCGTAGTGGTCGTAGTGTTAGTATCACCAATGCCAAGTTCAAGTATAAGGAGAGCAAATCCCAATATCCTTATATCCTTTCTCCTATCTGACACCCAGATTATATATGTATCCTCCACCCAGGAGAATGATCTCTTCTTGTGGCTCATGAATTGGTACTGAATCTCAGTTTACTCTTAAGTTGTTATTTGAGATTATTCATGAATTCAAACATATCAACAGACTTTCTTACTTAGTAGTACCACCCCAGGTATGAGTGTCTCACTAGAAGTTCCTAATATATCTTTAGTCTAATATTATTCTAACAGCTCCAGGAAAGAGAGAATGAACCAATCAATATGTGAACATTATTCAAAGCACATTGCTAATGTGTGGGGATTGAATAAGAAATCAAGACAACTCTTGCTCTCAAGAAGCTCAGATTTAATGATTGAGACAGTTCATATAGGAGGGCTCAGCCATAAGGCAAATGTTGAGAGCCATCAGTCTTTGGAGCACAGTGGCAGAGCAGATGGTAATCTTCTTTGTTGACATTTTCATGGATGAAATTATATCTGTTTCTGTTATGGAACCTCTTGATAATCTGCCAGTGACATTGGTGATAAGAATTTTTCCGATGCACTGTGCTTGCTGAGGGAGGTAGGGGTGGTTGCACCTGTACAAGCAGTTGGTATTGCATCTCCCCAAGTGTGGTTTCCATGAGTGATAATTGTGGGAGTCAGACTGATAAGAGGGGCACTGGCCTTTACTTAGATCTTGAGCTTTCATGCCCACGACAGGCAAAGGAGGGGGAATATTCCCAAATCCAACATACTTAAAAACATTTTATTTTTTTCTGCATCAGCCTGTCTTTCACTGTCGAGGCCTTTGAGCTATTGCCCTGGGAAACCCAAGTGAAACTTTTTTCTTAGCTATGCACTTGATAGTTCATTGTTTTCTACAGTTACTGCTGAGTAATTTCAGTTGTGTCTGACTCTTCATGATCCCCTTTGGGATTTTCTTGGCAAAGATACTAAAGTGATTTGTTGTTTACTTCTCCAGCTTATTTTACAAATGAGGAACTGAGGCAGACAGGGTTAAATGATTTACCCAGGGTCACACAACTACAACATGTCTGGGGCTAGATTTGAACCCATATTTGAACTCTAGACTCTCAGGCCCAGCACTCTATCCTCTGTACCACCTACTGGCCCCACTTTCTAACATAATGCCATCCTGCCATCAACTTCCCTCCTCCAAAAAATGCAACCACAAAACAAAAATTATTTGTGAGTGACTCCTATAGAGCAAAAGGAAAGTCAGTCTGGCTCGTTGCTTTGAAAAATAAATGAGACCCCCTTGTACATAAAATTAGTCTGCAAGTTCCCAGCACCACTAAGGCCAAAGCAGTGGTATTGCTCTTCTCTTTGACTATACATAACGTATTGACTTTTTAAACACCTTATCTTTTATTTCTTCTTACAAACAGGTTGTTTATATCCATTGCAATGGGTTCTTCTTTATAAATATGTCTTATTCCTGGTTTATAACATAGGGATATGGTTAGGTCTCCCTCTGCCCCTACCACTATAGTAGAAGCTTCCAAAGCATTCCTGCCAATGGATACTTCCTTTCTCCTCTCAATGGATACCCAACTGCCTTTTCTGAATCCCTTTTCTTGCTTCATATACACACAGTCATGCTGACATGTACCACAGAAGACAATGCAAGATTTCTATGATGGAATTTCCAAGAACTCCTGAAAAGCTAAACAAATCAGCCAGTTGGCTTAACGGCTTAAGACCCTGGATCTATATTTGTTCTTATTCATGAGATATTTCTCTGCCTCTCATCTGCTCAAGTATTATAAATGACTACTACAGGTTTAAAGGGCAAAGCAAGTGCTTCATATTGTAGGTAGAGTAACTATGATGGTGACTAAAAACTATTTACCAGGTGGTAAAAATATATTTGTGTAGAAAGTATAATACAACCAAAAGTATAGTGTCCCTATGGGGGAGGAAGGAAGACATGCTCATATAAAGAAATGAAACAAACCAAACAAGTCAAGAGGGATGACGTGGTACAGAAGATGGAATATTGAATTTGGTGTCAGAAAATATGGACTCAAGTTCTTGATTTGACACTTAGTGACATTATCCAGTTGGATAAATTGAAATCTCTTTAGTGTTGAGTTTCCTCTCAAGTGGGTTAGAGATAGAGATGGGGACTAGACTTGATTTAATTAGTATATGAAATCCTCAGTTGAAGAAGATGTCTCTACTAAGGCAGAATGATACCTTCACTGAGACCCGCATTCTTACCTAGAGCCCCAAGGTTAAATGACTTAGCCAGACTCACCCAACCTTGGCAGAAATAGGGCTTGAGCCTAGATCTCTCTGCTTCTAAGGTCAACTCTCCATCCACAATGTCATTCTGTCTCTAACAAAAGAGGATAATAATACCTTTACAAATGATGGTAGTTTTTAGAACTTTTTATCTGCATCTTTTAAAACAGTTTTTGTAGATCACATGAGAGAACAAAAAGCAAAGATGCTCTGTAACCCTCAAGTTCTACAAAAGTAAGCTATTGGAAGCTGTCTCTCAGTTAATTATTAATTACATCCAGGAGAGCAGGTGTGTTCCTGTAATCCATGCTACCAGGGAAGCTTGCAGAGCCCTTAAGTTCAGGAATTCTAAGCTACAGTAGAGTACTGTGTGGCTGTAATATGGTAAACCGTCGTGAATGAGGGGCCACTGGGTTGCTTAAGAAGGGACAGAAACTGAGCAGGGAACATCCTCCAAAGCTGATCAGAGTTGGACTAGTTTGTGAATAGCCCCTACACTTCCAAACTGTCTGAGACGTAGGATAGGGGGCCCACATTTTAAAAAGAGATAAATAAATAAATAAAAATAAAAACAAAACAAACCATCAGTTGCATTTAGATTAGCAAGTAATTTAGAACTAAATTTCAGATAGAAGGAATAGTTCTCATTTAGCTCTTTAGTTTTAGTTTTGACAGAGCTTGCTTCTTTCCTGCAAATTACTAAAAGAATTAGGACAATTCCCTTAAAACTTACAAAATCTTATTCAAATTTTGCATGCTTACCTGCACATTTTACATATAAAGGAGGTGTTTAACAATTTGCAAACCTGTAAGTAAATCATTTGATCAGAAAATAACCTTTTCTACAGTTATTTACTTTTTAGATTCATCAGACTCACTAATCAGCCTGCTGTAACCTACTCCCTTAACAAAAAACAAAAAAAAAAAAATGCCACACACATAATAGAATCCAGTAGAAGAGGTTGATGGTGAGCTCTTAACCTTTGGAA
>CM053597.1:121478060-121542469 GCA_028646575.1 Pseudocheirus occidentalis | reverse complement strand
TTTTTTTTTTTTTTTGGAAAATATGCTGTTTTGTGAGTAAATGGTTCAAGCTCCCTCTGTTCCTTTCTTGAAGAAAATTTAGAAAGAACAATTGTGGAAAGGCCGATCAGATTTAACATATACTCTGTTACCTAAAGATTCATGTTGGAAAGCTTTAATTAATTTTTAATTTAAAATTAAGGGATTTAGCAAATAATGACAAGTATATGATTAAAATAGGTAGGAGAGAGAAGAATTTGTCTTTGCTTTATCCAGCGAATTTTTTTTTCTTTTGTCTTTGATTTAAGAACTTTGTGTTCCTTTCCCAGTTTGGGATTCAGCAAAGAAAACCAGAATTGTGCAAGTACCCAATAACCCTATATTTTTATTAAGATCTGGATGTTTTCCCTTAAGTATACACATTTAAAGTATTATGTTTAATATCTTAAAGTTGAACTTATTCAGTAGAAACAATCTTGCTTTTGTATAACTCATTAAAGAAATGAGGTATATGGAGTGAATTGTGTTAGTATAGATTATACTTATATTACACACATGAATCTCTCAAATGAACAGTTGTTCAAAGTCCTTTGTTTCTTATAAGGTACTATTCCTTTTCACCATAGGATTGTACGTACATGCCTTTTTATTGAAATTCTAAATCATAGGGACAACTGTATTTTATAAAGGAAGAAAGCCAAAGAATCATAGAATATAGTTTGAATGTCCTGGCCCATGCAGTATGCACTTCTAGCTAGACCTTTTGAAATCTAAGACTCCTTCCATCCTTAACATTCTGTGATACCTTTGTCCTTCTCAATACTAATGAGAATGCAGTTAGGGAGGGCAAATGAGAGGGCATAGTCAATTTTATTTCTCTGGAAATTTTTTATTAACTTAGTATCTTACAGATCAAAAGCAATTTTTGTTGATTGAATAAATGAGCAAATCACTGGCCTTTTAACTCACTTGCAGCTGGTAGGGAGTGTAGTATTATACTCACTTGACCTATATTACAATCTATGTTCAATAGATAGTGAGACAATTTCAGAGAGGTTGTGGTTTGCTACTTGTTGCCTGAGTGAGCTCAGGAGCTTCCTTAACCTTGCTTATTCTAAATTTCCTTATTGTAAAATGGGAGGTTGAACTAGATTAGCTAGAGAGTCTCTTGAAGCTCAAATAGGATAAAATTTTAGGAAGTATCTGTATCTAAATGACCTTGCTTTACATGAAGCAATGAAATGCAGGGAAATCATCCCCTTTACTTCCTTGTACATACATGTTGCTCTATTCAACCTTTGAAAATGGAATACAGAGAGAGCTATTTAGCACTTTCTTTGCTAATAACTACAAATACAAATTAAAATTCAGACTGTCTCTGCTGTCAAAAAGCTCCCTAATTGGTGAAGATAATACATATACAAGAGTTCCACTGTCTAAGAAATGTAAAGGCTTACTAGCTCTTCCTATTAGGAAATAGGAGAAATCAGAGCACACTCTGGTCAGGTCACATTCATGCCAGGGCAGTCCAGGATATTAAGGGGTCCCACAGTGGTCCAATGGAGTGCAAGAGCCTTTTTCTGACTCCTTAATTTACTCCTCCTTTGAACTTTGGTGTTCTCTACCACTCAATTCTCCCCTTTCCTGCTCATTCTCATTTGTTTAATTGTATCATTCCATCCAATGTTGTAAAATTTTTATTAGATCATATAATCAAAGACTTAGAGCTAGAAGAAACTCTAAATATCATCTAGTACAATAATTTCTTTTTACAGATATGGAACCATGAAGGTTAGGGGGCAGAGACTAGAAGTGACTTGCCTAAGGTCACACAAATATGTTAAACAGCAAAGCATGTATGGAACCATAGTCTTGAGTCTCCATGCAGTGTTGCAGTTACATTGGACCATATTGCCTCAAGTTTTAGTGTTTTCTTTAATTGGCAAATTGTTTCTCTACATCCCAGTGTAGACTCTGATCTCACATAATTCTCTACATCACTAATATACTCACACTTGAAACCCCCCATGATGTCCTCTTAAATCTACTAACCAGAATGGCATTAAAAAGCGATTACCAGTGGTAGTAGAAGTTTTAGACTTAGACTATACTTTAAGTTTATACTACAGTAATTCAGTATTTCACTTTGCATGTGGCTTTAAAAAAATTCTTCATACTTGTTACAGCACAGAGCTATTCCATTGTGATCATATATTCTGTATGTAGAACACTGTTATCTCTGGCCTTCTACAGAGGCCTTCTGCTCCCAGGGACTTCAGGTCATACTGAATTTGGAGTATTCACAGAGACACAAGCTGACATGCTGCTTCCTGATAGATTCACAAAAGGTTAGGGCTAGAAAGGACTTGGAGAACATTTGGTACAGACTCTTAATCTTATAGTTGAAGAAGTGGAGGTTCAGAGATTTTTCATGCCTTTTTGTAGAGCTGAAAGTACAGTGCAGGTTTCCAGATTACAAATGGTCCTTCTTTTATATGCAATGTGTCAGACTATTCACTTTCACATCTTTGCAAATAAATATATTCAACATAAAAAAAGTGAAATAGGCATGCCATCAGGAATTAGGAAATCTGGGTTCTAGAGTTCTGAATATTGAGTATGTTGGCATAAAATTACTTAAATATGATATACTTTGTCATTCAAAACCCTTTATAATCTAATCCCCTCCTTTATTTCCAGTCTTCTTGTGCTTTACAACCCAACATATATTCTTCCATTCAGTGAGACTGGCCTCCTGGTTGTTTCATGAACAGGACTTTCCATCTCTCAGCTCTCTGATATCCCCTATGCCTGGAATACTATCCCTCCTCCATTGCCACAATTGACCTTCCTATCTTCCTTTAAATCCTGATTATAATCTCACTTTCTGCTCCCTCTTAATTACATTACTTTCCTTCTATTACTTATTTATTTTTATACTGCATATATCCTGTATATAGCTTTCTTTGTATATGTTTGCTTGCATGTTGTCTCCTCCATTAGACTGTAAGCTCCTTGAGGTAATTTTTTTGGTTCTTTTTTATCCCCAGCACTAAGCATTGTGCCTGCCACATAGTAGACACTTACCAAATGGTTCTGGATTGATTCATTTTGATATTGGACAAGTCACTCACCTCGGTTTCTTCAATTATAAAAATGAATGGATTGGACTCACAGTTCTTTACAGAAAATAATTTGGATATGCTGGTCTACTTTGTGTGTATTTCTAGAATTGGACTCCATAATTTTTAAGATTCTTTCCATCTTTGACATTTTATGAGACCCTTTTCTGTTCTCATATTCATTAGAATGGTAGTAACTGACCGCAAACAATAGGGCACAATGTTATTTCTCTGGAAATCTACCTAACTCACTGTTAGAGTACCAGCAATATTAAATCAATTACTCAATCAATCATTCACATCTGCATGAATAAATTAGGGTCCTTATTATTTCTGTAGATTTTTCTTTCCAATTACAGAGTTAATAAAGATCCATTAAAGTTGTCCAGAATCAATTAATTTCTAATTAATTTAGTCCAGGTTAAAGGAGAAAATGAAGACAAATCCATTCAGCTTTAGGTTGTTCTGGTTTTCCAGTTAACAGCATTTCATTTTTTTTTTCCAAACTGGAGACTGACTTCCTAATTGCTTGCTTTCCTTGGTTTTTCATTAATATGTAAATCTCTTGTTCCCCATAGCTTAGTGGAGTAAAATACACCTGCAGGGCATGAGGAAGGAGGATGGTGGAGAATTGCTTTGGGCAGTTTGTTGATGCAAATACATCCTCTTCTATTCCTTTATATTCAGGTCTCAGGGGAAGCGGCTTGTATGAGATTTCAGGCAATCATATTTTTGCTGTCCTACAGTAGTAGATTGGTTTGTTACACTTAAATAGAATCAATCAACTGGACTCCAATCATCTAGGCCAGAGTTATGCATGGCCTGCCCCTAAACCACAATACCAAAGAGCTATTTGGGAAGCCATCCTATATGGCATCCATATAATTTGACACTTGCTGGTGGCAAGTTCTGATTTATATCTCATCAGACACAAAAGAATGATGATGTTATTTAATGTCTTTCTCACCTAGAGGAGTGTAATGGAAGTAAAAAAAATCATGGGGAGACAAGTAAATTTTTGAAAAAGAAATGTTTTATCCTTTATGAATAAAATGGATACTACTTGTTTGTGTGCTAGGTGTGCATTTGAGTTATTTTCTGTGGATTTCCCCTTATGCTCTAAGGGGCCAAGAAAATTCATTTCTGAAACAAGGAGCTTCTGGCAAAGAGTATCATATGTATTCCTTGTATTAGGTAGAGGTTGCTTATGAAGATGATCTAAAAAATGTATTGCTGGTGCCATTATCGAACTAGTTGAGCTACCTAAGCACAGATAACAATCCTTTAAAATCAACTTTAAGAAAGTTTTCCTAAGTGCTTATTAATTACAAAGCACTGTGCCAGGGTGGGTGTTATTTAGAATTCAGCAACTGCCTGGATGTTGAGGGCTAGAGGCAGTGAGAAATGAATCAAATCCAAATTCTAGAATAGAATATGTCTGGAGTAAGTGTTCAGTTTGTTTCTACCAACTTTTAATAGACCTGTAGGATAATTTTAAAACTCAAAGTTAGCTTGGGTCATTTACTAAGTGTTTATTATGATCAAAAGGTGTAGGTAGGTGGTACAGTGCATATGGAATTGGATCTGGAGTCAGGAAGGCTCATCTTCCTGAGTTCAAATCTGACTTCAGACACTTACTAGCTATATGACCCTGAGCAAGTCACTTAACCCAGTTTGCCCCGATTTCCTCATTTGCAAAAAGGAGCTGGAGAAGGAAATGGCAAAGCACTCCTGTATCTTTGTCAAGAAAATCCCAAATGGAATCATTAAGAGCTAGGCATGACTGAAAATAAGTGAACAACAGCAACAATACCAGCTGTGATTAAGGCACACTTGTAAGTCTTAAAGACTTGGAGACTAGAAAAGTCTCTGGAATCATGTAAAGAAGTTTCTTGAGTGATCTGAATCATTCACACACTTTGCTTTTTAGCTGATCACTGCAAGAGTGAATGATCAGACAAATTGAGGATAACCAGAAGATAATCATGTCCTAGAAGCTAGAGGGAGAGAGGGAAGACATGATAAAGGAGAGGACAATCATGTCAAATGCTATTGAACAGTAAAGAAAAATGATGATTGAGAAATGAAAATGTAACTACACATTCTTTCATCCATGTAGTGGCATTCATAGCTGCATAGAGGATAGAGGGCTGAGGGAGGGAAATGACAGTGCAGAAGAAAACCTTAAGTGAAGGGTATGCTGTTGTTGCACCAGAAAAGGGGGCAGCCTGATCCTTAAAATTACTCACTGACCCTACCCCCAAGATCGAGAGGTGGGCACCTGGGGAAAGGTGATGCTGTGGTGACAGAACAGAATCCAATAGGGTGGTACAGACCTGGAGAGCCCCAGAAAGTACTGGGATGGCAAGCTCTAGACTACAGATAGGTGGACACATACCTGCTCTATGGTGGTATATTGTGACAAAGTTTCAGTGGCCTTGTCCTAGTTAGTGGATTTATTGAAAGGGGAATTTGACAATTAAAAAGTCATAGGTGACTTTTTGTAAAGCATTTTCACAAGATAGGTGGGATAGCGAGTGGATGGTGATGAAGTAGAGGCAGTAAGTGCAAATGATCATTTCTGGTAATGGAAGATAGAGAATAATAACTTAAGTGGATGGTAGGGTCAAAGGAAAAGTTACTTATAATAGGGAAAACATGTACCTATTTTTAAGCAGTGGGAAGGGGACAAGATGAGTGAAAAAGAAAAGATATTTTATGGAGAAAGAAGAAACAGAAAAGGATGGGATGGCAAATACAGATCAGGCTCTGGTACCTTCAGTTAGAGAAGAGCCACCTGGTGCTGTGAGCATGAAGCAAACTAGGACAGTTTCTGAAGGATGAAGTGTAGGAAATAAAGGAACTGATGGCAAAGGCTCCCATTCACAGAATGGTTTGTTAGCATAGTAGAGAGAAAGCCAAGCTTAGGAGTCAGAAAGAGCTGTATTCAAGTCCTACTTATTACATGTCCTTGTTCTATGCAAGTCATTGAAACTCCCATTGCTCCCCAGAAAAATGTATAAGACTCTGAGTTCAAAATACTTTCCAATTTATATGAAGTCAAGAGGAACAGCTCTTTATTAAGCATCTGCTGTCTGTTAGGCTCTATGCTAAACATTTTACAAGTATCACCTCATTGGATGCTCATGATTACCCTGGAGTAGACGATATTATTCACCTTTTATTATTGAGGAGACTAAGGCAGACAAGTCAAGTGACATGCCCAGGTTCACACAGCTTATAAGGGTCTGAGGTCAGATTTGAATTCAGGTTTCCTTGATTTGAGACCCAGTGCTTTGTCAACTATGTCACCTAATTTCTTTGAAGGGAAACACTGCCAGTGCCTATGAAATAACAGTTCTGGGCCATAAAAATGATAATGAATGAAAACCAACCATTTTTATAGTATTCTACAGTTTACAGATCATTTTACTCAATTTACCCTGTAAGGTTACTCAAGATTTTGGTTTTATTTTGTTTTAATCACCATTTTATAGATGAGGCAATCGAAGCCCAGAGAGGGTAAGTCACTTCTTTGCATTCATTTTGGTAGTTGAGTCTCATAGCCAGAATTTGAACGCACGTTTTTTTTCTGTCTCTAAGTCCATTTGTTCCTCCCCTATATCTTAGTATGTGGCCAATTCAACTTCTCTAATTACATGGGGATGAAAAATAATGGCCCAAAGTTTAATTCAGTGTCAGTTTACTCCTTATTACCTAAACTGACCACCTCTTCAGCTGATCAACTCAAAGCTTATCTTCTCAAGGGGACTGTTCCTGACTCCAGTATGTAGCCATTATTCCTCAGCAGCTACCTTACCTCTTATTCAGTTCTTACCTTTTCCCACAACTTGGACTCTGTGTCCCGGACTGTGAGGAAACAGCCGACCAGCAAGCAAGCATTAAGTGCCCACTGTGTACCAGGTTTTGTCTTAAATACTAGGGATACAAAGAAAGGTTTAAAAAAATACAGTTCCTGCCCTCAAGATAGTCACTTTCTGATGATGATGACAATAATAATATATTTTGTTGGGGTTTTGTTTGAAGGGGGAAAGGCTTGGGGTTAAGTGACTTGCCCAATATCACACAGCTAGTAAGTGTGTCAAGTGTCTGAGGCTGGATTTAAACTCCATTCCTCCTGACCCAAGGGCAGGTGCTCTATTCACTGCACCACCTAGCTGTCCCTATACAATAATAATATTAATAACAATTATAATAAGGACATCTACCACACTTAAAAGGTTTACAAAGTACTTCACATTTATTCTCACTTGATCCTCACAATAACCCTGTGAGGCAAGTACTATGATTATCCCCATTTTACCCTGGAGATGACACAGGTTATGACACACAGCAAGCAAGGGTCTGAGGCAGAACTGAACTTAGTGGTATGCTGGGGCCAGCTCATGATAGCTCAGAGCTACTTATGAAATTACTGATCTGAGCATTTTACACTGCAGAAATAGCCAAACATTACAAATCAGGGCTTGATTTATTTTCTTGTTGATTATCTAAACTTAAGAAAGTACTAGAGGAAAATATTAATGATGTAGATTAAGTTTAAGAGTGCAACGTTCATACAGTTCACTCATTCATTTATTTAGCAGAGTTGATTATTAAACTTTTACCAACATGCCACAGAATATATATATGGAGTGTGTATATAGAAGGAGACAGGCTTTACATCATAAATCCACATCACTGGTACCTAGATAAGAGTCTATGTCTGTAGACCACCTAGGAAAACTCTTTCTTTGCAGATCTGCTCTGTGGATACCATGTAACTCTTACATGTAAAAATAACAAAACAAATCCTGTAATAGTTCACTTAGCACTTTCTCAGCTCTTGACTATAGACATCTTAGTAAACATTCCAGTACCTTGCCTTTCATATGTCCCAGGTATAAGCTCGGTATTTGATTAGAGTGCCTAAGTACAACTGAAGTAAGAGCATTTTATTTCAGTACAGTAGCTACTCAGCTTTTAACAACCATGAAGCAATTTCATTATTGCACTGGGTTTAGAATGCCATAAAATAAATCAAACGGCATGTGAAAAGTGTGGCATCACAGTTAAACTCCTAGCTGAAAAAAAAAGTGTTTCATGAAGTGGAGTTCTATTGAAGGGGCTCTCCCAATGGAATGGCAGAGACAATTTATTTCTACCTGGGGTCATATGTGTGTGTGCTCGTGCATGTCTGCTACTGTGGTTGTAGAGAAAATGTCACCTTAAAACATAAAGTCAGGATGTTAAGCTGGTTATAGTCAAGGAACATGAAACAACCAAACAGAGCTTGTTAACTGTACCAGCTTCAATTCAGATGGCATTGAATAGAAGTAATAAACATCTTTCTACCTTGATAAGATTGGGCATTATAATAAAAATACCAAGTCTTTCAAGGAACTTTTCTTAATTTCATGTAGATTATAAAGAGGCTGCTTTAAAGACAGTTTTGTTTTATTTTGTTGTTGTTTTTCCAATGGGAGCTTTGGGACCATCTATTCAAGGATCCATAGGAACTGAAAATGATTTTGGGGGGTTGGGCATATCAAAATGACAAAGATTGGGAGCATATTCTAGAGAGACATAGCAAAAGAAAGAGAGAGGATATGATTTATTTGTGGAAATTAATTATCACCAGAGGCAGATTATATTAATATTCATTATGAAAAAATATTTGATTATAAAATTAAATTTACCTGGTGACTATTTACATTTAAATATATGAATTTTATTCCATAAAATGTAAAATTACAGAGCAGATTCTGATCTGTACTGGTAAAGGAAGTTCCTCACCAGCAACCTCCTGCACCAGAATCACAAATCCAGTCTGTTACTTCAAGTATCCTAACTTTTCAGTTACTTCCTTTATGTCTCAGTCAATATTTTTTCTTTCCATTCTTAAAACAAAACAAAATGTGATTAGAATGTTCTCTGCTCATAAAGCTCTTCTTTATTCAATGTCCATCATTTCATAAAATTCCTTCCATAAATATGTTCTTCATACTTGTCAGTTTGAATTACATTGTAGTAGAATGTAAGGCAGCTAAGGGTGAACCTGGAATCAGGAAGAATTGAATTCGAATTTCTGCTGGACTTTGAGTTTCTATATGATTCTGGACAAGTCACTCAGCCTTTCTGTCTGTTTCCTCATCTATAGAATGTGGCTATAGTAGTATCTACCTTGCAGGGTTGTTATGAAGATAAAGCGAGACACTATTTGCAAAGGAAGCCCATTGTGAACCTTAAAGTGATAGTTATTAATGTTAGTATTAGTATTTCATTAAATTAACAAATCAACATTTAATTAACAATTTCCTTATTGCAGGAAAACAGGATATTTCCAGTGGATTATTTTGTTTTCTTTTACAAAAATAAATAATGCTGCTATAAAATCATCGGTCAGAAAAAAAAAAAGCTTTTCTTTTTATTGTTGCTGGCTTTGATAAAATGTTCAGAGTATTTTCCCAGTAATGAAAGTATAGGATTAAAGGACATGATAACTGTATAACTTTTACTGTACAATGTTAGATGACGCTCCAACAAATTCTAGTCATGCAGTTTATAGCATCCATGAATGAATGTACCATTTTTCCACAAAACCATTAACACTGAGTTTAATTACTTTAATTTTATTTTTTAACATCATATTCATACCCAAATATGCCAACCCTATCCAGAAGACTTTCTTTGCAATAAAAAATTTAAAAAAACCCTTTCATAAAACCACCGTTTGTGAGAGCGTGCAAACACTCCCTGCCTCTGATATCCACTATCTTTGTCCCTTTTATAGTGTTTTCTTGTTCATCTTCATTCTACATCAAGTCATAATCCTTGCTATGCTTTATATTCGGACTTTCACAAAGTGACATTTCATGACATTTATATACCACTATTTCTTTAGCTATTCCTTGGTGGACGGTTATCTATTTTGCTTCCATTTCCTATCTACCACAAAATGTGCTGCTATGAAGATGGGACATTTCTTTCTATATTTGACTTTGTTGGAATATATACCTAGTAGTGGAATCTCTGTGTCAAAGGGTGAGTTTCATAGTTTTTATATGGCAATTTATTGTCTTCTATATGATATATATATATATATATATACATACATACACACACAGATACTGTATATGTGCATATACATAAAAGTGTACATATTATATATGTATATAAATATATAAATATTTGTCTCTCTTTCTGTCTCTGTCTCTTTGTCTCACTCCATCTCTCTCTCTTTCTCTCTCTCTCTCTATATATATATACATATATATATATGTGTGTGTGTGTGTGTGTGTGTGTGTGTTACTAGAGTGTCATTTAACAAGAGGAAAGAACACTTTACCCTTATGCCCAGGTTTAGTTTCGTTTTTGTACCCCACTCCCCACCCCATCCCTGAGCCCCCACTTACTTACATGGAGAACAAAACTGTTTGGGGGTTGAGAGAACTGAGGGGTGGGGTCTTAATCCAGAGACAGTTTGTTATCAAGGTAGTATCTAAAGATTTCTTCCTGAATGGAGTTTAGTAAACAAAAGGTGTAGAAGAAATTACAAGGAATTTTACCTGGAAATGAAGCTCTGACCTTGGGCTGAACTGTTGCAATTGTTTCCCTGGAAATTAAAGTTAAAACAAAAAGAAACAATCAAATCTTGGGGCCACAGATCCAGGTAGAAGCTCCAGGGTGCAAGAGTTTGGCACCTAAGGCAGCTGACTTCCTTCTAGTAAGGAAAATCTAGTTCTAAACAGGGCTTGGTGAGCCTAAGTTTCCCTTATGGAAGGGGGAAATTCTTTTTCCTATTCTGATTACTAGGTTTCTGCTTTCAAAAAAAGAACTACAATAAAGACTTTTGTACTGACAACAAAAAGAGCTCCTCATAGGGAAGAGAGAGCATGCCAGCACATGACTAGCATGAAAGCCAGAAAGATGAGGGAAGTAGAAAAACCCCATGGTCATGCTGTACTCAGTAATGCCACACTTGGGGGAGATTCCACTGAGGACCACACATCTGACAGAGCCTGCACACCAAAGAACACCCTCTAGGAGCAAACACAATGGGAGAAACCATAACATCCTTGTCAGACAAGAGGTTTATGACACCTTGAAAGTGGGCAAAACATCAGAGATATGGGAGCTACCGCATGTACTACAATTTTAATTATTATTATTTTTTTTTACAATCTGGAGGGTACATGGTGAATTTTTAAAAACTGAACAGATGACATTGAAAAAAATTAAAGCTGGCACAAAATTGGAAGGATAGAGTCAGAATCCAAAAATACCTTGATATGTATAGAGGGTTTCTTAAGTTGGAATCGGTGGACTTTTAAAAAAAAATTTTCATAATTATATTTTATTATAATTGGTTTTCTTGAAAATATTCCATGTAATATTCTGAGAAGAGGTACATAGTCTTTACCATACTCCCCAAAGGGATCCATGATACACAATAAAAAAGTTGAGAACCCCTGGGCTAGAGCATTATATTAAATCTCAAAAAGTAAAAAATGAAAAGGAAAGAAATTCAGTATGGATAGATATAAAGACTTAATTGGATATGAAAAATGACCACAAGTACAAAATGGGGGAGACCTGGTTAGAGAGTGAGTACTATCAGGGGACTTTAGGGGGTCACAAACTCTTTTTCTATCAGCAGTTTGATAAGGGAGTCAAAAAAGGTAATGGGATTTGGGTGGTATTAAAAGAATCAAAGCTTCCTGGACTATGGAAGGAATAGTCCCAATGTCCTTCTCATACATCATCTAGAATTTTATATTCATTTCTGAGTATAAAAGTTCAAAAAGAATTGTGATACTTTACAGAGTGTCCAGGGTAAGAAAAGCAGGATAGTAGAGGGCCTTGAGCTTATTTTCAAAGAGAAGACTCAAGACCACATGACAACTGGCTTTAGATATCTAAAGGATTTTCACCTAGATGTGGGATTATGCTTGTCTTGTATAGTCCCAGACTACAGAACACAGAGCAATGGGTAGGAGTTGTAAAAAGGAATATTTAGACTTGATATGAAGAAAAATCTTCTAATACTTAGAGCTTTCTGCAGAAGGAATGAGTTCAGGAAGCTGTGACTTTACCTTCCTTAGAGATAACCAAGCAGAAGCCACGAGCCTATTTGTCAAGCATTTATGTATAGTACAATGAATAGAACTCTGATTTGGGACTCAGGAACACCTGAGTCCAAATTCAGCCACAGACGCTGACTCTGTGACTGGCAATTCATGAAACCTAAATGTATGCCTTGATTTCTTCAGTTTAAAAATGAGGATAATAAAATCCTCTTTAACACAGGATTTCCAATCCTTAAAACACTATATAGATGCTATCTGTTGGGGGGCAGAGCCAGGATGGCAGCATAGAAGCAGCAAACTTCCACAGGTCCCACACAGCCACCCTAAATACCCATAAAATATGACTCTAAACAAATTCTAGGGCTCCCAAACTCACAAAAATACAGAAAACACATCTCCTGCTGAAGGCAGATCAGCATGAGGGGCTCATCGCAGCAGGCCAGGAGCCCAGGCCAGCCCAGCCAGAAACCGAAACCATGTCCAGGCCCCAGGGCCGAGCCTCACAAGCTGCAACATGATTCTACCCCTGTGAGCAGATCTACAGCACCTGGAGTGATCTCCACATCTATCAAGTCAGGAAAAATAAGGATTAGAGAAAGATATGTCAGTGAAAGTGAAGCTTTCAAGCTAATTTTGGGAGAGGAAAAGCAGTCCAGCCAATCTGCCCCCAAGGCAAGGAAAAAGTGGGGGTAGGGCAGGATCTGCTACAACCAGCAGCTGCTCCACTGGGCTACTTCAGAGCCCCTGGCCTGCAGACCCACAGGGGGGCTAAGATGCTTGATCAGGGCCAAGTGCTCTTGTGTTGAGTGTCCTGGATCTGGATCATGGTGTTGGGTGAGGGTCCTGGGGTGCACTTTCAGCAAGCCAAAGCTGGTGGGGGCTACAGCACCTTCCTAATAGCTCCAGCAGCTGTGAAAACCCCAGCAATTTGGGAAAGAGCTCTCCCCCCTGGAAGCAGATTTCCACAAAGCTAAAAAAACTAACCAATTAATTGACTGGCCAACAAGAAGAAAAGGAAGCAAAATAAGAACAGCAATAAAATTCTAGAATCCTTTTTTGTGGACAAAAAGGATCAAAGCATGGAATGAGAGGAAGACAACAGAGTCAGAACTCCCACACCAAATGCTTCCAAGACACTTGAAGAAGGCCTACAAGCTATAGATCAACTGAAAAAGGACTTTTAAAAACAAATAAGAGAAAGTGGAGGAAAAATTGGGAAGAGAAATGAGAATGATGCGAGAAAATCATGAAAAGAGAGTCAACAACCTGACTAAAGAAAACAACACTTTAAAAAATAGATTAACTCAAATGGCAAAAGAGGTCCAGGAAGCCAATGAGGAGAAGAATGCCTTAAAAAGGCAAATTTCCCAGATAGAAAAAGATTCTCAAAAGCATTCTGAAGAGACTAATTCCTTCAATATTAGAGTGGAGCAAGTAAAAGCTAATGACTTTATGAGAAACCAAGATACTATTAAACAGTTACAAACAAATGAAAAAATAGAAAGCAATGTGAAATATCTCCTTGAAAAAACTACTGACCTGGCAAATAGATCCAGGAAAGACAATTTAAAAATTATTGCTTTACCTGAAAGCCATGACCAAAAAAAGAACTTGGAAAGCATCCTTCAAGAAATCCTCAAAAAAAACTGCCCTGATGTTTTAGAATCAGACAGCAAAATAGAACTTGAATGAATTCACTGATCACCTCTTGAAAAAGATTCCCAAAAAGAAAACCCCTAGGAATGCTATAGCTAGGTTCTGGAGTCCCCAGAACAAGGAGAAAATATTACAGGCTGCCAAGAAGAAGCAATTTGAATACTGTGAAAACACAGTGTTAGGATAACCCAGGATCTGGCAGCTTCTACACTGAGGGATCGAAGGTCCTGGAATACGATATTTCAAAGATGAAGGGAGCTGGGATTAAAACCAAGAATCAACTACCCAGAAAAATTGAGCATATTATTCCAGGGGAAAATATGGTCATTCAATGAGGTGGAGGACTTTCAAGCATTCTTGCTGAAAAAACCAGAACTGAACAGAAAATTTGACAAACACAAGAAGCATGATAAGATAAACATAGGAAAGAAATCATAAGGAACTTATCAAATTTGAACTATTTACTGGCCAATATGGAAAAACCATAATAGTAACTTAGTATGAGGGAAGGGAATACAAATGTATATATAAGTATACTTACATATATTTCTATATAGGAGGTTATATATGCATATGAACACATATCTGAGCATGTGTGTATATGTATATATAGAGGGTATAGGATCAATTGAAGAGGAAGGTATGATACTTTAAAAGGTGAAATTCTGAGGTGGGAGAGGACTAGAATGAGAGGAAACAGGGAGAGACAAAATGGGGTTAATCATCCCATATAGAAGAGGCAAGGGATAACTGTTACAACTTTACTCTCAATTACTCTCATTGAATTTTTCTTAGGGAAGGAAAGGCATAAACTCTAACCTGGGTATCATGCCACACAGAAGAGCAGGGGGCATGGGGATGAGAGGTGGGACAACAGAGTGGAGGGAAGGGTCTGGGGGAGGGATGCTGGAAGCACACACTAAGGGACAGGGACAGGGTAGAGAACAGAACAAGAGGGGGGAGGGATAGGAAGAGAGACATATGATCACTGTCACAAAATGTCTACTATAAAGATGTCCTGTGTAATTACACATGCACTGCCTGAATTGAATTCCTTGTCCTTCTGGTGGGGGTGAGTGACAAGGGAGGAAGCAAAAGAATCTAGAATTTAAAGCTCTGCAATACATACAACTAGGAATTAAGATATATAGGGGCTGGGGTAGGGAGACCTTTCCTGCCCTACCAGAAATTTAGGGAGCTGAGCGGGGGAGGGCTACACAGTGGGATCGCTGTTTTGGGGTTGAGGTAGGGGAAAGACGGGGAGAAAATTTGTAATTCAAAAATCTCATTGAAATGAATGATGTAATCAAGAAAACAAATTAAAAATTTATTTAAAAAAACAAATGCTACCTGTTATTATCATTATTTTACAGGGAATCTTCCCTTTCACTATGGTTTAGACTCACTAGATGGTTGAGTAACTCTGAAATTTTGTACTTCTATTAGAATATAATGATGGAATCCTGATTCTGGGCTGGGAGGTTGTTCATCTGAGATACTTCCACTTACTTCCCCTTCTTGATTGGTCACTTGAGCATTATTTTTCAAGTAATGAGTAACAATTCAGACTTATTCTTTTAGTACTGTTGAAATTCAATATAGTTGGGAAGGGATGTAATTTCAAGACAAACCCACAGATACCAAGAGAAATATACTCTCAGAGAGATTAAGGGAAGAAATCACAAAATAAGCACAAAATTACTCCAGGTTTTCTTCTGCATATTTGTTGTTAAGTTATTTTCGTTGTGGCTGGCTCTTTGTGACCTTATTTAAGGTTTCCTTGTCATAGACACTAGAATGCTTTGCCATTTGTCATTTCCTTCTCTAGCTTATTTTGTAGATGAGGAAACTGAGGCAAATAGGGGTTCGTGATGCCCCAGGATCACACAGCTAATAAGTATCTAAGACCAGATCTGGACTCAGGAAGGTGAGTCTTCCTGACTCCAGGTCCACTGCACCACCTAGATACCATTATGTAGTGTTAGAACATTTTTAAGGTGGTGTTCTGCTTCCGAGATCCCAGCTTGATGTAGAGTAATTTTACATGTTAAAGTTCTTTAGAAACTAGTCAAAATACAACTTGGTCATTAGTGTTAGTTACCACAAATGTGTTAGTTACCAAATGTGTTAGTTACCACATTGACTATCTTGCTATTGCCATACCAAGCCTAGAAGGGACATTGATTTTTTTAAATTCACTTACTTCAGCTACCTGAGGTAGGAGCAATGTACTATTCCACTTTTGGTGATTACTCTATTATTCAACACAATTCTATCAACATATAAGTTTTGTTGATTTTTCTAAAGTTGATCCTTGCTTTCTTCTTCTCACCTATACTTGACGATCTTAGGTCGTATAGTTAATGGTGGTGTCTCCTAACCATACTCTGTCTAAACAAAAAAAAGGCTTATTGTCTTCTTCCACCAAGTGATTCAACATGGTGGGCTAGTCCTTATGGTGTTGAGCCAATACAGTGCTAGTCAAGAGTCTCAGATTTCTACTGAGGATTTTAAGAAATCAAGGATTTGCTTGTAGCTACTGAAGATATTAGAATCTCTCATCATATGCATAGGAGATTCTGTGCTTGGAAAGGCACAGAGGAAGAGACTGTAGTGTTTTTTCCTCCTATTCATTAAATAACTGGGGTCTCAGGTGCATAGTACAAATTGGGCTGACGATCTGTTATTTCATACAAATAAAAGATCAGCACACATCTGATATTAAGATTCAACCCCCCAAAAATAGCTCTCAGTTGGTGAAAACTATGCTGGTATTTACAGTTATACACTGAGGAAAAATAGTATAAAAATAAAACTACTCTCTTTAAAATTCTGCTGTTAATGGTATTTGTTTTTAAGTTCCTTAGATTAGTCTTAACATACGTTGAGCAGTATATGTTAAATGATGATGGATTTAGAGCTTGGAGAAACCTTTGGGGTCAACAGTTTCACCAGTTTACAGATGAGAAAAATGAGACCTTAACAAGTTAAAATTTGCCCAAAGTCATCCAGGTGGTTTGGGGCAGAGCCAGGAACCAAACCTGAACTATCTGACTCTAAGTCTGATGTTCTTTCCTCCATAACACATTGTTTTTTTTGTTGTTATGATAGAAAATAAATCAAGTTTTCTTTTCAATTAATACTAACATATGGCAGACATCTCAGTCTCTGTATACCCTTAAAATATATACCACTATAATATAATTGAAAACCCTCCACTTATATACATGGCTGCTTATGTGTTCCATGATTTTGACCTTTGTATGAACTATCCTGTCAGAGCCACATATTTTTTCAGTCTGTGTAGTAACAACATGTATTTGTATCATGCTTTAAGATTTAGAAAACAAATTATAAACATATACTTTTGTTCTTGCAATAAAACCACAGAGTAGTTTGTCTCTGTTTTTCAGATGAGAAATGGAGACTGATTAAGGAGGAAGGAAGGAAATAAGCATTTATTAAGTGCCTATTATTTACCAGACACTTTTCTAAGCTCTTCATGAATCTTACTTTGTTATATCTTTGTAACAGCCCTGCAGGATAGGTGCTATTGTTATCTCAAACTTGCAGATTAAGAAACTGAGACAAACAGAAGGTAAGTGACTTGCCCAGGGTCATAAAGGTAGTAAATGGCTGAGGTGGATTTGCATTCAGAGCCAGGTATCCATCCACTATACTACCTAACATCAAATATGATCCTAAATTTTAAAATAGAATACAGTAGTATTCAAAAGTTGATTTGTGTCAAGGTTTTTTTTACTTTTTTTTACTTAAATTAACTTTTGTTTATTTTTAATTTACATCATTCATTTCCATGAGATTTTGAGTTACAAATTTTCTCCCCATCTTTCCCCTACACACAGCCCCAATCTGCTCTATCCTATATGCTCCTCCATCACCCCTCTGACTTTCCAGTATGGCAAGATGGATCTCTTTACCCAAGTGCCTGTATATCATAATTTCCAGTTACATGTAAATAATAATAAAAATTATAACATATATGTGTATCTATCTATCTATCTATCTATCTATCTATCTATCTATCTATCTCTTTAACATTTGATTATAGAACTTTAAATTCTAGATTCTTTCCCTACCTCACTCGTCATCCACTCTCACTGGAAATACAAGCAATTCAATACAGGCTATACATGTATAGTTACAAAGAACATCTCCACAATGGACATATTGTGAAAGACTGACTGTATTTCCCTCCTTTCTATCCCACCCTCACCTTGTTCTATTCTCTACTTTGTCCCTGGCCCTTTACAAAAGAGTATGCTTCTAACAACCCTCCTCTCCCAATTTGCCCTCCCCTCCATCACCCCCTTCTCATTCTCATCTCCCCTACTCTCCTGTAGGGCAAGATACATAATTTAGAGTGTATATCATTCCTTCCCTAAGGTAAATTCAATGAGAGTAAAGTTGATCCATTCCTTTTTGTGTTCCTGTTCTTCCCCTCCATTTTAATAGTTATTCCTTGTCTCTTCTAAATGAGATGATTAACCATATTCTGTATCTTCCTGTCTCCTTTCCTCCTATTCTTCTCCCACCTCTCAATTTCACCTTTTGAAATATTATCCCTTCATATTCAATTGATATTGTGCCCTCTGTCTATGTATACATATATATACACACACTCACATATGTATTCATACACATATATAACTGCCTATATAGACATGTGTATGTATACATATATAAATACATTTATATTCGCTTTGCCTATCCTCCTACTGAGAAAAGTTTCATAAGTTACAATTATCATTTTTCCATGTTGGCATGTAAATAGTTCAACTTTGATGAGATTCTTATGATTTCTTTTCCATGTTTAAATTCTCATGTTCCGTGTATTTGAATGTCAAATTTTCTATTCAGTTCTGTTTTTTTCTTCAAGAATGCTAGAAAGTGTTCCACCTCACTGAATGTCCATATTTTCCCCTGGAACATTATACTCATTTTTGCTGGATAGGTTATTCTTGGTTTTAATCCTAGCTCCCTTGACCTCTAGAATATCATATTCCAGGCCCTTTGATCCCTTAATATAGAAGCTGCCAGATCCTGCGTTATCCTGATTGTGTTTCCACAGTATTCAAATTGTTTCTACTTGACAGCTTGTAATACTCTTGATCTGAGAACTCCAGAACCTGGCTATAACATTCCTAGGAGTTTTCTTTTTGGGATCTTTTTCAAGAGGTAATTGGTGAATTCTTTCAAGTTCTATTTTGCCCTCTGGTTCTAAAATATTGGGGCAGTTTTCCTTGAGAATTTCTTGAAGGATGATTTCTAGGTTATTTTTATAATAATGATTTTCAGGTAGTTCAGTAATTTTTAAATTCTCATTCCTGGATCTATTTTCCAGGTCAGTGGTTTTTTCAAGGAGATATTTCTCATTACCTTCTAATTTTTCATTTGTTTGGATCTGTTTAATAGTATCTTGGTTTCTCATAAAGTCTCATAAAAATTTGCTTCCGTTTGCTCCACTCTACTTATGAAGGAATTATTCTCTTCAGTAAGCTTTTGAGATTCTTTTTTCCAAATGGCAAACTTGACTTTTAAGGCATTCTTCTCCTCATTCATTGGCTTTTTGGGCCTCTTTTGCCATTTGAGTTAATCTGTTTTTAAGGTGGTGTTTCCTTCGGTCAGATTGATGACTCTTTTCATGATTTTCTTGCATCATTCTCATTTCTCTTCCCAATTTTTCTTCCAGTTTTCTTATTTGGTTTTCAAAATCCTCTTAAGCTCCTCTATGGCTTGTAACAAGTCTACATTTTTCTTGGAAGTTTTTGATGAGGGACTTCTGACTGTATTGTCTTCTTCCTGATCTATGCTTTGATCCTTTTTGTCCCCAAAACAGGAATCTAAAGTTGGATTACTGTTCTTACTTTGCTTCCTTTGCCACTCATGTTGCAAGTCAATTACTTGACTTTTTAGCTCTGTGGAACTCTGCTTCCAGAGGGGAGTTCTGTCCTAAATAACTGGGGTTTTTCACAACTGCCACAGCTATTAGGAGGCTGCTGCAGCCCCCACCAGCTGTGGCTCACTGGTCACACATCTCAAGACCAACACGCAAAACCATAATCCCAATCCAGGCAGTTTAAGGCAAGTGCATTTAGCCTCTGAATGATTGCTTGGCCCCCCACTGCAATCTGCAGGCTACCAGCTTCTGCTGCTTTCTTGCCCTGGGGGTGGACAGCCAGATCTACTTTTCTTCCCCAAATTTACCCAAGTTCCACTGACCTTTCATTTAGTCCTTGTTTTTTATGGGTTGATAATTCTGGAAACTGCCACAGCTGCCAGTGATTGACTCTCCAGAAAGCTCCAGGCATGGCTTGTCCTGGCCACCCCTTGGTCAAGCTGTGGTTTCAAGCCGGTTTGGTTTTAGCTCCCAGCAAGCTGTGATTAAGCCTTCCTGTCCCACATGCTGGGCTGCCTTCAGTGGGAGCTTTGTTTCTCTGTACTTTTGTGGGTTCTGGAGCTCTAAAATTTGTTTAGACTCACAGTGGTTCTCAACCTGTGGGTTATATTCAATTTGTAACAATGAAAATACATCTTGCATATCAGATAGACTCATATAAGTAGCAAAATTACAGCTATGAAGTAATAACGAAAATAATTTTATAGTTGGGGGTTACCACAACATGGGGAACTGTATTAAAGGGTCACAGCATTAGGAAGGTTGAGAACCACTGGTTTAAAGTCATATTTTATAGGTATTTGAGGTGGTTAAGGGGGGAGCTGCAGAGTTTTCCTGCTTCTACACCACCATCTTTAGGAAAATCTTTATGTACTTGTGTCAAGTTTTTGAAACACCTCTTACCTGCCTATCATTCCCTTCATGCATTCCTATACTTCATGCCACTAGTGTCAAACTCACTTAGAGATAGGAGCCACCAACCTGTACATAATAAGTATCCCTGCTGGCCACCTCTTGACTTAGAAAACCAGTATTGCTAGCTAGGGCAGTTAGGTGGCCTTAGGGTGCTGGGCCAAGAATCAAGAAAGATTTATATTCCTACTTTAAAATCCCAACCCAGACTAGCTGTGTGACCTTTGACAAGTCATTTACCTTCTGTTTGCCTCAGTGTCCTCATCTATAAAATGAGGTAGAAAAGGAAATGGCAAACCATTCTTCTTTCTTTGCTACAAACACCCCAAATGGTTGTTTGTCAGACATGACTTCAAACAAATCAACAACAACAACACTGCTAGCCAGGATGCATGGGTTACTCACTTTAAAAAAATTACATGTATTTATTGTTTTTATGCCCATCATTTCTAAAAAAGAATCCTCCTCCCCCTCTTCTGGAACAGTGAACTTTTCATTATAGCATAAACATATGGTTAAACAAAACCAATTAACACATTCACCAAAACTAGAAATGTAGCAACATCCCAAAACTATGAACTATTTAATTTTACCAAACATGCTTTTTGCATCCTCAGCTTTATGATTGTAATAGTAATCAGGTTATCAGATACTTAGCACTTAGTAACTTAGGGCTAAGTATTGAAGGTATGAGCCCTGTCCACTCTTGAGAAGGGATGAACTCCCCTGTTGACTTGGAAGAGGGACATTGGAGGAGGCCAGTGCTGTTTATAAAGAAGAATTCTATAGACAGAGAGACAGAATTGGAATTTGCTCCTTGTGAAGGAAGACTCATGGAGATTGAAGCCAGATGAGAGAGTGACAGAGACAGAGAGAGACAAAGAGAGAGTGAGAGTGAGAGAGAGACAGAGAGAGAAACAGAGACAGAGAGACAGACAGAGACAGAGACAGATAGAGACAAAGAGAGACAGAGAGAAAGAGAGTGAGAGAGAATCAGAGACAGATACAGAGAGACAGAGACAGAGACAAAGAGAGATAAAGAGAGAGAGAGAGAGAGAGAGACAGAGAGAGAGACAGAGACAGAGAGAGAGACAGAGACAGAGAGACAGAGAGACAGAGAGTTTCTCTCCCAGTATCTGGAAGCTGACTGAGAACTGAATTGGAATTTTCCTGAAACCAGAATCTGATGAAGGCCAAACAGAAGGCCAGTATTCCTTCTGGGTCCTAGAGTCAGCTGAACTGCTGGAAGACTGAAGAAGCATGATCAGGATAAGACTTTATTTATTCATGACTGATCCTTGAGTTCCAGGGAAGAGAAGTGGTAAAGGGTTTGAAATGTGCTGAACCCTGTGAACTTCAGTGTGTGCTGGGGATTGTCCTGAGGACTAGACAAGGATCTGGGAGCTCTCTACCTCTGAGGACTTGATGAGAACCTGGCAGCTGTCTGCTTCTGAATCCAGGTGATTGTTTGGCAGATTCAGGAAGGAGCTGGAACCATGGAAGGGGATCCAGGGAATCAGAGAGACCACCCAGCTCAAGATGAAGAAAAGGCCTCCCCTTGGATGAGACTGAGGTTTGCTGGAAACCAAAGGGGTGAAAGTTTGTGTGGTTTTCTAATGACTATATTAGTGACTAATGATGTTTAGTAATTGGGAATCTAGATTAGTGACTGACTGCTAGATGAGTGACTGATTAAGTTAATGGTTACCCCATATATTGTGAATTGATTGATTGAATATTTAAGTGAAAAGGTTTCCCCCTTAGGGAAACCAGGTGATTCTTCTTTTGTTCCTTGTTCTAAATATTGTGGCTACTGTAGTGAAAACTGTGTGGCAATTCTAATGTTAAACTGTTATGAACACTATATTGTGACTTTCTGTGATAAGATGTAATATTGAGAATAAAATATTGTGAATATTGTACTGAACCTTGATCTGTAATGGAATAAACAGTGTGTTCACTATTACTTTATCTGAATCTTAAAAACTGTTCAAAGTAGCATTCTTTTGGGAATCTTCTGGTGCTTGGTTTTATAATGATTGAACTCATTCTGTTTTCTTTATATAGAAAGCCCTGCCACTACTACTTGTAAAGGTCTACCTTGTTTCATGTTGGTGTTGACCCATTACTATGATATGGATACTTTGTTCAACTATCTCTAAACAGACTTCTTGGTACTTATTGTTTCTGACTTCAATCAATATTTATTAAGAGCCTATGAGGTACCAGCATAGTGCTAGATGTTGGGAATACCCGTACTAAGGAATAGTTACAATATTCATATACCACATTTCTCACAAATAACTTAAATTCTGATGGAAGAAGCTATAAATGTAAACACACACATAACTATGCATCTACCTATCTAGCTATGTGCACATATAGTTATATATGTGTAGATAGATAGATAGATAGATAGATAGATAGATAGATAGCTATATGTGTGTGTGTGTATATAAAAATGAAGTGAATAAAATAAATGAAAAGTAGTTAAATATACAAAAATTCATGAGGAATAAGGAAAAACCATGCAGAAAATGTTGCTTCATCTGTGTATTAAAGGAAGAAAAGGATTCTTTCAGGCAGAGGTAAGGAAAAAAGCATTCCAGGATGATTAGTGTGAACAGGGATGGGAGATGAACTATCATCTATGAAGAATAGAGAGAAAGCCATTTGAGATAGATGAGACAGACAGACAGATACAGAAAGACAGGGAGGGAGAAATGAATAATATCTGATGAGACCAAAAAGTCAGGTTGCATTCAAAAGCAGGTTGAATTCAGGTTGTACAAGACTTTTGATTTCAACAGAAATGCTTATATTTTACTGAAGTCAGACATTACAGAGAATGTGGAAACTGGCATCAGGAATACCTAGATTTAAAGCCTGCCTCAGATACCAACTAGCTGTGTGACCCTGGGCAAGTCACTTAACACTTTTCAGCCTGTGTTGTCATTTGTAAAATGTGAATAATAACATTACCTGTATCACAAGTTTGTTGAAGGAATCTAATAAGATGACATATATAAAGCACTTTGCAAACCTTTTAAAGTCCTACCTAGATTCTAGCTATTACTATTATTAATATTTTTTTCTTGTTGTTTCTTATTCTCTGCATAACAGTTTCAATGATGTCTAATGCTTCATGAGCCCATTTGGGGCTTTCTTGACAAAGGTACTAGAGCAGTTTGCCATTTCCTTCTCCAAATCATCTCATGGACAAGGAAACTGAGGTAAACAGGGTTAAGTGACTTGTCCAGTGTCACACAGCCAGTATCTGAGGCCAGATTTTAACTTAGATCTTCCTGACTCCAAGTCCAGTGCTCTATTCACTGAGCCACATAGCTGCATAGTAGCAGTGGTAGCAGTAGTAGCAGCAGTAATAGTAGCACTAGTAGTAGTAGCACTAGTAGTAGCAGTAGTAGTAGCAGCTGCAATAGTAGCAGTAGTAGTAGCAGCAGCAACAGTAGTAGCAATAGTAGCAGCAGTAATCCATGAAGACTCACCATCTTGTCTACATGAGTCTGTCAGATGCCTTGCTGAAATAAAAGTACTCTGCCTATAGATACCTCTTTTCCTCCTTTATGAACTGTTCTTCAGTCAGGCAGGAGTCTATTACCTTTTATCATAATATGGTTACAGAAAACCAACCTCTGTTCTCTAATTTCATCTACTTACCTGGTTGCTTACAAACCATATCTTCTTTTCTCTTCCAATTTCATAATTTTCATTTTAAAGGAGAAATGAAGGATATAAAATAAGACAAGCTAAATTTGATTTCTTACTCTGCTACTTACCCCCATATGACCTTGGATAGTCACTCACCCTCTCTAGGCCACTATCTCTCTGTATAAAGAAGAAGTTGGACTATAATAAGCTCAAAATTCATTTCATTTCAGTCATGTGATACTAGATACAATCACATTGCTTGTTTCTACAAGTTTCATAATCATTATATTTAATAGTAAATAGAGATATATTTCTGGTCTACATCCCAGTAGTTCCTATGTTGAAAGTATATGCCTCATTGTGTTAGGTCCTGTAATGGAAATCTGTAAATTGATCCAGTTCACTAAGTGAAGAACAATTTTTGAAGTCTTCTGTTTAAATGACTGATCCTTGCAAGTTAGAGATCCATTAATTTCTCAAGATTAATGAACTTTGCCATGTGATGGAGTAATAACTTAGTTTAGACTTATTCAACTCTACAATACCTTACTGCCTTTTCTGTCTTTTGTCATTTTCAAAGAAATTTAAACTTACATTTAAAAATTTGAAAGGTACTAAGGGAAAAAATGAACCTTAAGTGTCTATCTGCAGGGAACAAAAGCCAGAAAAGGAAAGTTAAGGAAATAAGAAGTGTTTAGTATGTTACTTTATGACAACCAAAAATTATAAGAGAACAGAATGAAAATTGAAATATAAGGGTTTTTATGAAAATTGGTTAAAATTTTACATGTGAATTCCAACCTGTTATTAAAATTTTCTGAGCCAGACAGAAAATTGAATGCAGACAAGGAATAGCACTCAGTGACAGTGACGTTCTTTGACAGAGCCATTCTTTGCATATGAGGAGTGCTAATTATATTCAATCTGACAGCACTGGTTTAACCCATTCGCCAGAGGAAGCTGTTTCCTACAGGACCAGTGATCTAAGTCCTCATTTGGATGTCAATCTAGCCCAAGAATGTGCATTTTAAGTATACATTTAATTGTGAATCACTAACATAAAAATGGTGAACATCTTTTCCCCTCAGTATAATGTTACATGCTTACACCCCCCTCTACTTGGGGGCCATGTTTCAAACCACACTAGAAAGAAGAGGGGAAAAGATATTCCTTCAGGCACATTTTAATTTTGTTGTAGGAACAAGACAAGTTTGATCATCAAAATGGCAATGTTTTGCTAACCAATTTGTATTGTATGCATTGAAGCAGTGAAGGATCTGGGTTAATTGGTGGCAACACATCTGTAGAATATGATATGAAGAAGAGATTTAAGAATCAGGATGGTAATTTGATCTTACCTAAACCAAAGCAATCATGCCGATAAAATTATTAAGTTGTATCGGATCATAGATTTATGGATGGGATACAGCCATAATGGTTACCTAGTCTTGCTCATTTTCCAGATTAAGAAACCGAGCTCTAATAAATGTAAATGACGTGGTCAGTGTCATAGAGATCAAAAGTTATATAGTTGATATCCAAACCTCGGTCTTCAGGCTTCATATTCACTTCTCTTTCTATAGTACCAATCTTTTTGTGGTTTTATTGGTTTTGATTAATTCTCTATATAAATAATTTGTTCTTACTTAACTTTCAATGGCTTTTTTCTACTTAGGTATCACAGTGGATAGATTACTAGGCTTAGAGGCAGGAAAAATCTGAGTCCAAATTCAGTCTAAGATCCTTAGCAGCTCTATGACCCTGTGCACGTCACTTAACCTCCATCTGCCTCAATTTCTTCAACTGTAAAAAGCGAATAATAATATCATGTACTTCATAAACTCTTTGTGGGGACTGAACTAATTATTTGTAAAGTAATTAACATAGAGCCTGGCACATAGTAGGTACTTAATAAATATTTCTTCCCTCCCTCACTGTCCCTTCAAAATTATGTCTTTAAATTCCTCTGCCAAATATATATATTTGCTTTTTGGAGGGCAGTTGGGGTTAAGTGACTTGCCCAAAGTCACACGGCTAGTTTTTTGTATTAAGTGTCTGAGGCCGGATTTGAACTCAGGTCCTCCTGACTCCAGGGCCAGCGCTCTATTCACTGCGTCACCTAGCCGCCCCTGCCAAATATATATTTATCCTAGGAATGACCAAGGCTCTGAGATCACTCTGTGAAGACCAACAGTATTATATGAATTTATATATTTATATATATATATATATGTATATATGTGTATGTGTGTGTGTGTGTATACACACCCAACTTTGCTTCCAAAGAGGCTAACTTTCAGGCTTCTTTTTCTATGAGAAGTCATACAAATAGAAACATTGAATTTGAGAAGTTGTATCAGGAGTTATTTAGGGATAATTATCATTATTAGTAAAGAGAGAAAGAGAGAGAGAGAGAGAGAGAGAGAATATGAAAAAAAATAAAGGTGTGATCACTGTGATCATTCCTGTGCTGTTAGTATGACTTTAGTTTCTAGGTCCCTAAACAAGATTTTGAACCTTTTACAAATTGTATACCTTTATAAAGTAATGTGCATAAAGCATCTATGCTTACTAAATGTTAATTTTTATGAAAACCAGTGTGGCAATATAAAGATCCCCCCTCTTATTGGCATCCAGACTGCCTAAGATTAATCAATTGCACCATATGATAGAATATTAAGTAGGTTGGAAACTATTCCAAACCAAGAGCTCTCAGAGAAACTGACCTGATTGGAAGAAAGCATTATTGAAGTGTTTAAAATGACTTTAGGACCAAAGATGATATTAAGTATTAGTAAGAAGTAGAACAAAAAGCACCAGTTCATGTTGGGTATTTGGTTAGCAGAGTTCTTACTGGGCTCCAGACCTACCTGAGTACCAAAATTGCGACATTTTGTGATTGCTGAAAAGGGGGAAAGACCAGGAAGTTATAGGGAAAGGTATATTAAGATCTCATTAGGATCATTAGCTTATGTAGTTGGGTATAGCTATATTTTATAGTTTGATAATACTTTATTGGGCACACAAAAAGCAGGACAACTACTTAAGATTACCTAATGGCAAAATGGAGGAGTGCTAAGCTGGCACTTACCTTCACTATCTAAATGTCCTTCAGTACAAGGAAGAGGCTGGTTGAATATCCAAGACTTTATATTAAAATTCACATCTTACTGACAATGAGTAAAAATATTGATAAAATATTCAAAGTAAAATTTTCCCTTAGCTTTCCCTCACATCTTTAATTCATTACAAACAATTCAGTCCTTTGCACCTTAGTCAAAGGGTTGGAAATCTTTTGGTGTGCCTACAGGACATAAAATAGAATGATCAGTGGTGCCATTGCAAAGTGGTCTTATTAGAGAGAGTGAATAACCAGGTCAAGATTAATCCTTTTTTTTTTCTGAACAAAGCAGTCATGTCTGTATTGAGCTTCATTCGTGTTTATTGCTGGTATTCCAGAAAGGTCTATATTGATCATCAAATTAAAGCAGTGACTGAGATAGCAAGGTGTGTGACAGTTAAGAATTGTAAACTCATCAATGAAATGAGGAAAGCAAGGGATTTGGTCTGGTAGCCATGGAGATGGTGCAGCTGTGCATTTGCTAATAGTAAGCGAAGACCATCCAACACAGAAAAAGGAAGCCAAAAAATTTTCTCTTTTCCTGAGAAGATTTAAGATTAGCCTCCAAAAAATATTAAATCACAGCAAAGTCTTGCTAGAACCTTTTCAAAAATTAAAAATAACCTAAAATTCTACAATAAATATCCCCATAGAACAAAGCCAAATTTTTTATTGGTGATGCTTTTGGATGGAATTCCAGGAAACTGTACTGATACTTATGAGAGCAAGATCATAAAGCATATGAAACAATTAGGTATTAAGAAAGATTCTGCCTATCACCAGATGGAAATGGAGGGAAATGGGTAGTGGTAGCTCCAAGTAGGAGGGTTGCAACATAGGTTAGTAAAGGATATGCTTCACTCTACCCTTTACAAGATATCCTAAATTTTAATTCCTGAGCTGCTGTACAGAGCTGCTTCTAGGGAAGGATGTATGCAGCTCTGTTCCAAGCTACTGACATTGAGAACATTCTTTTTTAAAATTTCATTATTATATTCAGATTTAATATTATTGTATTCAGATTTAAAACACATTTAGGTGTATGCGTCTGAAAATCTGTCTTTATCCTATTGTAAACTTTCTTCAAGAACATGGAAGGTAAAGGTGGAGGATTAGGAAAAAAGGATTAGGAAAGACAGAGAACTAAGAAATGGAAGTGATCAACCATAAGAACTATTGCTTCTTATACTATTGAGTGAAAGTAGACACATAACCTGAAGTTCAGAAGCAATATAATATAGTCTTTAAAAAAAAATCTACCATGGATTGGGAGACCTGGCCTCTGTGTATGACCTTGGGCAAGTACCTTTTATAAGTTTCTCCTCCCTTTATCAGTAAGATAGGAAGACTAGAATTGGTATAAGAGCTTTAACATATTCTACTTTCACATTCTATGGTTCATTGATATCAGATTTTCATATCCTGTGCATCATCATTTGTTAGTTCACTTTATATTGAGGAATATTTTTGATGTGTTGGGGGAAATGTTAAGATATTACCCACTCTACCTCGTTGGGTTGCTGTGAGTATCAGATTAGGTAATATAAATGAAAGCACTTTAGAACAACGTGTGAATTTAAGTTACAAAATCCCACACAATGATAACCTTCTTTAAGGTCTGCAATTCATTTAGAATGACAATGCAAGCTTCACAAACAAAGCAATAGGTAAATATAAATTAACTCATTAGCATAGCAGTGTTGATGAAGTATAGTCCCAAGTTAAAATCATAGTAGTCTCAATTTTACCTTTATACTCTACATCCTAGAAAAATGAAACCTCCTTTTATTCTTGCTCTGTATATAATGTGTATTTTTGTTCTCCTTGACATCTGAATTTAAATGCCATATTCCTGCTATAAGTATATTATTCTTTATCACTTTCCTTGCCTATATGAATCATCACAGAGACAATGTTTTCCTTTAACTATGACACCACCATTAAGAATAGTTATGCAATGACTATATGCCTACAAGTGACATTGACCGTGAAGACAATAAAAATTGCTTAAATCCTACCTAGATGACTGAACATGATGTAAAATAGACTTACTAAGATCATATGGAACTATCTAATCTTGGGAAGTTTGTCATTATAACAATATCTTACATGTGTGGAGTGCTTGACACTTGTCAAAGTATTTTTCACAAAGACCCTCACAACAGCCCTTCAAAAGAGATATAAAGGCTATTCTTCTTCTTCTTCTCATTCTGCAGATCAGGAAACTGAGGCCTTAAGTGGTAAGTCTAAATAGCACAGAATAAGACCTTAGTTTTTCTTATATTCCTAGCCCAGTGTTTTCTCACTATATTACTGAATTCTGACAACAGACTATCCTGGTTTTGATTGTCTATTTATATAATTTCTTGTATGTTATTTGGCACTGTAATATTGAGCAATTACAATAACAATGAGATAGGCCTTCCTTGACTTCTCTGTCTTGATGAAAATATGTTGGCATTAGGTAGGGCATGACTGGAATTATATGGTTTATGTTTCCTAGCTCTATTGTAGAATGCTTGAAAAAAGTAATACATTTTTATTTTTACAAATGTAAAGAATGGGGATATATGTGATTTTAGACAACAGAATAGTTGTAGTCTTAATTTCATATAATTGAAAGATATGAAGAATTTTTATAAGGGAGTTGAAATAGTTACTTGACCTGTGATTTCATTGATACAGAGACCAAAGCAGTCAACTCTTTTTCTGAACCTTACAGTCATAGAGAGTTGCCTTGACTTTAAATCATAGAGGTTATTTGCCCAGGCTCACATAGCAGTATGTGTCAAAAGTTGTCTTGAAGCCTGGCTTCAAGGCCATTTCTTTAATAACTATGCCTCAAGGTATCTAATTGTTATAAATGGTGTATTTTTTTTGGCTTGTCTTCAGATTCCTATAAAAAAATTAAAAATCTAGTCTGGATGATCTCAAACTTCATCTCAATGATATGCTGAAACACACACGATGTTGATTCGGAGACATGAAACTAGAACACAGGGCCAGTTTGCTATCCATTTTCCCATGATACTTTGGACTAAATATTTATATGGGTACATACAGTGTTTACATTATCAGATAACAAAGCTTCCTTGGTTTATCTTGTTAAATTTACACCTCCTATCAACCAAAATTTGTAATTGGTTTCCAACATTCTTTTTGAAACAGAATAAATGATTATCTTTCTTTTTGTGTGTTCTTTCTTTCTTCATATCTATTAGAAGAATTTTATAATGTCTAGAAGCTGTACTTCTGATTAATTCCACATGCATGTTCTGTGATTAATATAGTTGCCTTTCAAGGTTCTATCCTGTCTCTCTTTCCTCTGCATACTTTTCTTTGTCAACCTCGTTTACTCATGCAGCTTCGCTACTACCCTGTGATGGTTACTGGCAAGTTTCTATACCCACTTCTTCCCTAATCTCTAACCTGCAGATCCATATTTCGTATATAAAATCTTCCCACTTGGAAGTCCAACCATCACTTTAAAATTAGTGTGTTCCAATCAAGTTTATCATCTTTCTACCTAGACTTGCTCCCACTTTTGACTTTATATTTTCCATTTATACTGTGTGTGTGTGTGTGTGTGTGTGTAATATATCTCCAAGTTATAACCTTGGATTTCACCTTATTACTTCCTTCTCCCTCTTATTAGCTAAGATAGTAAGTTGTTCTTTACCAGTTGTTTATATGGCAACAGACTTAAACAGCAACAACTGATTGATGTGATGAATAAAGTGTTAGACTTGGAAGCAGGGACACCTGAGTTCACATCCTATCTCAGACACTTCCTATGTGGTACTGGGCATGTCACTTAACATCCGCCAGCCTTAGTTTCCTTATCTGCACCATGGAGATAAGGATAGCACTTTTCTCACTGAGTTTTGGTGAGGATCAAATGAGCACTTTGCACTCTTAAAGTACTCTGTAAATGCTAGCTGCTATACAATAATTTTTCAGATTCTGTCTTTTTCATCTATGAAACATATTTTTGATCAGTCACTTCTTACTCCTGTTGCTATCATAATATTTCAGATTCTTCTATCTAGACTTTTGCAAAAACAAACAAAGAACCTTGTATGTCTTCTCACCTCCATCCTCTTTGCTGCACAACCCATCCCTTATTCAGTAACCGGAATAAACTTCTTTTAGCACAGATCTGATCATGTCATTCCTCTGTTCACAAATTTTGAGCAGTTTTGTATTACCAAGTGAGTGAAAATAATCCTTCTGCTTGACTTCCAGGCTGTTTTTCACTTGACAGTGGCACCCCATCCCATATGCTCTCTATAATTTAGCAATACTGAACAACTCATGCTTGTTCAATGGATGTTACACTCTTACATCCCAATAACTTTATTCATCTGTACATCATGTTTGGAATACCCCATATTCCAATCTCGGCCTATTAAATTCCTACCCTTCTGTTAAAAAACAAATCAAATATTGCCTCTTTCTTAAAGTCTTCACTGACAGCAGAGTCAGCAACCTTTCAAGTTTATATAACATTTTGTTTAGTTCTGTAATGTATTTATTATTGCATGTTATTATTATTTGCATCCATCTCTTATACATCTACTAAAATCATAGCTCTATAAGTACATAGTTTATGTCTAATCTAAATTTAGTATCTTCCTCAGTGTCTAGAATAGTTCTCTGTGCTCAGTGGGCAATTGCATTCAATATTGAATGCATTGCTTTTTGTACTATTAATTATTTGAATAGTTTTAATTCTACATAAAAATGGAACTGGATTTAAAGATTTCAAGAACTGTGGACCTAAGGTCAGGAGAATTTTAGAAAAAAATGAGATAACAAGGGAAAATGTTTAGAAAGTGGGACATGGCTGTGACCTGGAGAATTGTAAGAACTGAGAGTTGCAAGAAACTTCAGGGTGAAGTTCAAGTTGTATGTAAAGTAAGCCCCCTCCCCTTGACATTATCATTCAGCTTCTTCTTGAATACTTATAACAGTGGGAAAGCCACTATTCTAGACAACAGTGACAAATCAGACAGTGTCGTTTCCTCTAACATTCAGATGAAATTCATTCCATCTTTTATATGACCATTTCCATTATGTTAGTTATTAATACAATTTTATTGAGAAATAAGATCACATTCACTCTTCTGTCTACATATCTATCACACTTTTGAATTATATTAAACATGTAGATATCTAAATCTCCTTGGTCTTTTTCATATATTGTCTGGTTATTTCTTTTCCACCTACCCAAGTGGAGGATTTTATATTTGCATTAATAAACTCCATTTTGTTAGTATCAGAATGTTGCATTAAAATATACCATCTGTCATTCTATCTTCTATTATGATAGTTAACTGCCCCTGTCATCTTGTGCACTGCCCTCTAAATTTCTTGGAAGCTAATAAAGTTAGGGTTGACATGTAGAATACTTATGCTGACAGTGTTTAAGTGAGTGAACCTGTTCCCTTGTAGGCTAGTGAAGGCACAAAAAACCCTCCTCCAGATTATGAGGGTTAAGGAGAGTGGGGAAAAATGGAGCTGTCTTTATACTTGACCAGGCTTAAAACTCATTCATCTCTGCATCATTACATTTGTCTCCTGCCCCTTGACTCTTTCACCCTGAAAACAAAATCTTGCCTCATATCAATCCTCTTTTGGGATCTTATTATGAGTCTTTGGTTTTGGTCATAACTCTGTTATCTCTGATGTTGTCTTATGCCTCTGGACCTTGCCAGCTAATCCCCTTACCTACAAAGCTTTTGTTATCAGCAAATTGCTCCCTACACCCTTAATTTTATCTCTGAGGTCTATCACCTTTCCCACACAATTCTCCAAAGAAAAAAGGGCTCACACCACAACACCTATCCATGAAGCATATGGGCCACATGGAGTAGGATAATCCATGCACTCTTCAAAGTCAATAATAAAAATGTTGAATAAATTCGGCTTTTCCCCCCGGTAGCATACTGATCAAATTGTCATTATATCAGACAACAGGCAGAATTCCAAAATGCAGAAATGATTGCTGACTCACACCAACTGAGATCCAGGTGATCTCTAGGATACTCAAATCTTGTCATGGGACAAATCTAAACCTGGAGGCATCATTCTTTAAAAGGATGGACAAAGAACAAGGCAGTCCAAAGGCAGGATTTAGAAAAAGTTATAAACACTATTATTATACACTTATGTACTTATGTATTATACTCTTAATATGTCAGTTATGGATAAATTTCTCAGTACCCACTTGGAGTATGAACCTCATTCAAATATCCAATGGTTATCTAGCCTCCTCCTGAATACACCTAGTAATAGCAAACCTATTAACCTCCCAAATAGTCATTTCTATTTTTGGACAGCTGTAATTATCAAGAGGGCTTTTTCCTTCCTTATTCCATCTTTTAACTACCAAGATAAGGATTATCTCATTTTCTTTTCCTTTCCCTTGAACATTTGAACCTTTTATTTAATCTAGGGTGGCTATAAAGAATAAACTGGCAGTTTTAGGAAGAGATTGGCACTTCATATAGCTAAAAGATGCTGTTTGGGGGCGATAGTACAGAATGATTTTTTGTTTCTATTTAAATAACCTGAAAATTTCAGATTTTAAAAAGACACTGTCAGTGACAATATAATTATTAACAGAAATTCAACCATCCTCAGTCAAAGACTAACATAATCATTTAAACTAAAACTATAGTTATGTAAGATGTCTTAGGGTACTTTTCCAACTTTAACAATAACCTCTAATTAAATTTTAGCTATGGTTTAGGATGTTATTTTCCTTTGGGATTTGATTTTGGACATTACTAGCATTCAGATAAAGGCATCTTTTGGTACTAATGTGCAGATAGAGTCATAAAACGTATTGAGGCTTAGTAATCATTTTCGTTAGGTTGTAGGCCCAATTTTCAAAGGCCATTTTATCCTTTTGTACCAGGAGTTATTTCCCAGTGACCAATATGCATTCAGTGGAAATTTCAGGTTGCTAAGTTGCTCCTTGATTCTATAGCCCAAATGCCCTTCCAGTTTGGGGGATACTTTTCACAAGAAAAGATTTGGAAGTGAACGTTCTACTATCCTTTCTCTCATTTGATGCCCAGTGGGATTTGAAGGTTATGTAGTTCTAGAACTTTTTTGAAGGGTGAACAAGTTGTCTGTTATCTAATCTCTAGTGTATATCTCAAGTAGGATTATGTAACAGATTAGGGGTATGGCTCAGGTTTCCCTAAGTATTATAACAGTGGTTGGCAAAAAAAATTTTTTACATGAAGCTTGTGCTGCTATTAAATACTCAGAGCACACTCCAATGAGAAATGAAACTTCTTTCAGTAGTTTGGGAATGAGATGGGGAAGAGAGCAAGTCTTACCACTGTTTTTGTTAAACGTTTATAAGTGACATAAAAGTCTGGTTCCAAAAGCAGTTGGGTTTGGGATAACTGCAGATCATTTCAGATTAAGGGCAATGTTTTAATTTCTTGGTTATCTACAAGTAGTCACTTCTTATTTTGAAAAGGAAGTGCTTTGAAAATGCCTTAGTTCTGAGGCATTAATACCTAATTAAGTTACCTACAAAATTGTTTTTTCTTCTCATGGAAAAAAACAAACAAACAAACAAACAAAATACTAGCAATCTACTGATTTTGTCCAGTGACATAAAACCTGTGACTCAATCCTTAGTCCAGATAATAATTTTCATTATTTCAATTGGTCTGCAATCTCATTGATATGGGTAGACTTTCCAGTAGTGCATGTTAAAACCCATCTATGTCTTACTATCTTATGTGGTTTTTTTTCCCTTTTTTGGCCATGGCCTCCCAAGAATCATCCTTCATAGACTCTACCCACTACATTGAAGGTGACTTTTTCAAGGTCTTTTAGATTTGTTTGAGTACTAGTAAAACACTCCTATTTTCTTTCTGTTATATCTGTTGCACCTTATTATTGCTTTATAGCTGGCCTCCCTCTTTTTCTGATCCTGTTTTTCTAATAATTTTATGTATTAAAAATATATTTTAAATAAATTATGAGACATGTAATTGTTTTGTACCTCTTCAGCTAAGGGTAAATTACTTTGAATGGATAAAGTAAATCCATAGATTTATTCACATTCAATCTGTCAGTGATGTTTACCACTCTTTCCATCAAACTTTTGCCAGAAGGTAACAGATTTCTGTTAGTCCTTCTCCTTTCTATTACTTTGATTTTGATGGAGGGATAATTAGCAATTGGTAGCAGGAAACAAGACAGAGAATGTTAAACAAAAGGATTAGTTAATTCAGCATTTGGACAGTTATCCCTTGAAAAATTAAATTAGCACACATTCAGATGTTTAACTAGTGTAGGCCATGAGCCCCACCCTAAAGTACATTTGGATAACTAGATTTTTCATTAGTGTCCCAGTCTCTTTGGCCTGGAATAATTGGTGCACATCAAAATGCTTCTGTTTATTTGCTTTCTTATCTTTTTAAAAATGTATATATTATATATTTATTATAAATTATATATTGAAATTTAAATACAAAAGAAGAAAAAAATGTCACGTGTACAGCAGAATATAAGAGAGGATTCAAAATACATAGCAATAAGTTTCCATTTCAAGAGAGTACATGTGGTAAATACTATGCATTGTGTTGAGGCCTGACCATATTTTCTTTGCTACTTTGCAAGGTTTCTTTTGTTCTCTGTTGTGTGCTTTTTTACATTGCTCTTCCCCTCTTGCCAAGGCTACAATTAAGTTTGGATATGTTTCCCTATAGCAACATATATATATATATATATACACACACACACACACACATACATACATATACATATACATACACATACACATATACATATACAGAGAGAGACAGAGATATATACTTTCCCCACAATTTTACTCCTGATCTGTTATTATGTTTGTGCATATCTTTTGTTTCTTATGCCTCCTGACTCCTCTAGTTTACTTCTACCCATTACTTTGCCCCCGTGTAACTTTCCTATCACTCTCTGAGGATCTTTCCCCTCTCCTCCCATTCCCATAAATCTATACACCTTTCTATGTATCCCTTTTACCTCTTCCCTCACCCTCCCCTCTAAAGATCCTTCCCTTTTCCTCTCCCATCTCCCTGTTCCCTTACCATTTTATTTCTTCTTAACAGAAGACTTGACATACAAAAGCCAAGAGAAATATATAGTACATAACAAATACTAAATACAAGGGACTCAAAATGAACAGATTATTTATCTTTTATGTATGTAAAATGTGAAACATGTGTCTAGGATTGCTATTAGTAACTGGGTAGTACATAAGAAAGATTGAAGTAGACCTGAGAATGATATAATTTTAAAAAGTAAAATTGTTTAAAAACAGCTTTAAAAAAGAGTGACTATCTTATACAAATGAGGTGTGGGAGGAAGAACTAACACAGAAGAATTACATGGGGGAAGAAGGTTGTTCGGCAAACTTACTTTCATCATGAATGGGTTCAATAGGGAACAATATATACATACATATATACTTATACAAATATATATATATATATATGTATATGAGTATAAAAGTCATCTAAACTCAGAAAGAAATAAAATGCTAAGGGGATAGGGAGAGTGGAGAGGACAAGAGGGACATCTCTAGAAGGGAGTGAGGGAGTAGGTTAAAGGGGGTTATAGAAGGGTATTTAGATTAATGGGAATGGGATGATAAGGGAGGGATCTTTGGAGAGGGGTAGGTTAAGTAACAGGAGGGCAAGGTAGCAGGTAGAAGTGAAATAAAGGAGTCAGGAGAGATAGAAAAGAAGAGATAAGCACAAAAACATGGAAGCAAAGATCAGAAATAAAATGTGTTAGGGAAAGTATATGTCTATATATGTGTATATATGTATGTATATGCATATATGTATATCTCTAAATATATTCATGATTTATTATAGATTTCTGGGCATGGAAGAAGAAATTTCTTTGAAGACAGGTTCATCTAAAATTAGATTTGTAATGACTTTAGGGGTCATCAAGACAAAAATAGCAGCTAGATTTGGCCTTCAGAGTCTAATTTGTGAATCCCTGATAGTTCAAGTTCCCGTGGACATTTTAACAGAAAAAGAAACATCCTCCTTAGCATTACCCTTCTTCATAATTTTGCCATAAATTTCATCAGTTTGAGATTTAAAAAAAAATAATTCATTGAATCTGTTCAAAATTCCCCTACAAGAAAACCAGTATTACTGAAAAAAAGTACTTAAAAAAATGACAGTATTTGTACAGTCAAAAAGTTATCGACATCAACTAATAATTCCAAACTTAGAGAAGAACATGGAAAGTGCGTTGTCCCTTTTCATGTATTTATACCATTGCTTTCAAACTAAATAAGTATAAGGGAAAAATAAAGTTAAGGAGCTTTTCTTTAAATCTGCTGATTAGAAGTTTCACTTTTTGCTATACAAATTAGCAAAGAAAAAAAAGTGAGAACAATGAATGTCGAAGAGACTGGAAAGTTAACCATATGTTCACCCTGTTGGTGGACTCCAAAATATTCCAGTGCTTTTTGATATTAATTTGGAATCACGCAAGAAGAGTTCCCAAACTATAACCTTTGGCCTTGTTATCTTGATACCAGCCATATGAGAGGCCCAGAGTTAAGAAAATGATTGACGTTTTGTCTTATGTGTAAGAGACAGAATACTACATATGTTGTCAATTATGGTTGCTTTATCAGATGATTTCATTTTCTTTATTTTTCCCTTTTGAGACATTAAAGGATTCCTTCTGAAGAAAGTAGGTTTGAAATGATTATAATGTAAAGACAAAATCATTAATAATATATTCAAAACAAAATTGAAAAGAAACTGACTGTAGTTTCTTTTTGAGTTAGAATACTTAAGCAACTACTTATTTTCATGCTTGCTTCAGACTCGGACTTGAAACCTGTTTGGGGCAGTCATGTTCCAGTAAATTGGACACTCACATTTAAGCAGCCAGAGGCAGGGAGAAAAATTGCACTCACTGTTATGTGGAACATTTATTAGTGTCTGTTTGGTATTTGTCAAATTATGCTTCTAGAATTTTAAAACAAAACATATTATTATTTAGTTTTGCCAAAGAATACAAACTCATTAACTGTAATTCTTTAATATACTATTAATAATAATGATGAAAATATTAATAGCTAGCACTTACATAGTGCTTTAAAGTTTACAAACTGCTCTATAAATACCTCATTTTATCCTCATAGAAATCCTAGGAGGTATGTGCTATTATTACATAAAAACAGAAGTTAAGTGATTTTCTCAGGATCACACAGCTATTATATGAGATGGAATTTGATGTCAGGTCTTCCTGAATCCAGTCCTCTATCCACAGTTCTGTCTAGACACCTCTGAAAGCAGCCTTTCTCCAATTACCCATCAACATATCTTGTGATTTATCTAAATAGAGCTGTTAAACTCTCTTTAAAGAAGGCACAATATATACTCTTTGGCTGGTATCAAGTAGCAGAAAGAGCACTGGACTCGGGGTCAAGGAGAGCTAAGTAAATCCCCCTGAGGACAACCTCTGTGAGATTGTCACTTGACTCTCAAAGCCTCGTTTTCCTCATCTGTAAAATGGAAGTAATGATTGCATCTACCTCACAGGCCTATTATAAATAGCAAGGGAGGTAATACAGGTAAAGTATTTCATAAATTCTAAAGCCCAGTTATTTTCATTAGTTGTATTTATCACAGCAATATTTTATTTATTATTTAGTAGTAGTATTATATGTTATATTAGCTCTGCATTTCACCTACATCCCAGGAAAGGGCAAATACTTGAGCATCTGTAACCATATTCAGGTTCATTTATCCAGGAAGATCTTAATTATTTTAACCCTCTTGTTTACTTCTTTCCATGCACAAAGAATGTGTGGGTTTGCAACAGTGTAGTGGGAGGTGGTAAGAGAGGACAGAGATAGAGTGGAAGACGTTGTGCATCAGTTTTAGAGGCTATTACTCTCCATCCCTGTCACAGAACAGAGAGATAAATAGTTGAATGGAGATTGATTGGAGTGGAGGGTGGGACTGGAAGAGGAAGGGAGGCATTGTAACCAGATTGATTGAAAAACAGAACTTCCCAGATTCTCCTGCTATTCACAATTTATCTTTATAGTTTGACCAAAATGTTGTGATTTCTCATAATATTAGACACATATTTAGGTGTAATTACTAGACAGAATTCTCTGTAGGGGTCTTTTTAGTGTGAAATTTCCATTGTGCTTGTAAAATATGACTTAATTTGCAAAAATTATATATACGTACAGCTATTCAAAGAAAGAATTCTATTGTATGAAATTAAATATAAGTTGTGTAAGGTTTAATACTCTTTACTATTGGAGATTACTGATCCCGCAACTTTTGTCTAATCGCATAAATACCTAGAGCAGCGGTTCTCAACCTGTGGGTTATGTTCAATTTGTAACAATGAAAATACATCCTGCATATCAGATAGATTCATAACAGTAGCAAAATTATAGTTATGAAGTAGCAACGAAAATAATTTTATGGTTGGGGGTCACCACGACATGAGGAACTGTATTAAAGGGTCGCAGCATTAGGAAGGTTGAGAACCATTGACCTAGAGGTTGATCAGAAGTCTTAATCAGAGGGATTCAAGGCCCTTTATCTCAACCAATGGTAATAAATTATTTTGATACAGTAGAAAAGATATGCCCTGTCCCTAGGTAGGTAGAGGCTATTTCCCAGTCATAAAGTATTATACTTTCTCAGAAAATCAGACCTCTGAATAATCAAGTGAACTGTAACCAGTAATACCTAAATATTTGGAAAGGTACGATTTAAAAAAACAAAACAACAGATAAACAAAAGGTTTGGAATTTTGACCACCAGTGTGGGATAACCACTGCTGAAATCTTTAAAATTATCTTTCCATAATCACTGTCACCATCAAAGCATATCCTTTATTTTTTTAAATAGTACCCAAATATCCCTGTTTAATTGCATGAAAAGAAATGCCATTGCTTGCCAGGAAGAATTTGAAGATGGCCTAAGCACAGATTGTCAGTTCAGTTTAGCTTGCTGTGAATCCGTGACTGGCTTGATCAAAAACACTTGTCATCAAATGCCTAAAAAGGTCCTCAGCAGACTCTGCTGAGAAAAATGAAAGAACATTCTGCTAAGATTTTGAAAACAGCCGTTCTTAATTGATATCACTAGGAATAGAAGCCAGCAATAAAGTGGAAGGAAGGTCTCTGATGGAAAATGCAATCCATGTGCACTATAGAGAATTAAACTATATGAAAGGTCTTTTTTAGTTTTGTTAAGTTTTGTTTTTTTTTCCCCAAATGCATGAGATAATTATGGTCTGGAAGAGCTGGGGTGGGAGGAATATTGGTTAATTCAAATGAGAAAAAAGTCCTCTGATTTCTATTCCTGAAGCATGTCTTTTTTCTCTGAGGTTTGAACAAAGATCATGCTTTGTACAATGATGCATTCCTTACAGTGTTCTCTGCATGCTGGATGATTAAGTGAAACTATAGGTAGCAATGGAATATGAGCTCCAAAAAAGAATCACAAATTTAGACCTAAAAATCTTTATATTCCCAGAACCACTAGCAACCATTTTACTGATTCACCACATTCAGTGCTTTAAAAAATCTGTTTCTTGAATGAACAATAGGGATAGACTTTAGACATTTAGATCATCTAAAGTACAGTGGATAGAGTGCCAGGCCTAGAGTGAGGAAGACTCATCTTCCTGATTTTAAATCTGGCCTCAGACAGCTATTGGCTGTGGAATTCTGGGCAAGTCCTGTAATCCTATTTGTCTTCTTTTCCTTATCTATAGAGTGATCTGGAGAAGGAAATGGCAAACCACTCCAGTATCTTTGCCAAGAAAACCCCAAATGGAGTCATGAAGAGTTGGACACAACTGAACAACAAAATCTAACACTACACCCTATGAAATCTCCCCACACCTCTTACACATGGAGTCCATTTTGTAAAATTAGAAACAACTACTGATTTGTGGTATGGGGTAGTAGCAACAATAATGACTTTGGAGGACCTAGATCAGAACCCAGCTCTGCCCCTTGTTACCTGTTAGATTTTGTTTTCTTCACCTGTAAAATGCTAGTTTCAGCTATTTGGTCTCTGAGGCCCTTTTCAGATTTAAATCTCTAATCTTGATTCATAATATCATGCCCATAATGTTAAACTATAACACATAAACCAAAAACATTACCTGCTACTTCACGATCAAAGCTTTGATAAATATATATTTAAATAAAGGACACTGACTTTGTTCTCCAAATAATGGACCTCTATGTCTGTTGATTGCCCACTTATGCTAAATCTTCCCTTCACAGACTATGTGATTCTAATGTCAGCATAAAATATGAATGGTGTAAATTTCTTAAAATTCATGGTCTTTTTCACTGGGATCCATCACTGAAAGCAGTAGTCTTTCCAAGCATAAAATGAGTACCAGATTAAAATTTACTAACTGAATTGAAAGTTGACAAGAAATGCAATTTCTCATTATTGTCACTAATTAATTGGGCTCTATATGAAGGCCCTAGTTGTTTTTAATATGGAAACCTAATAGAAAGGAACGGCTGGTTTCCATTCCCTTTAAATTATCTATTAAGGTCTTCTGAATTTTGAATAAAGATCATTTTAAAAGAAACTCTGAAAGTGATATTTCTATACCAGCAGAAAATCATTTCCAATATTTTCTTTACAGTCTAGCTCTCAGGACTCTAGGAAACTATGTCTTGGTGTTTGTATTTGACTTTTCACAGACACCGAATCAAGATAATAAATTTGGTTTTCCCTTCTGGACTCACACTTTAGTGTTTATGAAAACCTGGACTGGCATTAAGCAATTTATTTTTATACTATAGGGATTAACATTCTCTTCCAACTATCATGATTTTCAGGATGTTTATTTAAATTGCCCAAGTCAAACTCAATTGAAAAGATTAAGTGTTTCCAATTTGCTAATTTTAAATCCAGAGGATCTTGAAACATTTTCCCAATCTGAGCAACAAAACAAAACCAAACAAAATCCAACAACTAAATATCTTTACTTAAGGATAAGAAAACTAAATGAAACTGAGGATAGATCTTATGGAGATAGCCAGTTTCAGTGTACTAAGAAAAACTAAAAATTCAGAAATTGATTGTGTCTGTACACACATGCACCTATGCATGTAGCTTCAGTGTTCCCACTAAAGTGTATAATGAAAAGAATACCAGGTTTAATGTTATTGAGCACTGGGTTCAAATATACTTCTTACTAGATTTGTGGTGATGCATAAAACACTATCCTTCAATTTTACCTACCTGTAAAATGGGAATAGGTCTCATTTTTTGAGAGAATAAAGCAACATCATATATTTCTGGCAGAATCTGAAAGCCCAAAATATAAAATGCCAGTATATTTTGTGAAAATAGTTTTAAAAGTTTAAAAGTGCCATGCAGTAGTTTAGTGTCATCATTACTATGAATAAAGAAAATAAAAGGCATATTGAACTTTGTAGAAATGCATAAAGATGTATGTCTGTTCTGGCACTGGAACTTCAGTATGCTCTAGCTCCACTGATATTGAGTGGAAAATGAATCACAACCAATTTATGTTAGATTCTTAATATTTAGCCTGGCGGTAAGTTGCAGTTGACCTTTGTCATTTTGTCCCACTATAGCTATTGGCAAAATCCTTTATCATTATAGCTATTAAAATTAAAATTCATTAACCTAATATTGCATTAAATTGTGTGAAGTTTAAAACAAGGGTGTATGTATGTATTATATAGATATATGGAGAATGACAGGTTTATTTGAAAGCAAGCATGTGATATATGTGTGTTATAATAAACTTTCTTCTATGACCATGAAGGAAATGTCCAACCTGAATCAAATTCAAATATTTATTGGTTTACTTATCCCATCCAAAAAATAGTCATTCTAATCTATTTTCCAGTCACTTTTCAGAGCATAAACTTTTGAAAAGACTAAAATGTAATTGAATTTCACTTATTAATGTCTCATAACTTTTGGCGGAGATGTAATTGAAACAGTCAAATTACCAAAAGGAAAGGTTGTTTTATAAGACTGAAAGTTGGAAAGGGCTTCATCGATCACCTCAACTAACCCATAATTATACAGAAGAGATAATTGAAGCTTCTAAAATTGAAGCTTCTAAAATTATGACCTCCCTAAATCATTCAGACTTGAGAGGTGTGACTGAATCTAGGACTTTTAACTCCAAACATAGTGTGCTTGATAGTATTTCCTCTTAGTGAAAAGAGGAGCAGAATCATGTAAGACAGTCATTCCTAAGTAATTGAGATAGGTTCTCTTCCCTTCTACTAGCCAAAGACACATGGCAAAGTTATTTTAGTGAAATACTGAGTTATAATTATAACAAGAAGGTAAAGAAAATACTCAGCAACCTAAAAGGTAGATTCGTTCAGTAAATAATCAATTTATTATTGTTTTCTATAAATACCTTCTAACTGTGAGGCACTGGGAATGTAAAGACAAAATAAAAACCTCACCCACCCTCAGGGAGCTTACATTGTATTTAGGGAGACAACATCTAGAAATAAGTTTGTCTTAAAGCATAAAGAAAGTGAATTCACTCATGAAAATTTCATACTATTCTCATCTCACAGCCCCAAATCCCAAATGATATGATTTTTATATCGTATTTGATCAAGTCTTTAGTACATAATGGCAAACCATTGCAAACCAGACTGCATTGCCATGCGTTACTTAAATAAGTATTAGTGCCTGATTTATTATAATAAAAATTTTATCAGTATGAAATCCTTCTTATTAGGAAGAGCAAGATAAGGGTGTCTTTTATAAATGACTACATTTAGAAAATACTTCCAGACTACTGGGGACTAGAAGAGATAGCATTTAGTCAATGTTGAGACATTTTTACATTTAATGACTTTAACCACTGAAAGCATAGGAAATGACATATTTTCTCCAATAATTCTCCAAATCCAAGCAGGAACACTCTAGTAAACACAAAGTACTTTTTCCAATTATATTCTTCCTCTATCTTTCTAGCATCAGAAAGGTTTAAATTTGGAAAAGTTCTCGGAGGTCATCTACTTCAACCCCATCATTTTAGGAACTAAGTAAAAGATAATAAAATTTGAAAACATGACTTTTAAGTAGAAATTCAATTTATATAATTGTCTGACACTGGCTGGTAGTGAAATATAACATGTCATCATAAGCTAGGAATTTTTATCACTATACTAAACAAGCCTACACAAATATTTAATAAACTTTTGATAATGTTGCATTGATGCAGGGAATGTTAGCAAGTCAGAAGTTGTCACAGTTTACAAGCATTTTATGTGTGCTGGGCACCATGTGAAGTACTGGGGATACAAAGAAAAGGGAGAAAAACCCCAAACAAACAAACAAGAAACAGTTCCTGTTCTGAAGGGGCTTACAATTTGTAAGTGGAGACAATGTCCAACAACTATGTAAAAACAACCTATTCAGGATAAATTGGAAATAATAAGCAGAAGGAAGGCTCTAGAATAAAAGGGAATGGGAAAGACTTCCTTTAGGTCAGTGGTTCTCAACCTTCCTGATGCAGCGACCCTTTAATACAGTCCCTCATGTTGTGACACCAACCATAAAATTATTTTCGTTGCTACTTCATAACTGTAATTTTGCTACTGTTATGAATCGTAATGTAAATATCTGATATGGAGGATGTATTTAAATTGAACATAACCCACAGGTTGAGAGCTGCTACTCTACGTTAATATCAGTGAACTTTTCATTTAAAGGTGTTGACTTTAAGCAAACAACTTAATTTTATTTCTTTCAAATTTTGCCAAATTAATGTTCTTCTGTTTTTCCCCTTAACCCTAAAAAATGTTCTCTTTGAAATCCTTGAAACAGCCTTCTTGACCTTACCTTGAATACTTGGCCTGCAAAACAATCTCAGAAAGAGAAAATATGAATTTCTTTGAATATCCCCACTGTCTGGGAGTGGTAAATATCTTGAGTTCAGGATTTCTGAGTTATGTGGACTGAATCATCTAGATATACATACTGAATACTGTACCAACACAATGAACCCTTGGGTGCATTAGAGATGGAGGAGTGGAAAAAGGAGAACTGTTCTTATCTATACACAGGTCAGTACTCCTCTGCAGGATCTAGTCCTTGAGTAGCCCTAGCACTTCCAGTCTGGGAAGGAAAGATGGATGATTGGTGGAAAATGGAAGGAAGGAAAGAAGGAAGAAAGAAGAGTCCCAAATGGTCAATCAGTCCAATTAAAAAAAAGAAATTTGTTTATATTCCAGGAATTAAGTATTAGAAAGCCCTATTACAGGGATTCTTCACCTTTTTGTGTGTGTGACACCTATAAATTCCTCAGAATAATAAAATAAAATACATAGGATTACAAAAGAAACTATTTATATTGAAAAATATTTACCAATTTTTATTACGTTCGTGACCCTTGTGTTAAGAATCTACTACATTAGGTAAAGCTATTTTATATCATTCCAGTTTCTATTATTTGGTTGCTCCAGAGCCATCAGTGTTCAGATCCATTCCTAGAAAGCTAGCAGCATCTGGAGTTCAGCAGTTGTTTATTTCACACCTGTTTAAATAAGCTGTCTTTTCACAGCTTAGCATGAATTCATTACTGCTTGTGAACTTCCGAACAAGGGCTAAGAAAACCAAGTTGAAACAGTTTGAAGACTCAGACATGATTTCATAAATACCATGCAAATAATTCTTTGCCTGTTTTATTAAGTTTTCAAGTCACAAAAAGGTCTTTAATGAACCAATGCTACTTTGATTTATTTCATTGTTAAGAGATAAAAGCCAAATGATTGTTTGGAATTTTGTGAATGCTAAAACACTTTTTTCTCCTTTAAAAAAACATGATTGTCCACATACAATAACGTTTCACAGTAAATGTTTCTTTCTTTTCTTTTTTTATTCATTTATTTCTTTTCTTGTTTACACCATTCATTTCCACAAGATTTTGAGTTACAAATTTTCTCCCCATCTTTCCCCTGCCCAACACCTCAACAGTAAGTGTTTCAACACATCAAATTATATCTGAAAGGACTGAGGCTTTTTTTTGCATGATTACAAAATTATCATTAGTTCCAGTTGACATTTTCATAAATACTAGTGTTGTAATGAGGAAAGTGAATGAATTTTTGAAAATGAGCACAGCCTTAGGAAGATATCAGGAAGGCTGGTAATTGGTCAAGTACTCTGGCTGTGTGCACCTATGTAGCATTAATATTATCTTCAAAGGGTTATTTCTTCAACATTAAACATTATCTCAGTAAAAATTAGTAACTGATAAATTCTGTGCTGATAGGAAGCCAACAGAGTGCAGTCAACTGTGAGTATGAAGACAGAACTATTTGCATTCTATATTATTCATAAAGAATTCTTGGACGCCCACACATCTGACATGATTAGAACGCATGAAGAGTAGATTAAAAGTCTCACTGTATTAAGCCCAAGAAATGAGGTGGAAATAGAGATAAATTTTGGCCACTTTAAGAAAGTAATATTTGTTCAAAACTTCACAGTTTCCCTCCTAATTATTTTTCAGATTGTCTGGTTAAAGGAGCACCTGTTCCTTCTTTAAGCATCTGTTTCCTGGTTGTGATTGAGATTGCTTTCCCAGTGTTTGTTGGCGCATTGGATTGTAAATAGGAAATTGCACTCAAACATAGTGATACATTATCAAGGTGGGCTTAGTGTACTGAAAACGATTGTTCCCACGGTTTTTGAAAACTCTGAGAGTTACTGAATAGTAAATGATATACTGATTCTTGAATATTTTAGTGATTATTTTTCTATTTCAGTTCATCTGTTTTAGCCATTTTCTTTATAGCTTTGGACAGGTCACTTGAATATTACATTTAAAAGTAACTCATTAAGATTGGATTACTCTCATGAGTTTTTTTTTTATTCCTTATAGGTAATTATACCTTTGTTAAAGAAAAAAACAGAAAACAAATAAAAAATAAAGGACGTTTACTATTGGCTTTCTTAGAAATGGGTCTTTAGGCCTCCATTTTTCTGAATATTTTCTTAAAATGCATTAAATGGTTTTATTACAAATGATCATTTCTTTGTATTTATGAAGTCCTTTGTGGCATTCTATTTGGAATCTTTTAAGAATTTTCACTTCACTTGAAAACTAGCATGTTGGAGATGGAAAAATTATTTGAGATTACCTGCTCCAATCTTTCATACGCACCTGGTGGAGGCACTGTATTACTATTGATAATGATGAGAGCTAATATTTATATAGTGGTTTAAAAATTGCGAAAGGCTTTAAAAATTGTAATTTTGTCTTTGCAAGAATGTCAGGAAGTAGGTGCTATTATTTACATTTCACAGATGAAGAAACTGAAGATGGGATGTAAAATGACTAATCTATGGCCACACAGCTAGTAAGTGTCTCAGGTTAGCTTTGTACTCAAGTCTTCTTAGATCCATGTCAAACAATTTCTTCATTGTGAAGATGAAACCTTGAAAGTTGAAACAATCTGTTCAAGTGCATAAAATAGCAAAATCTACATTTCAATTCAGATACTTTGATTTCTAATCTAATATTGCTTCAATTATGCCATGATGAAGTGGCCTAAATTTTGTCAAAAGATCTTCCCATGCTCTGAGCTCCTTCAATAGATCAGATTCCTGATTTTTCCATGGGTACTCTGACCAGTAGAAAATGGTACATCTTAACTGACATTTTTAAGTTGTTATGGTTGAAAAAAAAATCTGATGGCAACCTGATGACTAACCTTCTATTTGGATAACAATTTCCCCCTTTGATATTCCCTATATTGTATCTAGGGAACATATCCCTCTGGTGACCCAAGTACACAAAGAATCAATGATGATGTTACCATGAGTAACTTCAGATGAAGAACTTTCCATAGTAAATAAGTCCTAAGGAGTTGTAGGAGACACACAGAATTTAAAAGATTCGCTTAGCTCTCATGACTGGTAAATGTAAGAAGTCACATTCGAACCCAGATATTCCTGATACCAACATCAACATCCTACTATGCCACAGTGCTTCTATCTCAAGATTGTTACTATTATTTCAGATATATTCATATCCATGGCAAGTCATTTTGCCATTAGTACTGCAGTCAACTTTCTTAAACAAAGTTGGAAAAAAAAGTGCTTACCTACATTGGAAGAAAAACTTTACCAGTCTGGAGTTTTCCTCATCTCCACCACTAAAAATCACAAGTCCAGTCCCAGTTACATTCATTTGGCTACACTGAGGCATATATGCACATACAAATACACAAAGTTACTTCATTCTTTTATGTTTGTAAACCATTACCACATAGCAAAGGTTAGAATGGTCTTGCTTTGTCTCAGAAGTCATAATTAGAAATGAGTGGTTTAGCTGTAAAGAGGTCAATTGTGATTAAAGTCAAGAAAACCTCTATAAAAATGAGAGATGACCAAAAAATGAAAATTTTTACCTGGATATAGAGTGAATTACGCATCACTGTCCATTGTCAAGAAGAGATCTCTATAAAATGCCTGTAAGTGAAAATACCAGTTGTGGGGGGTGGGGGAATAATTGGTTGCAATGTCTGAACTTCCTTATCATAGCGAGATTGTATTGTTCAATGTTATTCTTAAATCCCCGACATGTGAAATAGGAAGTAGCAATATTACTTCTGAGTCATTTTTTCCTTTGTTGTTGAGTCATGTTTTTTAGTCATGTGTGACTCTTTGTGACCCCATTTCGGGTTTTATTGACAGAAATACTGGAATGGTGTCGTTCTCAAGCTCTTTTTACAGATGAGGAAATGAGACAAACAAGATTAAGTGACTTGCCAAGGGTCACACAGTTTGTAAGTGTCTGAAGTCAGATTGGAGGAATCTCCCAGACTGCATCTCCAGCACTCTATCTGCTGTGCCTCTTAACTAGGAGACTTCTATAGTATTTGTCCTTTGTAATAAGAATGTCTAAAACCTCCAGCTTCCAAGTTTTAAGTTTTTTTATGTATTGTTTCTTCCTCTCCACCTTTCCTTATTTATTAAAGGGAAACTTCTTTCTTTGTTTTAATCTATATATAGGTATAAAAAGTCCATCAAGAGGTTAATATTTGGCCCCTAAGCATCCACAGTTTCTAGCCAACTCATGGCAGGTTATCTAGGAATTAGACTTGCTAACATTCACAGGAGAAACAATTGCTTTCTTATTAAGTGTAATGGGCAATAGTCACCTGATTTCCCCAGAGAGGAGGGTTAATAGAAATCACTATCAGGAAAAGGGAAAGTGTAATCCCTAATTTAGGTCTATAGCAGACCTTAAAAGAAGGTTTCCCTTTGCTGTTGAGATTCTGAGCAGCCAAAAGATTAGTTGCTTTCCTTTCCCTTCCCTCAAGGCAGGTTTAGTGCTGATTTATGAACTTAGGGGTCGAGCTTATTGTTTAACAACCAAAGCAAGGGGGAAAAAAAAAATCAAGCTTCCCTTTCAGTAGTGATGGAATTGGTGTTTCTTACTGAGTTTCTTTTTAATGCTATCCCTATTAACCTGTCACAAAATCATTCTTAGTGATTAAGGGCTCATTTTTGTATACTAACTTTCAAATTAACAAAAATTTCAATTACGTTTCAACTTTTTCATCATTGCTATGTCACATCTTGCCACTGGATATATAACAACTTCATGTCCTCAGGTTCTTCAAGGGTCTGTGGAGGAATAGAGCAAGAATAGAAGCAGTTTAGCTAAATTGCTGACTACTTAGACCAGGAAGACAAAAATTAAACATTATTTTTAAACAAACATATTTGGGTTCCATTCTCTCTGTTTTCATATCTGCATTGCTAGATTTTTGTTTTGTTTTGTTATTGTCTCAGCTTCTTTTTCTTTTTAAAACACCTACAGCCCATTCTGAGAATAAAAGATACATCAAGAAAGCAAGTTTACAGGGAAAAAGGTCCTGAAAATATGTTTCTTTCAATAAGAAAAAAAAATTGGCAGTTAGAAAGTAAACAGCCCTAAGAGGACATTAGTAAATATGAATTCCAAAATATATCTTTAGGCTATTTCTATTGGATGGAGAAAGTACTATCAAAATTAGTCATTTTAGTAAATTTTAGTAAAAATTCCGATCTGTCCAGATTTTTGCTATTAAACAGATAAACAATTGTCTGTAATGAACTTAATGTTTTGACACTTATTAGAATGAATAGATAGTATGGTAAGGTAATAATCTGGTAGAAAATAAAATGTTAGCCCACAAGGTATCAAGGTACAGTGAAAAGAATATGGACTTTTCCATTGAAATAATACTCACAGGAGTTTACTTTGCATCTCAGCTTTGCTAGTCAAACTTGGACATGTTACTTAATCTTGTGGGCCTCCATTTCTTCATCTTTAAAACAAGAGATTTCTACTACACGACTTCTTTAAATTCCTTCCTGCTCTAGATCAGTGATTCTCTGATTTTGTGATAAGATTTACTCTCCATAACTCAGAAATATCTTATTAAACCAACAAGACACAAAATCGATGCCATGTTCTTTCTTCACATGAAAGTTGGCATTAAAAAAAATCTTCTATTATCTATGTGTGTGAATTGGAGTTAAGTGGCTTATCCAGGGTCACACAGCTACTTAATAACTAGTGTTTGAGGCTGAACTCACATCCTCTTAATTCCAGGAGCAGTGCCCTATCCACCATGCTACCTCACTGCTCCAAAATTTAGCATTTTAAAAAGGCATTCTGAGACTGAGTTGAAGGTTTAAGCTTACGTGGAGATTAATTCTTGAAACTGATATCTAAAGTTAGGAAAAAGCACACTGGCAATAAAGTTCGTGCTACTTACTGTTTCCAAGATTTAAAAAGAAAAATAAATTGAGTGTGAGAGCTAGAAGCCCTGGCTTTTTCCTTAGTTGATCTTAGATTATAATTTTTATGTAGTTCACTTTTTCAACAAATATATACAGCTTCTGATGCTTCCTTCATCATTCTTTAATTAAAGGCTTGGATGCACTCTCCTCTACCAAAACTTCATATGAACCCAGTAATACCACTTCTAGGGTTGTATCCCAAAGAGATCATAGAAGTGGGAAAAGGAGCCATAGGTACAAAAATATTTATTTCAGCTCCCTTTGTGGTGGCAAAAAAATGGAAATTAAGGGGATGCCCATCAATTGGTGAATGGCTGAACAGGTAGTGGTATAGGAATCTAATGGAATACTATTGTGCTATACGGGGAGGAGACGGACTTCATATTTACCTGGAGAGGCTTATACAAACTGATGCTAAGTGAGAAGAGCAGAACGAGGAGAAATTTGTACACAATGACAGACACAATGTATGTGTGACAACCAGCTTTGATAAACTGGACTCTTCTCAGCAACACAAGGTTATAAGACAACTCTAAAAGAGTCAGGATGGAAGAACATATCTACATTGAGAGAAAGATCTAGAAAGAACAAAGTTTAAATGGAGACTGAAGCAAACTACATGCTCTCTTTCTTTTCCATATTTGGTTGTGTTTCCCCCTTCCCATTGTTTACTCCATCACTTACAACCCTTCAATACAACCAGACTAATGTCCAATGTGAAAGTATTTGCAGATCCTATACTTGATTACAAGCTGCCACGAGGGAGGAAGGGACGGGTAGGGAGGGGAGAACATTTGAAACTCAAGAGACTGTGAAACTGAATCTTGTAAACTGAAAGTAAATAAACAAATCATTTTTTAAAAAAGAAAACAAAACCCCTTCATATGAGACTTATGGAGTCACTGCATCGTCAGACCTCTTGGTAATGGTAAGAAAATCATAAAGTGCAACATCAGTACATAAATAGAGAAGTTCTGCAGGCACTATGCCTACAAATAAAAGAATTCTGCATCTTCTTGAGGGAAAGCTACAGGCCCTAAAGCAATGCCACTAATAATTGACTGCTGTGTGAATTTAAGATGAGCAAAGGAAGAAAACGTAAGTTAAGAAAGCTGGAATGAAAAATTAATACTAAATTTTACTCTCTACTTTTTGAAGAGAGAAATATTTAAGCCTCCCCCAGGCTACAAGAAAAGTGTTAATTTTGTTTTTAAAAATATATCCTTTCTTTCTATACCATGTATATATTAGTCTAGACTCTGCATCTTTGTTTAGTAAATGAAGACATTTCCTTATAAATCAGAAAGAAAAGAAAAACAAAAAGAAACAAGTCTGTAGTCAAATAGTGGAAACTGTCTTCTTTATTTCTCAAGGCAGAGCTTTCCACTATGTGCTCCTAAACTCCTAAATCAACTCATATTTCAGGATATAGTGGGATCCTCAGAATAGTTTGAATCATGTTCTAAGAGTGAATTTTGTCACTTGAACAGTAAGCATTTATTGAGCCCCTACTGTATGCCAAGAACTGTATTAAGCTCTGGGCTAAGTTCTAAGTCACACATACATTAACAGCTGAGAATGCAAAATTTTAATACAGTAATTAAGATGTCAGGTATTCTCACACTGATATGAAAATTATTTTTAAAGGAAATTGGGGCTTCAAATATTTGGCAGATGAAATGTGATGTTTACATCCTTTATTGTTCCACTTCCTCATGGAATTAATTTTCTTTCTCTACCTACAGGGTGTTCTTATATGCATACTTCTGTAACTCCCTGTTACCTTTAGGTGTTAGTTGTTAAAATTAGTTAGATAAACGATATTTAAGATGGTAATTTTTATTATTTTGGACCGATCACTCCATTAACAGTGGGTTCAGGAGAATATTCTAATCTAGTTTTGACCATTTACTAATTTTGTGATCTTATACAAATCAGTCAATTTCTCTGTTACCTGATCTGTAAAATGAGGCAGTTGGATGAGATACTTGTTTGTGTGTCTTCTGAGTCTAACATCTTTTAACTTTAGTAAAAGATGCTCAAAAGATCATAAACATATATATATGTATGTGTGTGTATATAATTATTATTTACATGCAACTGGGAAATAAGATATACAGGCACTGGGATAGGGAGGTCCATCTTGCCAGACCAGAAAGTCAGAGGGGTGATGGGGGAGGATAAAGGAGAGAGTAGATTGGGGGACAGGGTATATAGTGGGATCGCTATTTCGGTGTGGTGGGTAGGGGAAAGACGGGGAGAAAATTTGTAACTCAAAATCTTGTGGAAACCAATGATGTAAACTAAAAAAATAAACAAAAGTTAATTATAAAAAATACAAATAAATACAAATGAAAAAATAAAGATCTTAAATGTAGATAGGGGAGTGACCTCACATCATTTAGTTCAAGTTCATCCAATTGGCTGCTAAAGAAACTTCAGCCAAGGGAGGGAGAGGTTCAGTGACATGTATGCCATTTTATAACAAGTAGAGCCAATCCTTTGAAAACCTTCACTATTATATATTTCAGTGATGGACAGACACACAGGTGCTGTCAGATTGCAAAATATCATTCAATAGAATTTGTAGTTGAATTATTTAGAAAATGTCTCATTGATCAGTCCATAAGAACTTTTTATAACATATGCTATGTGCCAGGTCTGTTCCTTACTAGAGATACAAAGACAAAAAGAGAAATAGGCCTTGCCTTAAAAGTACTTACTTTCTAATACGTTATGATAGATAGAAAGACAGGCAGACAGAGAGATAGGTAGATAGACAGAAAAGTATGTAAAAACATAAATATAAATATAAGTAATTTGACAGGGGAGATACTAGTAGCTAGATAAAAGGGGAGATTTCAAAGACCTTATATAAAATGTGGCGTTTTATGCCCAAAACTGAATGAAACAAAGAATAGTAAGAGGCAGAGGTCAAAGGGAAATATATTCTAGGCCTGGGAAGAGCTTGAACAAAGGTACATAAATTGAAGATAGAATGTTATATTTAAAAACAGAAAAAAAAACCACAACCCTAAAAACCTCCAAAAGCAAAACTGCAGTTTGGCTAGGGGGTAGTGTTCAGGAAGAGGAACAAAATTATGGAAAACTGGGAAGGCAGGTTCAGGTAAAGATGTAAAAAGTCTTTGACAGAGGTCTTTAAATGCTAAATAGAAGAATGGAGTTTTGATCCTAGAGGTAATAGAGAGCAACTGACTGAAGTTGGAATAGAGTGATGTGGTCAAATCTCTTCTTTAAGAATATCGTTTTGTCATCTTTGTGGAAAGTGAAATGGGGAGAAATTTTACGGAGGGAGGACAATTAAATTATTCTAAGGGTCCAAGTAGTGAATAAGGGTAGTGGCCACATGAGGAAAGGGAAGAGAATGCATGTATGATTTTTGTGGAGATAAAATCCATCAAGATTGTTAGCTTATTGGATATGTAGGTTTATGCAGAGTAAAACATTAAGGTCACTTGGCAACAGTGATTAGAAGGATGGTAATGCCAGTCAGTAAACAATTATTAAACACTTACCCGCATATCAGGTACTATATTACGCACTGGGGCTGCAGAAAAGGGCAAAAGATAGCCCCTTTTCTCAAGGGGCTTTAATACTCTACAGGGGGAGACAAAACAAAAACTGTAACAAGATATATAGATAGATATGCATACATACAATACATATATGCATTTCTATAATACATGCACATACATGTATGTCTATACATATAAGCATATGTAAATACAGATATATACAGATACGTGTGTGTATGATAAATAGAAATAATCAGCAGAGGTAAGACAATACTGGTAAGCATGATTTAGATAGGCTTTTTTTTTTTTTGGTAGAAAGTGGCGTTTTAGTTGGGGATTGAAATTGTCCTTAAGAGAAAGAAGGAAACTTGGAAGGAGGGTGAGTTTGTGGAGAAAAACAATTACATACATACTGAATATAAGATGCCTACAGGACACTTTTATTATTGATTTTTTGACATCCAGTTTGAAATATCCAGTTAGAAGTTGGAGATGCAGGACCGGAGCTTGGGAAAGAGAGTAGTGCCTGACCAACACATATAGGCACGTGACGGACGTTACTAAGGTCTCTGAAAGAGAAAGTATTCAGAGAAAAAAGAAAAGGGTCAGGAGTGAGCCTAGCAGTAAATACTAAATTAAGGGGCATGATATAGATGATGATGCAGCAAAAGAAGTTGTGGGACAAGAAAAGAACAAAGAAGCGACTGTTTCATTAAAACATCTCACAGCATCTGATTGGCTAGAACCCACATGCGTGTATCTGATTGGCTCAGCGCCGGGAGGCATGTAAACTCAGGTGGGCAAAGGCGTGAGAGTCCACGTGCATAGATTCCTGAAACTCAGCACCTGATAGGCCTAGTGCACGAAGGTACAAAGCCCTCCCACCTGTGCCTGGGGGGGGGGGGGGCGTAGGAGAGAATTAGTGCCCAAAGGCAGGAAAGCTGCGGATTACCAGGGATTAATTACTTCCCATGTTTACAATTTAACCGAGGCTGGGAAACTGAACTCCGAAAGAAAAACAGCAAAAAATAAACCCCACTTTGCCCTTCCCGTGATTTATAGTAATTGGAGAGAGCAATTTCAGTAACAAGGTAAAAAGCCAGATTACAAAGGACTGAAAAGTGAGCAATAAGTGAAAGAAATAGGGGTAATGAGTAGAGTGTTGTCCAGGAGTCCGTTGTAAAATGTTGATGAGGATGTCTGCCAATTTCTAAATGAATGAGAATGATGTATAGAATGATAGCTTGAAGTTATGGTCCAGTGACCAGTAAGGTGTTTTGTTTTTGTTTTTGTTTTTCTGTTTTGGGATAGGAGAGATAATTGGGTACTGTAAGCGCAGATAAATCAGTAGAAAGGGACATTATATATTAGAAAGAATTAGAAAGAGAAGCAGGATGATTGTTAGACAATCTACAGGAAAAGGTGAAAGGGGCTAGTGGGCATCAGGTGCACACAAGGTCATGTAGAACTTCCATAGACTACAGAATAAAAGAACTGATTCTTCAACAAGCATGACAAATTTTACAAATCTAACAGTACTGCCCTTCAATGTAGCCCTCTTAGGCTAAGAGAATCATTCTGAGGGTAGTAAGACTATTTTTAGAACTTTTTTTTCCAGAATTTCCTTTTGAACCTAAAGGAATTTCTTCTGAATTTGGCAGATCTTTGTTCTTGAACGCTGAATTCAGAAATAGACAAATATCCATTCATAGCCAAATGTAAAGTTAAAGTGAGTAGTATTACAATGGGCTCAAAATGAGGAAAGACTGCAAAAATTAGTGAGACCCATTTCTATGTATGACTTATCAACTGACTGAGAAAATAATTTTAAATGAAGAATTCCTAAAAAGCATTTAACAATAGCAACAATGTTTGAATAAGTTTACAGCTTCCCATTGTGACTCTTTTGAAGACAATAACATTAACAATTCTAAGTTACTCTTTAACTAATAAATATATGACTTTTAGTGTCCTTGTTTTATGGCCCCCTCGTGTAGTTATGGAACATCAACATAGAGTTGATGTCTCTATTTCCAACATAAATGAATAACTGCATTGGTTCCACATTATAGCCTCCTTACAATCTATGCTATTGAGACCCTCTTTTATTTATTTTTTACATATAGCTGCTAATTGTATTTTCCCCTTCCTTTCCCGTGAATGATAAACATGATTGGCCTACCTAATGCTCTATTCAACTCTGGGTCAATAGGATCATAGAAGGCCATTATAGATTTAACGCTAACCTGCACTTAAATTAGCTTTGGAGGTGTGGGTGTCATGTGTGTGCATGGGTGTGCCTAGTAGATGTGAATGTGTATAGCTGAAAAATAAAATAATAGAAGTCCCCTACAGGATCACAATTTTAATTCCTATCCAAAAATTTAAGTACACAGCATTTTATCCTGCAAATGAAAGTCAGCGGCTGGTGAATAAAATTATAGCAGCAATAAAAGAAAAGTGTCCCTGTGTACAAAGATAATGATATCTCTGGTAATTAAGACACCAACAAGTTAAAGCACTGTGGAGTGTCTAATGGCATAGTAGGTTTGCTGGAGCGCTTTTGTCTATTCCATTTTCTTTGTGAGTGAACAGATAATAAGTGCATGGGTTTAAGTTGAAAATAAACTGTATTTTAGCACCAAGTCCTTAATTATTTGACCATTTGGAGAACAATTAAATAAATCTAAGAAGTGGTTGTTAGTTTTAGAATTCCCAGGATTTTAAATGAAACACAAAAGGATGGTTTTAATCTAATTTGCGAAAAACAAACAAAAATAAGCCTTGCTTTTAAATTCCAACCAGCTTGTTTTCAACAATTGCTTGTTTTCCAAACTGATTGTTCCAACTGCTCTCCATTTTGCCTTTTAACCTTTTTCCTGTCAAGGGTCCCTAGATGATTCTTTATAGGATATAGCTTTTGTGCCAAAAGGTTAATAGGATGATTAAAAATTTAGAATTTCTATAAGCTATTCCTACAGAGGGGTAACATATATAACCTGGAACACTCCTTCTATAGAAACAGGACTTATATGTTCATATCCATAAATTTTTGATTTGGTCAACAATTGGTGGTCAGTTCTCTACTTTATGGCTTTGTCTAAATTTATGATCTAAACAATTCAGTTCATTTCTCATTTTTGTTTATATTCTTCTGGAGCTAATACAGTGAAATATTTGGGTTTAGGTACCATAACAGATGGGTACACACATATTTACACTTACATATATGTATATGTGCTATATCTAGGCACTCTGTAATATTCATCATGGATAGAAAGCAGATTTATCTGGATTCAGGTCCTATCTTAAAACATACAGGTTGTGTGATCCTGGACAGGTCACTAGAACACTCTCAGTGTCCTGGGTAACTTTCTAAAACTACAATTTGTTCAGAAGGTACCAACTTACCCTAGTCAAGAGAGCACCCGTCTACTGGAATTCTCTGTTACCAGTGAAATCCTACATCCATTACCTATTTGTGTGTGTGTGTGTGTGTCTGTGTCTGTGTCTGTGTCTGTGTCTGTGTCTATTAAACATAGGTTTTCATTTCAGAATGAGAACTCTTTTTCTAAATACACAAAAGAATCTTTTCTATGCTCCACATATATCTTAGCTGCTGTTGAATATACATTTTTTTATAGAAGCACCTGTGTGTACATCTGGGTTGTCACATGTATATATGTATATATATATACATATATATATATATATATGTCTTTCATTTTAAAGTATTTGATTCACTATGTCCATAAGCTAAATGAGAGAACTTGAGGCATAGGGAAAAATTATTTAAAGCAAAGTGGACATTTAGCGGCCTAAGACTGGTCAAGTCAAGTCAACAAGTATTATTCTGTACTTGCTGTGTAGCGGGAATTATACTAAGCACTGTGGTTAAAAGGAAACTAACTACAACAACAACAACAACAAACAACCGTCCCTGACTTCAGGGACCTCACAGTCTAATGAGGGAGACAATATGCAAAACTATGTGCAAATAAGATCATCTTCAGGATAAATCAGAGGTAATATTAGAGGGAGGTCATTAGCATTAAGGGGGATGGGCTGGCAGAAGGTAAAATTTTTAGATGAAACTTTAAGATAGGAAATCTAGGATGGGAAAATGATGAGTTAATTCCAGGCATAGAGAAAAACCAGAGAAAGGGTTCAGAAACAGAGTTTGATGTTAAGGAAACTTTATTAAGCACATACTATTGGCTAGGTACTGTGCTAAAAACTTTATAAACATTATAAATATTATCTCCTTTGATTCTTGCAACAGTTGTGGAATGTGGGTGTTATCATCCTCATTTTATAGCTGAATGGTGTATAAGACCAAATTTGAACTCTGATCTTTCAGCCTTCAGTCCCAGTATTCTATCCATTTCACCACATGGCTGCCAAAGACAGAATTCCAGACATGAATAACAGCCCTTGAAATAGCACAGACAGCAATGATGGAGCGTCTTGTGTGAGGAACAGCAAAGAAACCAGTGCCACTGGATCACAGAGTATGTGAAAGGGAATAGAGCACAAGAAGCCTGGAAAAGTAGGAAGGGGCCAAGTTACAAAGTACTTAAAAACCAAGCAAAGGATCTCATATTTGATCCTGTAGGTAACAGGAAGTTATTAGATTTTATTGAGTAGGGGAAAGGAATAGGGGGTGACATGCTCATCGATTGTTCCAAATCTCCATTTCTTCAGTTTTCTAATCAGTATCTAAGCTCTGATGAGTAGAGGTGATCTTCAGTTTTATGTAATTGGCAAGTTTTCTGAACAGAGATTCTTTACTTACCATAACATATATATATATATATATAAATGTATGTATATATGTGTGTGTATAGATATATGCACATATATCTATATCTATATATACACACATATATATTTAAATAAAATGGATGATGGGGATTAGCTAATCAGAGGAGACAAAAAGTATGTACTTACAGTAGTCTGCTGGAATAGAATGGGAACTGTATTTGAAGTATCTTTAACCTCATTCTTCACAGATTTCTGAAATCAAGAATAATGTACTGTACATATTGTTTTTCCTAAAGGGTCAACATCAGCAACATCTGATGCTGTGAAATGATTAGGGGGAGTAATAGCAGATTTTCAGCCTACACTAATATCAAACTTGAGATATGCTATAAAAACTATATCTATGACCACAGAACTATGAAGCAAGCCCTTCACAGTTGAGGAATGCTGCGTCCTAAACCAGCTGGTGTTTCCAAGAGTCATTTAAATAACGAAGAGTTCCAGAGTTCAGCATACTGCAGTGGCCAATGGCAATGAGAAATTTGAATCATAGCAGAAAAACAGTCAAAGTAGCATATCCTTGCTTTAAGCATTCTTAACTTCATGAAAATAATTTTTACAACGTGCACATGAAAGATTATGGTTAGATTTCGCTTCTTGGCTTGGAAGAAGAGATAATATATAAATAAAAAGCAGTTGGCTTTTTTTTAAACAACAGTGGACTGGTCAACATTCAATAGCAATGTATGAAATATTTTTTCTCTTTAAGTCAATTTTCCATCAGTTCTCATAAATCAATTAGCAAATAACCGGCAAGTAGAGATATAGCTATATTAACTGATATCTACATGCTCATGTATTCTTATGGCATTTAAGTTTTTTGAATATGAATGAGTCCATCATTTTCTGGGAGATATACATCTTGAGATCTGTGATGTAAATTACTTAATATTTATGCTTTTATACACACATATGTATATTGTTGTCTCTTCTATTAATACACAAGATCCGTTTGACTAAAAATATATTCATTCTTTGTACTACTTCCAGTACTGGACAGTCCATATCACAAAAGCAATAAATCCATGTTTATTGCTTAATACATCGTAATAGTGAAAGATTACATTTGAACGCATCTCTAAAATGTTATTAATATTAAGGGATGAAGAAAAAGGCCGATGGATTGAGTGTAGTTATTAATAATACCTTTCATATTATTTTTGAACCAAGAATGATAGAGTGAGGAATGGGCAACTAATAGGCATAATATGTTGTGGAGTGGGGTTAGATTTTATTTTCCATATCACAGCAACATAGGCAATATGGGCATAACAGGACAAGTACTTAGACACTGATAGCTACGGAAGCCAAACAGCAGAACGTGTGGATCTGAGAAAGCAATGGTAGGGATTGGTGATGGACGGCTTTCTGGAAATTGGTAGAACTAGGAAGACATAAAGAGAGAAAAATTTAAGGAAGTCACAGAGCTCAAAAAATGCTCTCTCCATTTAGGGTGCTGTAGGAATTGTCTATGTGGTAACTGTGGATTAGTTTCATTCCAAAGAAATCCCATAAAAACATTGCTATATCTCTCAGGCATCTAGTCACCTCTGAACAGATACATACATACATATATATATACATACACATACACATATAAATATAGATTGGCGGTATATATATATATACTGCCAATATATACATACACATAAAACACACACACACACACACACATATATACACATATATAAAACGAAGCTGCTGGTTATTCCAAAGAACAACTGATTTGTAAAGCCCTAGGAAAATACATTAAGCACAGAAATCACTTGGTTTTCTTTAGCTCTGGATATCCCTCTCCCTCTTATTCTCTATGTATTATGTTTGTGTGTGTGTGTGTGTGTGTGTGTGTGTGTGAGTGAGCGAGCTACGAAATTCACTCCCAATTTTAAGCTGCTCTCAAATTTAAAAAAATCTTTAAATTTGTAGATCTAGGAATTTTTTTGTTTTTTGTTTTTAATTATGAATGGTTTTCTTGCTGCACTATAAGCCTGGGGAACTTAAAAGCATGTCATTCCAGAAACTGAAACTAAATTAAATATAAAGTTGAGGTGGGGGGAGAATTGAGTTTAAGTTTTTAGTTCTGTAGTCATAATGATGATAAACTATTGGAACATTTTTTTTAAATATCATAACTGAAGTATTACATCAAACTAGAATTTTCTACTATTGGTATAGATAAGAACATATCTATTATATCCTTCAAAAATAAGTTTTGATTCTCAAATTAATATTTCTTAATAAGTTGATCATACAGTTTGGAATACACATATTTATGCCTCTATTATCTTATTTTGGAATTAATATTTTAAAGTTCACTGTTACTAGCTAAGGCTAAAATAGAACCATTTGTGTCATCCCTTTTTTATAAAGAACTATTACTACAAAACAGTTATGCACGGTGGGGATTTAGAAGAGTGTATTCATTCCAAACCCTGGCACTGGTTTGTCAGTATTATTCAGCTAGATACTTTAACCATCATAATGAAATCATAGGAAATACAAAGTGGGAGGGTGATCTTTTGTTTAAAGAGGACCTGATAACGTTATTTAAGCAGGTATTTATCAGTATTTGATCATTCTATAGGTAACTGCTGATGTTGTGAACTTATTAGACACTTTAACTCAGTTTATGTGAATATTTGCCAGTGAATAAATTGAATTGTATTGCAATAATTTTAAGGTAATCTCTGATTCATATTATTATTAATATTAAGCAAGACAATAAATGTGGTATGTGACTGCCAATGACTTGCCACCATTTTCAGATTTCCAGTGCAATGAAAGTGGAAGGGAATTTTGCTTTAAAAATACTGAGTTCTGCAGATGCTTCTGTTTGAATGATAATTTGCTAATTCAATCAAGATATGGAACATTGCTTTTTCCTAAACAAGTTCTATAATTATCTAAGAGTTCAACCCAACTGTCCATATTTTGAAAAAAAATAGGAAAGGATGAAAACTTTTGACTAGGCTAATATGTGGCTGTATGGTTATTTCATAAAAGTGGTCCAATACTGTATATTTCTCAAACAAGTAGTGCAAACGTACAACAAAATGATCCCAGAATTAAACAATAGGGAGGAGGACTGGATTGTCTTTGGGAAATTGAACAGTACTTTTAATCATGCCATGTTCCTGCATGAAACAAAGGCCTATTTTTTTTTCCTTCACCAAAATCTTTCTGGTTATGCCTGCAAGTGACTGAAGGCTACAGTTTCTGATTAATTGAAATTGAAAGGGTGATGTTGGCAGCTAGCAGCCTACAAATCATTACAAATGAGGAATTGTACTGGCAAAGTGGCATAAAAGGTATCCAAAGAGAAACGTATGACAATAAAAAAGAAAATGAAGTAACATAGGAAGGGTCTCAGCAGCTTGGGTATATATTCCCTGTGTAGAATTTTTGGGAGGACATGGAACAATCACTAATAGTAGCTATGCTTGAATTGGAACCTACATCATTGAAAGGAATAGCCAGATTACTAGATCACAGATTCCTCAAACTATGTTAATATTAGTCATATATTGTTTTTCTTCAAACGAAGTTTTAAATTTCAGGAAAAATATTCTGTTAATTTTTTGGAAATGTTTAAAATGATAGTGGTAAAGGGAAGGGGGAATGATATAACTAAACTATCAATTTAGTTGGAAATATAAATATAATTAAATGATTAATTGATCAAAAGTTCTTTGAAGGTAGTAATTTAAAAGTCATGGACACCCTACAAATTACATGTGTGTATGTATATATACATACACAATATATGTGTTAATTTATTTATGTACATATATGCATATATGTATGTACATATTTATTATATCAGCATATGTATACCACATATATATATATACATACATATATATGCACATATGATCCACGACATTGTAGTTATTTTTACTAAGGAATACTAAATGCTTTTCTAATGAATGCAAGAGTACAGCAAGGGTACGTATGTTCCACATGTTGTTTGACATGATTTTTAAAAATGTAAATGAGCTAGATCAGGAGTTCTTAACCATTTTGTGTCAAAAATCCCTCTGGCAGTCTAGTAATGGCTATGAACACCTTCTCCAAATGTTTTTTAAATGAATAAAACAAAATATATAAGATTACAAAGGAAATTTATATCTACGTACATGTACATACGTACATGTATACATATATGTGTGCACATATATGCACATTTCTTTCAAGCTCATGGGTATTAGGTTAGGAGTCCCTCACCAAAGCCCCTCAGGTAATAAGACTCTCAATCTAGCTCATATGAACCTAGGACAGCACAATCCACATATGCAGGTCATCAAAGAGCTTATTCCTAATATCATAGCAATTTTATAGGACCTAGAGCATGTGCCCTATTGATATATCTTTCAAAAAACCAAGAGTAACTTTCATGTCACAATAAAATTTTGAAGTAGAATTGTATTATAATATTGCATTATAACATAATTTGAAAATTTTAAGCTAAATTCTGCAACCCTCAAGATGTTTGGTTTTTCACTCAGCTCATACTTTACCTGAAGCCTTTTGCAATGTTGCAATGTTCAACATTTCTTTCAGATGAGAGGATGCAGTGATAATAACTACTTTTCTAATATTTTATATATATATCTTAAACTCCAGTGCAAAATTTAATTGAGAAAAGATAACCATATGTATCACTTCCATGCTTTTGAAAAAGCACTTAATAAATTCAACCTGTTACTTTCAGTGA
>CM053597.1:121440825-121477560 GCA_028646575.1 Pseudocheirus occidentalis | reverse complement strand
TTTTTTTTAACTAAATATTTTCCATAATACAAAATGTACACCAATTACCCTAGTGGGGTCTTTTTTTAGCTTTTGCATATGAATTAAGATTTCAGTTGGCCTTCTTGTTTTCAACTGAGAATTGGCTTTGTTAAATAATCTGTATGAAATAGGTGTTTCTTATTCCAGTAACAAAGATGTTTTTTCCAAGAATTTTGGATTTAGACATTTATTTATCGAGTTGCTGAAAAATTTAGCACTTTTTTAAGCCCAACTAAAATGTTGGGTGACCTTTGTATATTTAATTTAAACACAATGAAAGAATTGATTTTTTCAAATCATTCAACAAATGATCATAGTTTTATATATTACATCAGAAATTAAACCTTCTGAATAGTGAATGAAGGATGATATTAGACAAATTAGTTTCTACCGTTTATACTTAAGAGATTTAGCACTAAATTTAATAACTGATTAAGAAAATATAAACAATAAGAGCAAAAACTAGGATGGAAGGGGTACGATGTGATTAGATCTCAAATTATATTACAGTATAATAGTTATTGAAATTATTTATCATTTTGTAAGAAATTACAAAGTTGATCAATTAGATAAGTTATCCCTAGAAGCCAGTACATAGAGCTGTCTTGGTTTCTGTTAACCCAACAAAGGTAATAGAAGACTGAAATACTTTTTGATAGGAATGAGGCAACTGAATAGAAGAATATTGGAAAGCAATTTAGAGTGGCATTTTATACCATATACTCCTAAATATTCCAAATGTATAAATTATCAAAATATAGAACTTTGGTGCATAAAAATCAGAGAAAATTATAATTTTGATAACTATGTAGGAGATGATTTTATGATCTCTTCTATCAGAGAGCATAATGTCATGGACTTATGATATCTTTTGGTGTTGGAACTTGCTTCTCTTATTCTAAGCATCACCCAAATATAACTTTTAACCTTGAAGAGTTGTCTAAGGCTCAGAAAGGACATACTTATGGTCATATAGTCTTAGAAAGTATCAAAATAATTTAAGCAAATATCTCCCTTAATCAAAGTCCAACTATCCAGCTGTCCTCTTCTCCCTTACAAAGAGAATGGTATAAGAGCAAAAAAAAATGACAATTTTGATAAAGTATAATTAGTACCAGCAGTGTTTTCCTCACGGAATCCACAGACTGTGTAGACTTTATTCTGAGTCATAAAACTTGACACTGTTTAAAAGGCCTTATTTCTGGCTCTTCAGCTTCTCCTAAAAAGTCAACCTTCACCTAATGGACACTTAATAAATGTCAATTGATTGTTATAAAGACATTTATTCCACACAAACCATTACATTTCAGTCATTCTATTAGCTGTTGTCAGTTATCCTTCTCACGTTTTAAACTTTTTCATATTATTCAAGTAATAAAAATGTATATACCTATATATATGTATATGTGCATATACACATACATTCATGTGTATAGATGTGTGTATATACATATGTATTTATCTGTCTATATCCATATCTCTATCTATTTATATCTAAGTGCTCTACTATGCTGAATATTTTGAAATGTAGAGATGAACAGCTCTGACTTTCCCCCATAAATGTCATTGTGTTCTAAAGAAAGAGCCCTCTTCTTGTTGCACAATATTTTCTATTTTGTGTCAGGGTTGCCATTCCCTGACCATCACACACACACACACACACACACACACACACACACACATGCACGCACACACACACACACCTCTTATGCAGTATAAACTCCTGTCAATAAAACCTGTTTTATGATTTTGTATTCCTATCTAGAGTACAGTTCCTACCTCATAATGAACATGAGACAACTTATTCATTTAAATTCATTAAAACCATTTCATTTTGAACCTTGGCCTTTTCAATCACCAGCTCTCTTTAGGGACCTTGGACAAATTAAAAGCAACACTGGCATCAACAACTCACACTTTAAAAAGATTTTCTAGAAACAAGGTTATAAAATAGTTAAAAGGAAGCAGTATTCTCATTTTTGAAGTGAGGAGAAGGAAGCTAAGAGAGGTTACAGCCTGTTGTTTAGGGTTATAAAACGTGTAAGTGTCAACCCAAGCTCTGTCCTCTGTGCTTAAAACTGATGTTCTTTCCATTGTACAGTGATGCATCCCTGAGCCTTCGTTTCATCTTCTGGGAAAGGGGTGATGATAAAATGTAGGCTACCTAGATGGTGCAGTAGATGGAGTTCTAGGTCTGGAGTCCATAAAACCTACGTTCAGATCAACTCTCAGATACTACTGATGTCAAGTCACTTAACCTTCACCTCAGTTTCCTTAGCAGTAAAATGGGGATGGTAAGACTTAACTCCCATGTTAATTGTGAGGAATAAATGAGAAGATAATTATAAGTCATTTAGCACAAACAGTGGCTTACAGCAAGTGCCATGTAAATGTTAGCTATTATGATTATATTTTTACCTAATTCACAAGGTCATTGTGGAAATAAAGCAGCTTTGTATTTTAATATACCACATAAGTGTAAAGGATAATAGTAATGGTGATTGTTAATCACAGTTGTTAAAATAACCAATAGCCAATGGAAAGAGAATTATCTGTGAAATCAAGACCTAGATTAGAATTCCAGTTCTTTCACTTCTCTGTGTATTGTGTGTGTGCACATGTGCACATGTGTGTACGTGCACATCCATCACTTATCCTGTTTGAACTTTACTGGTAAATTTGGCTTCCAATAAAAAACCATATGTGTGTATGCACATATTAAATGTAACATGTAAATCTGTATATTGTATGTGTATTGTACATAATGCAAATAGAGAAGAGAAGAGGGAGAGAGGCTTCATGAAAGCTGAATTTCCACAACAACAAAACTAAATATTTTCTACATGAGCTGCTATGATTGGTATAGGGAATTTCAAGACAAAAATTGATAGATCTTCCAAGGAACTCACATTCTATTGAGATCTATTATCCTACAATTATTATTATGATAGAACTTTTAAATAAGCTGGAATTGTTATTTAGTTAGAGTGAGAGGCTTCTAATGTTGAACTTTCTCTAACAATGCAGGTTGCTACAACCTCTGTCCTTTTTTTTTCTAAGCTGTTCATTGTCTGGGTCACTGTGAGATTAAATGCCTTGCCAAGAATGTGACAGAGACAGAACTGAACCTATTTATTCCTAACTTCAGCATCAACTTTCTATCCACTACACCATCCTGCCTCTTAGGAGTCTAATCTGTCTTGTGAGTGAATTAGCATGTCTGATTAGCCTTGTTTCATAAATAAAGCATTGGGAACATCTATGAAGCCATTCCCCAGTAAGTGGTAGATGTAGTATATGAACTTTCAACTTGTCTGTCGGTTTAGATTATATCTTTATTCTTGTTCTTTTAGTAGTCAGTAATCACAACAATTTAAATATTAGCTACCTATTAATGATTAATTTGAAGAATTAATATTCTTAAAAGCTACGTGAAAGAAAAAGCTGTCTGATGTTTTTCCAAATTTCCTGAGTACTTTGAACAACTCAATAATATAATTTATCATCTTTCTAATCTAGCTTTATTTCTTTCCTTTAAATAAAAAGGGAGTGGTTTCCTCTGGAAAGTATTTTTAAAGGTCACTCACCATTCATGCTGAGAAACACAGGTTTGTTCTTTTTGTAGGTAATGATAGCCAAAAATGTTATCCATTCATCGTCAGTGTGATGGGCCTTTCTTTTAAAGTTCACTAATGAAAATATTCTTCTAAATAGTAATATGAGTGAAGATTCATGCAAGATTCTATCTCCTAATGCTTCAAAAAAAATAAAAATCTTAATTTCCCTTGATTTCATTTGAATCAATTAGCGAATATTTATTAAGCACTTAGTGGCATAGTAGATTGAGAAGATAACCTCTGATCTCAGAATGGATATGAGTTCATAATCTCTCTCTGAAACATACTGGCTTTGTGATCCTCACCAAATTGCTTAACTTCTCAGTGCCCCAAGAAAAATATAGTCTTTTGAAACTACAAATTCCAATATAGTTGTGTCAATAATGACAATATCCTCACCAGTAATTCCCTATAGCAATGAATTCCCAGTTACAAACCAAAAAGGAGGGGGGGGGAAGTAATATTCTCCTCTTAAAAGAATCTATTTAATTGTAAACAATTTCATACAATTTCAAAAGAAAACTAGAGATGTTCTTTAAAAACTAAAATTACCTTTTATTTTATTCTTTATGATTACTAACAGAATAATAGGATCCATAAAGTTTGTTTAAGGAAATCAGTCAATGAATTTTAATATTTCGTGTAACCCAATTTGTGTTGAAAGCATATCCCTTGAAATAATCTCTGGGACTAGTTAAAAAGTAAATTGTCCAGAGATAAAAGCATATATTTTTAATTTTCATTTTTATTTCAACACATTAATGTAAAGAGAGGATCCTGTCATATTAGCATCTAAGTCATTCTAATTTCTAAACTTGCTTCAAATCCTCTGTTAAACACATGTCTTACGTGAAGTCTTCCCTGGTTGACACTCCCTCTTACCATATTTTAAAATTAGAATCTTGATGAATAGTGATTCATCAAGAGGTGATGGCGTGAAGGTATGGAGTTGGACATCTATTCCACGGGTTGCATGTGGCCAGTTTTTATTTTGTTTTTTTCATTTGCTTTGGTCGAACCTTTTGTATCTGTCACAGAGGATCCATTGGAGAATTACATTAATAGTGATGGAAAGCAGCAACTGTTATTTTCCAGTTTGTTTTTTTAATAATAAGGCTTTTCTATACCCAACTAACATAAATGAGAAAGAACTCACCAAGTAAGAATCAAGAAAGATCTCAAATGTTTCACCAAAAAGAAGGGTGGGAAGGGAAAGAGGGAGGGAGAAAGTGTGTCTGGAGGACCTTCCTGGTCCTCATATCAGTTCTGTCCATAAGACTTGAGCCAGAAAATGGAATTTTGTGGAAGGCCCAGCGTAGCAAGCATGCCACAATGACAGTATTCACTGAATGTTACTTTGCCAAACTAGTCAGATAAATGGGAACTGCCATCATTGAGTAGAAGAGCTGCATGGCATAGTGGGTACAGCACTAGGCTTGGAATCAGGAGAACTTGGGTTTAAATTCTACCTCAGATACTAGCTGTGAGACAATGGACAAGTGAACTGATCTGTCTGTCATCTCTGTCCTCATATACAGTATTAAGAAACAGGGTGGAACAGAGTTTGAACTCGTGACTTCTAAGAGTCTTTCTGTCTGTAAGTTCTTCATCTAGTGATTCTGTCTCGTGTTGCTCTTACTAAGTCCTGGCTGAACTTCTGATGCCTTTCAGGGATTTTGGTTGGAGGCTTTTTCTGCTGCCTCTGCTCTTAGTGGAAGCAGCATATACTCTTTCACCATAACAGAGTACTGGCTGTCATCTGTTGTTTTGTTCTCTGTCATTTTATGACTTATTGGATGAGGACTGCTCCTGCTCATAAGAAATCAACACAGTCCCTTCACTCAGCTCTCTTTGGGTTGTGTTTGTCTCTCTATTTCACCCTGTCTAGATGGATCCTTGCTGCAAAGCCTTACCAAAATCTAGGTTAATTTCCTTCTTAAAGAGTTCAGTATCCATCACAGGGTTCACCTTGCCATTTCAATGCCTCTGTTTATGTCTGAGGAGAATAAATTCCTGGCATCCTGACCCACTGAATTTCTACTTTAGCTGTATCACCCACATGGACATCAAAATTTTATACCTTCTTGTTGTTATTCAAGTCATTTCCAGTCATGTCCAACTCTTTGTGACCCCATTTGCAGTTTTCATAATAATAGTAGAGTGGTTTTCCATTTCCTTCTCCAGGTCATTTTACAGATGAGGAAACTGAAGCAAACAGAGTTAAGTGACTTGCTCAGGTTCCTACAGCTAGTAAGTATTTGAGTCTAGATTTGAACTCAGGAAGATGTGATTTCCTGACTCCAGGCCCAATATTCTATTCACTGTGCCACCTAACTGCCCCACTTTATCCCTTACTATTACCCAAACCTGTTCTACCCCTGTGTCCTTGAGCTCCAGAAATACACTCTGTCATTGTGACTTCTTGGCTTTTCTTCTGATTCACTTCTGAACTTATTTTTTTATTCTCAGAGTACTCTTTATTCATTTATGGCTCATTTTCTGGCCTTACTTTCCTTCATTGTTAATATTTACCCTAATGTCAACTGGTTCAAGAATGAACTGTCTACAATCTTTGAATCACTTCTCCTCTTTTGTCATCCATGACATGCTGCTCTTCAGTCCTGGATTAACTTGTCATGTATCTCCTTCATTGAACAGCTAGTATAAGCTAGTGCAAATAAACTGATGGGGCTTATTATAAATTCCTGTAATTTCAGTTTGGCTCCTCCTGCCACAGTAATTCTTTTCTTTATCACTAACCAGCCTTCCTTGCAGGATCTGTTCCAAGCCTTCTCTTCTTTCCTCAAGTCCACAGATCTTTGCCCTTTACTCTCTCATCAAAAGACCTTGCCTCCTACTTGACTCTTTCTCTCTTTCATCTACCCTAGGCCATACCTCAAAGCTCCTCATTACTTCTACTATTCCTCAACTCCTTGAAGAGGTAGAAATTCCCTTTACCCAATCCATCTTCTCCCTGTTCCATTCCTCTTTGCTGGTCCTGCCCAATCGATCATTTCCTCTTTCACCTTTAATTTTTACCTATCTATTGCTTCTTTCCCAGCTGTCAGAAAAAAAGTTCCATATTTCACATTAAAAAAGAAATTCATTTCTCTTTGGGCCTGCATTTCCTAATGAAATGTATTTCTTCATTTTCATTTTTAAAAATTGCTTACTGGCTTCACTCTTTTACCATCCACTCACTTCCCAGTTCTTTGCTAGCTGACTTCCAAACTTACTATTCTACTAACACTATTATTTCAAGGTACCTGATGATCTCTCTCTCTCTCTCTCTCTCTCTCTCTCTCTCTCTCTCTCTCTCTCTCTCTCTTTATAATCTCCAGTTATTTAAGTAAAATGTTTTAATTTTTTTTTGCTTTTTTTTTTGGAGGGCAGTTGGGGTTAAGTGACTTGCCCAAGGTCACACAGCTAGTTTTTGTGTTGTGTCTGAGGCCACATTTGAACTCAGGTCCTCCTGACTCCAGGGCCGGTGCTCTATTCACTGTGCCACCTAGCCGCCCCTTTTAATTTTTTTTAAGTTTGAGTTCTCAGTTCCTTCCCTCCTTCTCTCCACTCCCATGAGATGGTAAACAATGAGATTTAGGTTATACATATGCAATTATGTAAAATACTTCCATATTAGTCATTTTATATAAGGAGATTCAAGTTAAAGGGGGGAAAATGAAGGAAAGAAAGTGAAAATAACATGCTTCAGACTGTATTCAAACAATTTCTCTTTCTCTGGAGGCAGATAGCATGCTTCAGTTTTAGTCCTTTGGGACTGTCTTACATCATGGTATTGCTGAGAATAGCTAAGTCATTCACAGTTCTTCATTGAACAGTATTGCTGTGGCTGTGTACAATGATCTTCTAATTCTGTTCACTTCACTATGCATCAGTTCATGTAATTCTTTCTAGTTTTTCTGAAATTATTGTACTTGTCATTTCTTATAGCTTAATAATAGTCCATTATAATCATATACTATTGATTGTTTAGTAATTTCCCAGTTGATGCCTTTGATTTCCATTTCTTAGCCACCACAAAAAGAGCTGTTATAAATATTATTTTTTGTATAAATAAATGCTTTTTCCTTTTCTTGGATGTCTTTGTGATGTAGATCTAGAAGTGGTCTTGCTAGATCAAAGAGTGTGGGCAGTTTTATAGGTGTTTGGGCATAGATCCTAATTGCTCTCTGGAATGGATGTATCAGTTCACAACTCGACCAACAGTGTATTAGTGTCCCAGTTTTCCACATCCCTTTTTTTCCTTTTTTATTTTTTGTCTTTTTAACCAAATTGATAGATGTGAGGTGGAACCTCAGACCTATATTAACTTGCATCTCTCTACTCAATAGTGGTTTAAAGAATTCTTTCATATGACTGTAGATTTGATTTCTTTGTCTGAAAACTGCTTGTTCATGTCCTTTGACCATTTATTAGATAGAACATGACTTGTATTTTCATAAATTTGACTCAGTTCTCTATATATTTGAGAAATGAGGCCTTTATCAGAGATACTTGTTGCAAATTTTTTCCCAGTTTTCTGCTTTCCTTATAGTTTTGGTTGCATTGGTTTTGTTTGTGCAAAATCGTTTTTTTCAAAATTTACACAAGCAAAAGTATCTATTTTATATTTTGTAATGTTCTCTATATCTTCTTTGGTCCTAAGTTCTTTCCTTATCCACAAATCTGACAGATAAACTATTCCATGCTCTCTTGATTTTTTATTGTATCACCCTCTACGTGTAAATCATGTATCTCTTTAAAGTTTATGTCTCGATCTTCCCTGTCATCATAGTAACTTTCTACAGTGAAGCTCTGATTTGGGGGGGTTTTGCTCATTTTTTCTGCCCTTTTTTGTGACTCAGTGGTTTTATGTCAGAGTTGTGCTCTGGTGCTGCACTATCCCAAGGTTTTTGTGCTGGGATTTAGGGTTTTACTGCTGGCTTTCACTGGACTTCAGGGCTTAGGTACTTGCTTCCTCTGGAAGGCAGGGTTCTCTTCTTGCTTGTACTAGGGACTGAGGCATCCCTATTGGCCTCCTCTGTGTGTGGGGTTTAGCTGCTGGACTGTTCCAGGAATGGAGACTTGCTCCTGGGTTGCTAAAGTCTCAAGGATGAATTGCCCAAGGCTTAGAGCCTTGCTGCAGGCCCCCTGCTGTGAGGCTAGCTGCTGTGATTGCTGCTGTTGCTCCTGCTTCTCCTTTTTATGCTCCTCCTCCTCCTCTCATATCTTGCTCTCCTCCCACCCCAGTGAGACAAAGCTTTCCTGCCAGACTGGTAAGCTACTTCCCTGCTCCTAGACCAATTCTGAGGCAGGTTTTTAGTAGTTTGAAGGGGAATTTGGGAGGAATTCAGATGGTTCCTTCTTCACTCTGCCACCTTGACAGTGGAAGTCCCCGATGATCTCTTAATTGCCAAATCTGATGACATTTCCTTAGCATTAACTCTCCCTGACCAAACTGCAGTTTTGTTTTTTAATACAGTTGACCACGTCTCTCTTTCAAAGTATAGGTACTTATATAGTAAGAAGTATAAGAGACTTTAGAGGCCAGTGTGTTTAATCTTCTCTTTTTACAAATGAGAGAACAGAGCCTGAAAGAATTTCTGACTTTCCCCACATCATACATCTTGCAAGCATTTAATGCAAAATTTAAACTCGGTTTTTCCTGACTCCAAGTTTTGCCATCTAAACCTCCTTCTTTGGCCTCTAGGACAATACTCACATTGTTTATCTCTGGCCTATATGACTCCTCCTTCTTAGGGCCACTTCACGGACCACACAATTCACAATTACAGTAGCATTTTGTGTCCCCAGAGTGTGACTGTGACTGCCCTCTGAGAATTATTACAGTAAATAATGAGTGGCTATGTTTCTAGTAACTTACAACATATTAGTGGGTTTTCCATTAACAATATAGCTGATTTAATGAGCTTTTTAACGAAGGTGTTTCCTAAGATGTTGAAGCAAGAACAGTGTTTACAACACAACTGCTTCTTCTAAAAAAAGAAGCCTGGATTTCATTTTATATACACAAGGATCCATGATGAGAGTGGGTACAAACTTAGGGCACAAAGTTAATGAGTAATGCATGTAGAGAATGCTTTGGGCAAAGGGTTATTCACAACTGGTTTCTAGCAGTCCTTTATCTGCCTTCATAGAGTCTTCATGAAATTGCTTTTAGGTGTAGAATACTGCCGGCCTTCAAGAGTTAGTACTTTGTTAGTGATATTTCTCTCTGTCCTTAGAAACTTCTTGAAACTGACTTGACTTAGATGACTATCACTCAGGACTATGGTTTCCTACTGGCCCAGTCTCTTATCCCAGCTCAATTCACTGCCTGCGATTTGTCTAGTCTTTTGGGTTTTTGGGGTCTTTTTGCTTTTTAGAGGGGGGAATGCAGTGCCCAAGGTCACAAAGCTAATAAGTGTTAAGTGTCTGAGGCCAAATTTGAACTCAGGTCCTCCTGACTCCAGTGCTGGTGCTCTATTCACTGTGCCACCTAACCACCCATACTTGTCTAGTATCCTTAATGAAATGCTCAGTGATGGGAATAGATCATTGTCATCTGGCCATTCCTCTGGGGGAAGTGTTCACATGCTGGAGGTAGACACCCCGTAACTCACTGACCAGTAGAAATCAGTTACCTCAATCTGGTTTCACCTTTCTGCCTGGAAGGTTTATAGCAGGATGTGGCTTCTTTGATGTCAGCTTCTTGGGATCACAGGTAAAAGCTGAGTGCTAGGTAGACATCAAGGGTGGATGAGCAACCCTGCAAAGGGCACATCAAGCCTTCACTTCAGAGGTACTAGTCCTCCTTGAACCCACTCCTGTGCCTCCCAACAGGGAGTATTTGTTCCAGTGGCCATGAAGGCAGCTGAAGCATATTCTGCAGAGTGCTTGGAGCTTTGCCAGACATCAAAGACCCCCAAGGTCACCCAGTGCATCTTGGGCCATTGCCAGTTATCTTGACATTTTTCTTACCATTGATTTTCAGTGATCCTGGAAGAGAGAGTGAGGCTGACAACTTTGTGCAACCCTACATTCCTTAAATCCAATTTACTCACCAGTCAAGACATTACCCTGTGATATCACTGGTCCTCTTCTAAAATGAATGACCAACAACAATAGTGATGGATGTTCAAGGTGAAAGAAACTCTCCTCTTTAACCACCCTCTTCCTCACAATATAGTTTCTGTCTTGAACTGTTATCCTCTGAACTGGCACTCACCCACTACTAGACTGATTCTCTACTTGACTTTTTCTTTTTTTAACTCATAGGCCCAATAAATATGACTGACCTCAGTCAATCTCATTGCTTTCTCATTTGAGTAATCAAAGATGTTCACACCTCATCAAAAGTCCATAGAACTTAAAATTGTTATATTTATATGCTTAAAATACCATGTCCATTGATTCAATGCAGCATCTGTGGCTTTTATGCTTCTGTCAACTGGGATGCCACAGAACCCCATCCTTACCTTAGTCTCCTTTATAGCATCATCATCTGTATCTCATTCCTAGGTCTGGGTACTTCCCAGGTTTCTGCCCTGGGTCTCATTTCTTCTTTCTATAGTCTGTCCTTGGGAGATCTCATCATGGGTTCGTTTTTCATCATCAGGCAGATGACTCCCAAAACTATGGATCCATCCCCTATGCTCTTTCTTGAATACTGAATCTTCAGCTGTCATCTGTACCTCAGCTTCAGTATGACTCAAAATGAATTCAAATTCTTCCCTAGAAAACTCATCACTCCTCTAAACTGCCTTATTTGAAGGCACCCCTTAGGTCACCAAGACGCATAACCTCAGAATAATGTTTGACTCTTCTGTTTCAGCTTCCATACCCTATCAGTGGCCAAATCCTGTCACTCGTAACTCTACTTTCTGTCTCCTTCACTCTCCTACCCCACAGCAATTGCTCTGTACTTCCTTCCTGGGCAATGGCCTACTAATTGCATCCTCTGGATCCTATTTCTCCTGTATCCTCTTCTTCACAAAGCTGAGAAAATAATCTTCCTAAAGGCAAAGAACTGACCTTGTAATTTTTCTGTTCAAACATTTTAAGTGGTAACCTTTGGATATGGAATATATTCCTTAGCCTGGCAGTTAAGGAGCCCTGAAATCTGACACATTATTTCAGATTACTTCCTTTTAGTGACTCCTGAAGATTAATTATTCCTTTTTTTTGTATTGCTATCTTTAGTACCTAGAATAGTGTCTGGTATCCAGCAGGTTTGTAAAAAATGCTTGATGAGTTATTGATTCATTGACTCTAGAGTACAACTAAATTACACAACAAACTGTTCCTTGAATTTAATGTTATCTCCTGCTTCTATCAGTGAGTATTCACCATAATATAATCCTGGTTTCTAGGAACATATTCCCTTCTTATCTTTGCTTTGCAAAATCCTTTTCTTCCTAGAAAAGCTCAGCTCATATTCTACTTCTTCAGTGAAATTTTTCCTGACTTCCACCTCTTACTCACTTACATAGAAAGTTAGTGCTCGCCAACCCTTGTACTTTCACAAAGAGTTTTACATGAATTTACCTTTCACTTTTTGTGCTGTTCAGTCATTTCAGTTGTATCCAGCTCTTCGTGATCCCATTTGGAGTTTTCCTGGCAAAGATACTGGAGTGCTTTGCCATTTCCTCCTCTAGCTCACTTTACTAATGAGGAAATTGAACAAATAGAGTTAAGGGACTTGCCTGGGATCACAGAGCTAGTAATGTTTGAGTCAGGTTTCTCTGACTCTAGGTCCTGTGCACTGTGCCACCACGCCCTATCACTTCCTACCTTGAAATATTCTTATCCTCCCAGATTGTTGCAGTCCTCTCCAGTAATGTCTAAGCTCCTCCAGGACTGGATAGATTTTTATTATTTGTATCCACAATGCCTGTAATAGCTGGAGCCTGATTAGTGTGAATTAAGAATTCCCTGCAGGGGTCATAGTATTTGAGATTTCATTGCATATTTTTTCATTTGACTAGAATAAGTTACAAATTTAACATGATAATATCTTTGAATTCTATGAATTCAAACACATGTGACTACTTTAGGGAATTTATTCTTCACACTAATTGGTGCCTATCTCTAATATATTTACCTGAATGGAATTAAATTAAAGAAGAGTTCAGTGTTCCGGGAACCTTTATTGAGATTGACTATAATAGGTCCAAGCTCAAACCAGTCATGTTGGCTGCCATTGATACACTTAGCCAAATATCTGTCAGGTCTTTAGGAGAACTGGAAACTGAACTTCATGTAAAGGGAAAATTAGCCTTAACCACAGCTAAATGTGTATTATGGCAACCCTCCAGGAAAGGCAGTAGCTGGTCAAAGGCAAGTTAGAACCTCAAGTTATGTCAGCTTCTTGGAGGTAGAATGAGATAATGGTCATGTCTTCAGACATACAGAAGAAGATGAAAAATGGAAGCCAAAGAGCAAAGAGTGATTTCCAGTGATCTATAGAGATCTCTATTCAGGGTAAATGAGATACAGAAATGTGGTGTTGAAGAATTGGGCGGGGGGTGAGCTGAACAGGAAATGACTGGATAACCTCAACCTCTAGCTAATGAGAAGGAGCAAAAACTTAACCCTTCTAGAAGGGTACAGAAGTCTGACAGCATTGTTAACTCTAGTTTATCGTTGCTGCAAGACCTAAAGCCTGATCCAGCATCTAGCTTAATTAAGGTAGGAACTAAATTACTCTGGGAATAGAATTCAACCAGCATTTGAGGGATTAAGTAGTTTTAAAAAAAGCTGAAAAATAATATTCTCTATTTATAAAGAAACCAGATTTAATTTTAAAAGGCCTCTTAATTTTGCGAATATCTCTTTGCTATTTTCAACATTAAAAAGTGTCATAGTTCCAAGACAGGGAGAAATGGGAAATATCTAAACCATAATAATGGCTAGTATCTCACTTGAAGTTTTACTTAAAGTGTTAATTATGACTTTAACACTAAACTTCAGGGTTATGTGAATAAGCTTTAAATCTAAGTATTTTACTACATTTAGTGTCTTCCATTGAGAAGAAAAGATCCATATTGAATATGTTCACGTAATATATATATATATATATATATATATATATATATAAAAATCTATATTTAAATACATGTAGGGTACAGAACTAAGCAATAGTTGTTGACAGGAATAAGATGGTGACAATATTATCTACTTTGAGGTCATGGTAAGAAAGTGGACACATACACACACACACACACCCTTGCACACACACACACCACTGTGACCTGGAAGCCACATTGAGTATTTTTTGATTTAGAACTTTAGTGTTGTGTGAATTCCCAAATCTAACCTATGGTTTGAGACTTGCTGAAAAGCATACTTATCTTGGAGAATTACTGTTTCTTTTCACCTCTTTTTGATCTTAGACTTTCGACAGATTTCTTTACCTTTGCCTGTATATCTTCCAACTACTACCACCTATTTGCTCTTTCCATCCAAGTCTTTCACATTCCTAGTGTTTCATTGCATAATGAGTCATCTGACTCTGCTATGGTATATTTCAAGCTAATTCGTCCAACTTAGATAGCCACTGCTTTTTGGTCCCAATTAAATCATCATTCTCAAGGGGTACCAGCTCCATTTTGCAATTACAAGACAATAATCTAAGTGCTGTGAGCTTGTCTATTCAAAATGAGGTCACCAGAGCTGACAGATAACCTTTTAAAAAATTGCCTTACAATTTAAGTGCTAAAATCAAGTAAAAATTCTAACTGATTAATGATTCATGTTTTGTAAGATCAACTTGAAAAGAAAAGAATGACAGGATGCTATTGCATTTTTAATGGACCTAAATAAAGAAAAATAGGGTCTGGCTTCAATAATATTTTTATTGATGTCTGAAAAACGTCTACATATGATAATATCTCTAGTTGGAAATTGTTACATATGGAAAGTAGCTCAGATATTGCCCCACCAAAAGTGTTTAATTATTCACCAAAACACTTAGGACGATACATCAAGGAGGGGATTTTTACAACTCCTTTGATTCACAAAAGATAGACTTTGTGAAAAGAACATTCAGGTTGTATTAGATATTATCTGGTTTTGCTCAGTTTAATTTCTAGCTCTAACTCAAATCTCTTTTATCCTTGTTCATTGAATATGTCAGGCATATTTGCTTATTAAAGTTTATTCTAGTGAAAAAGGAAAAAGATGAATTTTTTTCACATTTATCTATCCTAATGTATTTTACCAATGAAAAGAAGCTAATTATCTATAGCAAGCACATGTTATGTCTGTGAAATTTTGAAAAAATATGTGTGTATGTATATATGTATATATGTATATATAACATATATGTGTGTGTGTGTGTGTGTGTGTGTGTATAAAACAAAACTCTTGAGGAGTGAAAGGTGATTAAAGAAAAAGAAAGGAAGGAAAGAGAAGAAAGGAAAACATGTCTCACACAGATAGACTTTAATTTGGGAACCACAAAACAGAAAAACAATACAATAAAATGGAGTTTTATACTCACTGTAGTTCATTCAACAAGCATTGATTAAATACCTATTAAATGCTCCTGTTGGTGATATATAGTCAAAAATGAAATTGTCCCTGCCCTCAAGGAATCTACATTCTTTTGGGAAACAACATGTGTAGAAAAAAAGTGAACATAAAACCTGAAAAAAGCAAATGGCAAATAATATATCTGGAGGAGATAAGGAAAATCGATGGGTGTGTATGTGTATGTATGTTTGTGTCCCTATATGTCTGTAGAATAGCTACAGTACAATCTACTCCATCATTCCTCTTTTTAATCCCAGCAGTACAGCCTTACTTTTCTTAATATGGCAACATAGCAATATATGACATTAATGCAGGTAGCTATTAAAAAGTATATGTAGATTTATTTGTTCTAATCTTACCTGTAAAGTTAAACTGCTTGAAATGTTGGAAGATAAAGTCTCTGGGACTGCATGCCACTCATCAGCCATCCCTTCATATGTCTGTGCTGTGTAGTCAGTCAGGTGTGACCCTTCTTCCCAGCAGTAAAGTCAGAAAACAGTACTTCACACAGCTGTGGGGTAGCTTCTGCCTTTCTCAAAACGGAGGTGATCAGACAGGCTGGGTAGATTGGTTCAATTCAATGTTTCAGTAGGGACATGTTTTCAACAATTTTGTCTTAAAGAGTAAATATGTAACTCTTGTGTTACTTTCACCAATCAACTCATTAAAGCAAAACAGAATAAAACATCTACCCCTATTGGATCTGGATGTATTTTGGATATGTTGTCAGTATGGAGAATTCCCAGTGTAGAAATTCCCTTTACCAATTTAATTCTTCAGCTTGTTCTGAAGGAGATACTTAGGGGCCACGAGATGTTCAGTGACTTAGCAGAGATGACAAAGCAAATAGTGCGTCAGGGGCAGGACTGAACCCAAGTCTTCTTGATTCCAAGACCCACTAGGGCATTGACTCCCTCTGCTTGTGACAAATTTTCAGAAATTGCCAAAATTAATGTCATTATGTAAGACCACTCTAGACTATTTTTCCCTTCTTTAAATAGTATGATTTTATCTATTTTTTTAAATTTTCATCTCTATGATGATGAACATGCAGCTTTTAAAATGCAAGTCTAGAAAATTCTAGAGTATGAATAGTTATCTCAGATTCTAGTAAGTAAATCTTTTGTCTTCCCAAATAAACAAGATAACATTGTTGGATACTGGTCCCAGATGCTGCTGCTATTAGCAGTGATATAGTACTTTAAGATTTTCAAATCCTTTTGTAATTCTTATGTCATTTGATCTTCACAAAAGTCTTGGGAGGTGTTATTACCACCCCAATTTTACTGATGAGGAAATTAAAGAATATGGAGGTTAAGTAAATTGCCCAAGATTACAAAGTCAATAAGTATCTCTGGAACTGAATTTGAACTTAGTCATTCCTGTCCCTAGGTTCAGCATTCTATCCATTGAGCCACTTAATTAGATGTACTTATTTTTTTCTGATTGTGTCTAAGGAATTCTATTGTTTCTTTTCCTACTTGATATCAATTTAAAGACACTTTTTTGGCTGTGAAGCTTCAGATATTTATCAAATGCAAATGACATTTAAATTTTAGTAAAATTTGAGTAAGTAGCTCCTGTTATGAATTGTGTGGCACTTCACCCTTTATCACATAATTTTATATAGTCAGTTATTGGCAACAGATTATTCAAGTCTTTCAATTATAAAATAGCAAAAGATGCTTTTTTATTTGATACATAGGAGATTTCAATTAACAGAGTACCTTTGCTGATCTATTCTTGTCACCAAAACCAAAAATATAAATAAATCTAAAAAATGTCCTGATAGGTTTATATAAAATCCTTATTTCCATACTCTTGTCATGTGAAATAAATTTAGAAGCTGACCCTTTTAAAGATAAATTAAGCCCTGTTGATGCTTAGAGATAGATTAATGCATTTTATGTAAACTAAGTTGGATATAATTAACTGAGTTAGAGGCATTTGTCCTTGAGAACCAGAAGAAATATTTAAACTTTACTGAATTCACTTTGGACTAAGTTATAATATAGAACGTCTACACCTAAAAGATGATTTGACAAAGTCATACACAGCCCTTTTTTGTTATTGCTTTTCTTAAAGTTTATTGAAGAAATAATACTATCTCACATTCATTATCATACTGAAATTTTGTTAGGTAATTTTGCTGGAAATTTAAATAAATTAAAAAACAGAAGAGTAATTTCAAGAAAAGTACATTAAGGCCCCTCTTTGAAATAAGCTCAGGAACTTGTCTTTACTTTTTTTTTGTTTTTGGAAGGGAGAAAGGCTAGACAATTGGAGTTAAGTGACTTGACCAAGGTCACACAGCTAGTAGGTGTGTCAAGTGTCTGAGGCTAGATTTGAACTCAGGTCCTCCTGACTCCAGGGCCAGCGCTCTATTAACTGCACCACCTAGCTGCTCCCTCTTCTTTACTTTTAAAAAATATCTCATTCTCTTTTTTTCTAACCTTTTCTTATGGGTGACCCTAATTTTCATTCAATCCTTGGCCTCCTCTACTTTTTTTTTTCCTTCTTAAACCTTTATGCTGAACCAATTGAGGAGATCTATTTTCATGACTTTGGCCATTTCTTTTATTGGGAGCTACATCATTTATAGTGGAAGCTACAGTGAAAAGGGCACTGGGGAATTAACGTTGGGAAATCTGGGTTAGAAATCCTATCCTGCCTCTTGTGTTACACAAATCACTTACCTTTTCTTATCCCTGTTGTTTCCTCGATTGTTAAATTTTAAGAAAAGGAAGTTGGCCCACATCAGTGTCACCAAAAATTTGGCAACAGTAAAAGGTCTCTTAATGCACAACATCAAAAAATTAGTCAAAATCAAACACATAATGAATCTGAGGTGTTTCTGGTAGCAATTGCCCACATTGTATCAGGCAACTTCACTGCAGCCTTGGTTCTGAAGACAAAGTATGAGCACTTTGTACTGTGCATGTCCCCAGGCCATGCCACACCAATGAATGCTGAAACTCAGAAAAGGGGTCAAGAGTGAAATAGTTTAAGAGACCCTGGCCTAGATGACTACTAAGGTACTTTCTAGCTTTAAATCTATAATCCCAGGAGTCAGTGAATCTCAAAGTAGCATCTTTAACACGGACCTTTTACCCATTCTCTCATGTGTATCCTCACTGGCTTCAATAGTAACTCTAATTCTAAGTCCTATAATTATATAAAACATAACATTTAAAATTTAGTTTCTCATAATCCTGTTTACAATTTCCCCTCAACCTTCCAAACAAGATACTTCCTAGCTCTGACCAAATCTTACTCATAAGACCTGTCTCCCAGTGCTCTAATTCCATAACTTTGAACGATATTTGAAAACTCTTGGTCTTCTGCCTTCCAGAACCAAAGTCAAAAAGTTTTCCCCATTTTTCCTGTAAAAGATTGCTTTGATTCACTTCTGCCTTTCCATTTCCTCAGTCCTTGTGATAGTCCAAGCCTTACTATCCCTCAGTCTTTAGGTTATTATGATAGCATTCTGTTCAGTTTCCCTTCCTCTTCATGTCTCTCCATATTCAGCTTAATGTTCACCAGCTATAATAATTTATTCTTAAACACTATTCTCATCATGAAATGCCTCTTTTCAAGAATCTTCAATGGTTTTCTATTTTCAATTATGTTCAATTTAAACTTCTCAGCCAAGTATTCAAAATACTTTGACAACTGACACCTTTTGCCTTTCAAACTGTTTTTTAATTTCAATTTAACATGAACTTTGCCTTATTCAATTCATTTAAACCAAGAATTTAGCACCTACTATGTGCCAGTTTAATCTGTTTGTGAGCCATCTACATTTTTAATTGTCTCTATCTCTGTGCCTTTTCATTTGCCATTTTCCAAGTTGGAATGCCATTTTCTGCACCTACCCAGCTAAATAATACTATATCTTATGAAAAATTAGTGAAAAAAGTAGGAACATTTAATCTGGTCCAGAAAATACTTGATTAGAAGAGAAGACACAACAGCAGTTTTGAAATATTTTCTTTATGACTCTATAGGACTGAACTTTGATCAACGTGTAGAGGTTGGAGACAAACAGCTATTAGCTCAATAAAGAGAGATCAAATAAAGCTATTTAAAAATGGAACAGGATACTTTAAGAACAAATTCCTTATCCCTGGAGGCATTCAAAAAGAATATGAATGATCACTTGATAGATGTTGATAAATAGTAGAATTATTCTGTGGTTAAAGTTTGACCTATGTAGCCCCTAACGATCACTCCAACTCTGGTTGTTTTCACTAGCTGTCCCCATGCCTGGAATACTCAGTCTCCTAACTTCTATCTTCTCACTTCCCTGACTTCCTTCAAATCCCATCTAAAATTCCAGTTTCTACAGGAAGCCTTTTCCAGTCCACCCCCTTAATTCTAGTACTTCCATTCTAAGTTTACCTCCAATTAATCCTGTTTATAGCTCATTCGTACATAGTTATTTGTATGTTGTAGCCTTAAAAATGTGAGCTCCTTGAGAGCAGGGGCTGTCTTTTACCTTTCTTTGTATCCCCAGCAGATAGTAGATTCTCAATCAGTATCTATTAATTGACACATTATCTAGTTATATGTATTTTGGTGAAAACATCAAGAACATCTGTAAATAAACATTAAATGGTATAATTATTAACAGACATCCATCTATCTGTATGAAAACAGATAAACCCCAACCGTAGGTTAACCCTTACCTGTCAATGTACTCCAAGGTTATGTCCTGGGCCCTATTCTCTCTCTATATATATATATATAGTCTTTCTCTTGGCACATTCATCTTCTAAGCTACCTTGTCCAAGGCATCACCATTCTTGAAGTCTCCCAGGTTTGTAGCCTCCTTATTTTCCTTTGTTTTACATATCCAGTGAGTTTCCAAATCTTGCCATTTCTCTCTCTATGAGATAGCTTTCATCCAACCCTTTCTAACTTCCCACACAGCTGCCACCTTAGTGGACTTGGTACTTCTCACCAAGATAGTTCCAATGGCCTCTTGGTTTGTCTCCTTGTTTCAAGTCTCTGTGAACTCCAATCATGTTTCCACATAACTGTCATTCCTTTAATGTAGATCTCAACATGTCATTCCTCTACTCTCTGAACTCTGACAATTCTCTGTTGCCTGTAGTTTAAAATAAACACTCACGTCTCTGGTTTTGAAAGCTCTTCACAACCTGACCCAAAGCTCCCATTTCTGCCTCCTTATAACATTCATCACTGTACTCTGTGATGGACCGGAGGGGCCTTCCCACTCTTCTTCCCCCATAGAGCCATAGATCCCACCTCACACCTTTGCTCTGGCCCTTTCTTGTGCCTAGAGTGTACTTCTTTAACACTTTTCCATCATGAAAGACACATTTTATATGAATCCTTGTTAATTCACATGTCTCTGCTAACAACCTTGTATTTAGTTGTGTCTTTATTCTGTATGTTCTTAGATTTCTTCTCTTGTTATAAATTAAGCTTTTTGAGAGTAGGGATTAGCTTCTTTTTTGTCTTTGTATCCCAAATACCTGGTAAAGTATCCAGGGCATAGTAGACACTTTAAGGAATAATTATTGCTTGTTCTTTTAAAGGCAAATGAGATTAAATGATGAGGACTTATGAACCAGTTGGTTTATTTAATCTACCCTGTCCCTTAAGGCTGCAGATTTATAAATTGAGACACCTTGTGGGGACTTCACTTGTTCAGCGTCACAAAGGAAAGAAACAGCAGATACAGATTTGGAACTCTGATATTCAGACTCCATATTCTCTCAAGGACACTAATAATGGCTGTGTTGAATTCTCTAACACTACATGATTCTTTCACTCACTTAAAAGGAACAAGGGAAGATGTATAGGCAGTTTGAATAAATGACCTTTCTGGTTATTGAAACTCAGTGGCTAAAACATTTTGAGTCAGCAAAATTTCCTGAACCATTGAATGAAAAGCCAAAAGGAAAGGGCCAGGAAAGAAGAGTTGTCTTCATGGTTAATTTAATACAGACAATAATTAAGGGAATATTATTATCCTTTAAGAAGAAAATTAAAATTCAGATATATACTGCAAGTACATACTCCTTTCATTTATCTTGAACAAAACTCAAGAATTGTACTTGCAATTGAAATTTCAAGGCCAAGACTATCGAAGAACCAGGCCTTTTAGTGAAGTGATCCTAGCATCTTTGTTTTCATAGAATAATAAAATCATAGATCTAGAGTTGGGCAGGATCTTAGAATCCATCTAGTCCAGCCACCTCACTTTATAGGTGATTAAACTGAGTCCCAGGGAGTTAAATTATGAAAGGAAGGATGGTCACATAGATAATAAATGTCCCAGATGAGATTTGAAGGAAGTCCCTGAATTCCAGAGCCAGTATGCTTTCCAAGGCTGTTCAACATTTTTTTATTGTCATTTTCTTAGATAAATTGATAGTTACAGGGATGTGCTGGAACCAACTCTTAAGAGCTGGCTGTTACATGTTTGGCAAAAACTGATACATTTCAGGTCTTGCTGTATTGTTTTGCTGACTGTCTAGACCAGCGGTTCTCAAGCTGTGGATCATCACCCCTTTGGGGGTTGAGCAACTCTTTCACAGGGGTCACCTAACACCATTGGAAAACACATATTTTCCATGGTCTTAGGAACTGAGACACCACTCCTCTACCCATCCCCAGGTGGGTCTGCTAACATGCAGATTTGCCCATTTATGAGTATTAAAGGGTCGCGGCATTAGGAAGGTTGAGAACCACTAATCTAAACTAAAGAAAGTAAAAGAGAAAATGTTATAAAACTATTTTATATGCATATTTTTGAAGGTCCAGTTGTTAAACATTTAGATGAAGATTTAGCAGGTTTGCAGTTCATCTAAGAGGGAAAAAATATCTGGGCATTGTTTCAGTTGACAAGGTGTTTTGTTAGTCAAAAAAAAAATACAATCTTAGACTGTGTTGAGAGTCATATAGAAGTAGTGGTCTTGGTGCACTCTGACCTTGTCAGACCATATCTGGAATACTGCATTTCAATTCTGGAAGCTATATTTTAGGAAGAATAGTGAAAATTTGGAAAGGCAGCCAGAGTAGTGAAGGGCCTTCTGAAATCATGGCTTATGAAGATTGGTTGAATGTTTAGCCTGGAGAAACAAAGAGTGGATTCATGGGTTTTTGGGGTAAGAGAGGGGAATAATGACAACTGTTTTTAGGTATTTGGAGGACTTTTATTTAGAAGAAAGATTAAATTTTTTTTGATTCATTTGCCTCAGAGGGCAGAACAAGGAACAGCTCCCCTCCCAAACCTCCAAATTAAAGCAAAACAGCAACAAAAACAGCCATCTAAAAAGGAATTGAGTTGTCTTGAGGGAGGTAGTGGGTTATTATATGTCAGGATAAGTCTTTAAATAAAGTCAGAATGCCCATTTGTCAGTTCCTGAGGTCCTTTCTAACACTTAGGTTTCATGATTCTATATTTTTGCTGCCATGTTAATAACTTTCTGAAAATGAAAACAGTAGGTATTTATGTAAATATGAAAACATGTCACTAGCATCAGTAGATTACTGCAATATCCCACAGTGCAGAGGAAAAACACTTAAGAATATAGTCTCACTACTGCTAACATCCAATTTTCTGATTTCCTACTTTGTAAAGTCATTATATAGAGTACTGATCTCCTGCTCTGTAAAGTCAGGATAAATAAACCTTATGTATTCATCTTGGCCATGTAGCATCAGGCACACTTCCTTTAAGGAATTAAAGGTGGCAGTTACCTTTTTCCTCTCCCCTAATAAATGACCATTTTTCTCAGTTAAATTTCTCACATAAAAATGAGATTATTCTCACTTCATTTTTGTTTGTGGGTTTGTTTTAAAAATTTTTTTAATTAAATATTTTCCAATTTTGGATTGGGAAACCTGGGACACCAATGCAATGTTGGTGGAGTTGTGAACTAATCCCAGCCATTCTGGAGAGGAATTTGTAGCTATGAACAGAGGGCCTATAATACACTTTGATCCTGTGGTACCATTGCTAGCTCTATATCTCAAAGATATCAAAAACAAAGGTAAAATGACCCATTTGTACAAAAATAATCATAGCAGCTCTTCTTGTGGTGACTAAGAACTAGAAATCAAAAGGATGCCCATCAATTGGGAAATGGCTAAACAAGCTGTGGTTTATGATTGTAATACAGTATTATTGTGCTATAAGAGAAGACAAACAGGATGATTTCAGAAAAATATGGAAAGACTTATATGAACTGAAGTGAACAGAATGAGGAGAAGTTGTACACAGTAACAGCAATATTGCTTGATGAAGTAAATGTGATGACTTTGCCTTGTATTCAGAATCACTGAATTGCTGGGACTATATCAAAGGACTAATGATGAAGCATACTATCTGCCTCCAGAGAAAGAATTGATATTTGAATCATTTGAATACAGACTGAAGCATGCTCTTCTTCACTTTCCTTATTCCATTTTTTTCTTGTATTGAAGTAATTTTGTACAAAATGACAAGAATGGAAATGTTTTATATAATTGCACATGTATAATCTGTATCTGACTGCTTACAATCTCAAAGAGGGGAGAACAGGGAGTGAAGGAAGGATAAACTTTGGAACTCAAACACTTTAAATAAAAATGTTTGAAAATAAATATTTTCTAGCTTTATGTAAAAAGAATCCTAATTGTTTGTTTTTAATTTTGAGTTCCAAATTAGCATTCTTCCTCCCATTTTCTCGCTTTCCTCCTTAAGAAGCCAAACAATTTTATTTCAGTTATAATTAGCCATTTTGTAAAAAAAAAAAAGCAAGTAAAATGAAATGATAAAGAAAAAGGGCACGGTTCAATCTGTACTTAGATGTCATAAGATCTTTCTCTGAAGTTAGCATTTTCATCATCCTTTCTTTGGAATTCCTTGGATTATTGTCTTTCTCAGAGTAGTTAAGTCTTTCATAATTGATCATCCTTACAAAATTTCTGTTAGTGTGTTCAATGTTCTAATTCTTTTTACTGCACTTTGCTTCAGTTCATATACGTCTTAACAATATTGGTTCTCTAAAACCATCTTGCTCATCATTTCGTAGAAAACAATAGTTTTCCATCAAAATTTTAATACCATAACCTACTTAACCATTCCCCAATTGATGGGCATGCCCTCAGTTTCCATGTCTTTGCCACCACAAAAGTTGCTATGAGTATTTTTTGTACAAATAGATACTTTTCCCTTTTCTTCAATCTCTTCGGGATACAGAACTGGCAGTGATACTGGTGGATCAAACAATATGCACAACTATTCTATATTTGCCCTTTGGACATTAGTATCCCAATTTTTCTATATTCATCATTTGTCATAATAGACAATCTGTTAGGAATGAGGAGGTATCTCATCTCAAAATTGTTTTAATTTGCATTAATTTAATCAGTAATAAAGAGGGCTTTATAAACATTTTCCATTTCCAACCCCTTTTCTGCATTTTGGCACTTTCCATTTGTGTTGTGTGCCATGATAGTATGTGCAGTGCAAAGTGTACATGCTGTGTGTTCAGAACCAAAACTGCAGTGAAGTTGCATGATGCAACATGACCAAGCACTGCCAGAAACACCTTGGATTCATTACATGTTTGATTTTTAATTAATTTTTGGTCATTGCACATTCAGAAACTTTTTACTGTTACTTAATTTTTCACCACTCGATATGGGATCACAACTTGAAATTTAAGAAGCACTGATTAAAGCATTTTTTTCCATTGATAGCTTTGACTTTTTCTTCGGAAAACTGCCTGTTCATGTACCTTGACCATTTATCAACTGAGAAATGGCTCTTATTTTTATACATGTGGCTCAGTCTCTCTCTCTCTCTCTCTCTCTCTCTCTCTCTCTCTCTCTCTCTCTCTCTCTCTCTCTCTCTGTGTTTCTCTGTCTCTCTGTTTCTCACTCACTCACTCACTCACTCATTCACTCACTCACACACACCCAAAGAAATGAGTCTTTTATCAGAGAAACTTGCTGCTATTTCCCCAGTTTCCTATTTCCTTCTAATTTTGACTGCATTGATTTTGTTTGTGTAAAAGCTTTTAAAATTTTATGTAATCATAATAATTGATTTTATTGCCCATAATTCTCTGTTTCTTATTTGGTCATAAACTCATCTCTTATCCATAGATCTGACACACATTTTCCCATGTTCCCCTAATTCACTTATAGTCACCCATTTTTTTTCTTAAATCATATATTTTGACTTTATCTCAGTGCTGGTCCAAGCCTAGTTCCTGCCAAAATGTTTTTCAGTTTTATTTTTTTAGTTATCTCTGTTTTTCAGTTTATCAGTTTTTCAGTTATCCCAGCTATTTTGTTCAATGGTAAGTTCTTATCCTAAAATCTGGGAATTTTCAGTTTATCAAACATTACATTACTATGGTCACTTACTACTATGTGTTGCATACCTAATCTATTCTGCTGATTCTCCTGTTTATTTCTTAGGCAGTACCAGATTAGTTTGAAGATTACTCCTTTGCAATATAGTTTGAAATCTACTACTGGAAGGCTGCCTTCCTTCATACTTTTTTTACATTGATTTTATTGATATCCTTGATCTCTTGTTTTTTTTTTCCCCAGATGAATTTTGTTACTCTTTTCTTTCTAGCTCTGGTCCTGAGGATTTTTGATTTGGGAGCTAATTGATGACTAGTTCAATTTCTTTTTCTATGTTACTTTTTAAAGTATTCTATTTCTTTCTCTTTTACTCTCATTTGACTCTTTATCTTATGTCCTTTAACTTGTCCAAAAGAGTAAATGATAAAGAGAGCCTTTTGATATGCTAAAAAAAAATAAACTGATCATTCAAATCACAATTAGATAACATGACTCACTTCCATGAGCATTTTTTTTGCTTTTTTTTTTGGACGGCAGTTGGGGTTAAGTGACTTGCCCAAGGTCACACGACTAGTTTTTGTGTTAAGTGTCTGAGGGCCGGATTTGAACTCAGGTACTCCTGACTCCAGGGCCGGTGCTCTATTCACTGCACCACTTAGCCGCCCCTTCCATGAGCATTTTAGTTGTAGGTGGAAATGAAAAAGAAATGAGTGTTCTGTGGTAGTTTTTTTAAATTCTATCATTCTGTGACTTTTAAAAAATGTATCCCCTGGAGTTCAGCCCCAGTACCTCAGCATGACATAGAAGAAAACCTTATTTCTGTGGGGGTCTCTGTAAAGACACAGCTTATTTACAGCTAGAAAGACTAATTATGAACCCAACATTGGAATGTTCAAGGACAAGACTGGGAAAATAATCAGAAAAAAAACAAACTTCTTGTCATTGAATGTTAATTGTCCTTTATTGTGATATAGGGGAGTAGTAATGATGAAATTACAAATCCGTGAAAGTACTAAATAGTAGTTAGTGCTTAGAAGGGGTTCTTAATTTTGTTTTTGTTGCATCTTGGAATTTGAGAGTTTGTTCAAACCTACAACTCTCTTCTCAGGAAAAAGAAAAATGTGTTTAAAGGCATACAAGAAAATACATAAGATTGCAAAGGAATCCAATTATATTGAAGTAAAATGATCAATATATGTGTATATATATATTTTTTTTTCTTCATTAAAATAAAAAAGTTCCTGCACCTCTACTTAAGAACTCCTGATCTATAAGGTAGGTGGTACGGTACATTAGAGTGTTGAAGCTGGAGTCAGGAACACCTGAATTCAGATACGCCTTCAGACACTTACTAGCTCTGTAACCTTGAGCAACTCACTTAAACCACCATTTGCTTCCATTTCCTCATTTGTAATAGGATCTGCCTTTCAGGGTTGTTGTAAGGATGAGATAATAATTGTTCAACACTTGGCACAGTGGCTGGCATATAGTAACCACTATACAAATGTTATTTATCACTATTGTTATTGTTATTAATCATCATTATTACTACTACTAATATTTCTGTTGCTATTACTACTATTATCTCAGGGGAAAATAATATCAAATGGCCTATGTTGTACAAAGATGGAAAAAGTTAATTATGAAGGAGAGATTTCCAAGGTGTCATGAGGCATTGTAGGGGTAGTGGGTAAAGATCTGGCATTAGATGAGCCTTCCTCTGACATATACTGACTCTTTGACCCTTGGCAAGTTACTTATTCTCTCAGTGTCCCATGCAACAATGTAACATAGTTGCGTTTTCTATCTTTATTGACAAAATGGGCATTGCATTGGGAAGAGTAATAATCTGGCCTTAGTTGTTACCTAGAAGAGGGATTTAAACTTGTTCTGTTTGCTCCCAGAGGGGAGAACTAGGAAAAAGAGTGGACATTGGAAAAAGGGCCTTTATGTGCAATAAAAGGGAGCCACACATGTGCATGTGCACACACACACACAATAAATAGAGCTATCAAAGAAGGGGAATTAGTTGCTTCACAAAATAGAAAATTTCTCCCACTCTGGTGGGTTTTAAGCTTTGCCTAGTTGATGAGTCATCAGATTTCATATAAAGGAAATTATTTTTATAGGCAAAGATTACATGAAACGATCACTAAATTACTTTCAGCCTCTGAATTTGATACTCAAGAGTCATGACAGCATACTATGGAAAACGCAGAGATAAAAGCATTAAATGAATAAAGTCACTGAAATATTTACTGTAACTTAAAACCAAGAAAGAATTTGGAATTATAAATACCAATATGTACTACCAACCAACCCAAACTATTTCAGAAGAAAAACTATACCAGTATACCTTACTTTGTACATGCCACTATAACAAACTCTTTTCAACACTATTCTTCTAATAGTTGTTCCAAAAGAGATTTATCAGTATTCCATGTAAAATAATCTTGGAAATCTTGTGCCTGTAATCTTCTACATGGTTCTCTGTAAGATGCTGCAGAAATAGTTATGTGGAAACTGTCTTGAAAGGGACTAAACATAAAAAGGGAAGAAAATTTGATTTAAGATTGATAATCTGTGAAATGAAGAAATACACTTTACAAAGGACTGTGAATCTTTGACTTATAAAGATATACTCAACAATCATTATGTAAGTTGAATCTCTCAAAAGGATGAATTAAGAATTATTTTAATAAACTATACATGACAAGGTAAAGCATAGAAAGATAGAAAATGTCATAAACTACCAGTTTCAGGACCCTAATTCAAACTCTAGCTCTCTTATTAGTTCTTTGTTTAAACGTGGGGAAGACACTTAGCCCTCACTATTGTTCAGTGTCCTCATCTTTAAAAATAATGGAATTGGATTAGATGACATAGAAGATCTCTTACAGCTCCAGAATTCTGATTCTATGATCCTCTGAAAGCATGCATGTAATACATGAAAATGCTACTTTGTTTCATTCATAGTGTTTTATATTTTGACTCTAATAGCTACCTTCCTTTCTCACTGCTTTAAGCAATGATAGTGTTATTGTTATAGTTATGCCCCCCAATACACGCCAAAAACCTCTATCACCTAGTCTTTATGGACTGCTAGAACCACAAAAGAAAAGAAATACATTCATCACTACATCATGACCAGTCCTCCAGTGATGAGATTTTTAAAAACTTACCTTATGCGATGATTAACCCCATTCTGTCTCTCCTTGTCCCCTATCATTCTAATCCTCTCCCATCTCAGATTTTCACCTTTTAGAATATCGTCCCTTTCTATTCAATTAATCCTGTGCCCTCTTTGTACTCATATATACACATACTCAGAAATATGACCCTTGGGCATCAGAGAGGTATTCCATTACTGCGACCACTCTTGAAAACTTTACAGGTTCAACTTCTTGTACTCTGCTAACACAATGTTGGAGAAATTTGGGTCACCTCTGAATTGTGATGAAGCATCATGGAATAGTACTTTAACAGAGAAGGAATAAGCCATGGTCTTGGAATTAGAAACCCTGGTCTTGAGTCTTCCAAGCCTTCGCAACTTTATAACTATGAGATCTTGGACAATTGTCTTCTACTATTTCGAGTTCAGCCTGCCCATCAGTAAAATTAAAGTCTTGGCCCCGATCTCATTTTAAAATTTACTTTTAGTTTTCAACATTTACTTCCACAAGATTTTGAGCTCAAATCTTCTCATCTCTCCTGACCCCATCCCAAGATATGTAATATATAATATATAATCATGTAATATATGCTAATATCTATCCAAGTATGTAATAGCATATATAATATATGATGTGTAATATATAAATATATAATATATTATGGATAAATAAATATATAATATGTAATATGCAATATATTATATGTGATATAATATATAAATAATATATAACTGAGGCAGAATTAGAACCAATGGGAGAAACTATGAGAAGAAACAAAAGAGAGAGAGAGAGAGAGAGAGAGTGAGAGAGAGAGAGAGAGAGAGAGAGAAAATATTTCTATCTGCATTCAGACTCCACAGTTCTTTTTTTGGATGTTGACAGCATTCAGTCTTTTAGAGTTGTCTTAGGTCCTTATATTGCTAGAAAGAGATAAATCTGTCAAGGTTAGTGATGTCTCAATGTGGGTGTTACTGTGTATAACATTTTCCTGCTTCTAGTCACTTTACTCAGCTTCAATTCATTCAAATCTTTCCAGGTTTTTCCTAAGTTCACCTGTTCATCATTTCTCATAGGACAATAGTTTCCATTACATTCATATACTACTTGTTCAGCCATTCCCCAACAGATGGGCATCCCCTCATTTTCCAATTATTTGCCACCACCAAAAGAGCTCCTATAAATATTTTTGTACATAATAGGACCTTTCCCCTTTTTTTATGATCTCTTTGAGATAGAGTCCTAAAAGTGGTATTTCTGGGTCAAAGGGCATGGTAATATTTATAGCCCTTTTTGCATAGTTCCAACTTGTTCTCCATAATGGTTGGATCAGTTCACAACAATGCATTAGAGTTCTAATTTTCCCATAAGTTCTGCAGCATTTATAGTTTTCATGTTTTGTCATGTTAGCCAATCCAATAGGTGTAATGTGGTACCTCAGAGTGGTTTTGATTTGCATTTTTCCAATCAATAGTGATTTAGAGCATATTTTTTTCATATGACTATAGATAGTTGTAATTTCTTTCTCGGAAAACTGTTCACATCCTTTGAAAATTTATTATTTGGGGAATGACTTATATTCTTATAAATTTGACTCAATTCTTAGAAATGAGGTCTTTATCAGAGACACTTATAAAAATTCTTTCCCAATTTTTCACTTCCTTCCTATTCTTCTTTGCATTGGCTTTGTTTGTAAAAAGCTTTTCAATTTAATGTAATCAAAATTATCCATTTTGCATTTTATAATATTGTCTATCTCGTTTGTTCATAAATGCTTCCATTCCCCATAAATCTGACAGGTAAACTATTCCTTTCTCTCCTAACTTGTTTATATTATCAGCATTTATATCTAAATTATATACCCATTTTGACTTTATTTTGATATATGGTGTAAGATGTTGGTAAATGACTAGTTTCATCCATCCTGTTTGCCAGTTTTCCTAGCAGTTTTTGTCAAATAGTGAGTTGTTATCACAGAAGCTGGAGTCTTTGGGTTTATCAAACAGTAGATTACTGGGGATAGAGCCAAGATGATGGAAAGGAAGCAGGAACTTTTCTAAGCTTTTCCATGAATTCCATTACTAAACTTTAAAAAGTGTATCTGAACAGATATTAGAGTGACAGAACCCATTGGGAGACACAGCATGACAAATTCCCAGACCAGGAAAGTACCCATGTAGATCTGGGCAGGGGGAGTGTAGAGTACATGGGGGCTACACCAGCACAGACCTGAGAGCATACTATAGTGGAGAAGGAGCCCCAGCCAGCAGACTCACCCACTCCAAGGGCAATTTGTAGCCATCTCACCTCAGAATGGAAGATCTGGTCAGAGCTGTATAAGAGTGCAGGGCCTGCAGTAGCTACAGCAGCTTGTCCTGGGGCCATCAGCCCACAGCCTGGACATTTAAAAATCACCTATATGAACTTCCAGGATCCAAGATGACAGAATAAACCTTAGCTGCTCTGACTCCCTGTCCCTGACGCAAAAAACACAGAGATAAATATCCCACTCAGAGTAAAATGCTGAAATAGTGGAAACAGCCTCAGGCTTGTGACCAAACTGACCAAACGTCTCACTGAAGAAAAACCCTTAAAAAGTAAAATTGATGAACTGGGAGGGAAAGTTCAAAATATAACTGGAGAAAATACCTCCCTAAAAATGAAAACTGAGCATATAGAAAAGGAGCTTTAAAAACTAAGCAAGGAAAATAATTCACTAAAAATTAGAATAGGTCACATTGAAGCTAAGGACTCTATGATGCATCAAGAGTCAAACAAAGCATAAAGTTTGAAAAAAAGAAGAAAGTGTAAAATATCTTACTGGAAAAACAATCGACCTGGAGAACAGATCCAGGAGAGATAACCTAAGACTTATTGATCTACCAAAAAGCCATGATGAAAAAAGCAGCCTGGACAACATCCTTCAAGACATTGTCAAAGAAAACTGTCCTGAGGTTTTAGAATATGAGGGTAAAATAGTTATTGAAAGAATTCATCAGAATCCTCCTTAAAGAGATCCCAAATTGAAAACTCCAAGAAATATGGTATCCAAATTCCAGAATTACAAGGTCAAGGACAAAATACTGCAAGTGATCAAAAACAAAAAAAAATTCAGATGTTGTGGAATTAAAGTTAGGATTACGCAGGACCTGGTAGCTTCTCCATTAAAAGACTGGAGGGATTGGAATTTGATACTTCATAAGGTAAAAGGACTAGGACAGTAGCCAAGGGTCAACTTCCCTGGGCAAAACTGAGCATAATCTTTCAGGCAAGGAGATGGTCATTTAATGAAATAATGGACTTCTAGACTTTCCTGATGAGCCAAAGCTCAATGGAAAATTCAATCTCTAATTACAAGACTCAAGAAAGTTATAAAAAAGGCAAACAAGGAAAATACACTCATACACATGCATATAACTTGAGAAGCCAATACCTGCCAATATTGAAATTTATATAATTATCACAACATTTAAAAGGGATATACATAGAGGGTGTGGGTATAAATGAACTACTCTCATGACTTAAAAAAACCTTATTAAGTGGTGCAAAGGGATTGAAATGGGAGAAAAAGAAAGGATGAGGCAGAAAAGGTAAACTATGCTACACAAAGAGGCATAAAAACACATGGTAGTAGAGGGGAAGGAGGGAGGGAAATGAACATCATATAAACTTTATTCTCATTGGTTCTGGTTCAAAGAGGGATCATCATTCTAATGTGAATTCTAATTCTAGGATTCTAATGTGAAAAGACACAAAAACTCATTATAATAGAAGGAAAGGAGGGAGGTGGAGGAGCACAGTTTGAAATTTACTCTCATTGGATTGGGTTCAAGATTGGAATAACATACTCCATTAAGTATAAAAATCCATTGTGCCCTAAAGAAGGAGGAGGGATCTGGGGGGGGCAAATTGGGAGTGGTTAGAAGGGAAGGAAATAGTAGTAAGGGAAACGTGTAGGTAAAAAGCGAGGGCACAGGGAGGGAATACTGAGAGAGAGGGTGGTCAAAGGAAAACTCTTAAGGAGGGGAAGGGAGAAGGAAGAAACAAAAACATAAATGGGAGGGAATAGGATGGAGGGAAAAACACAGAAATAATAATTGTCACTGTAGGGGGCCTCAATCTCTCCTTCTCTGAACTTGATAAATCTAATCTCAAAATAAATAAGAAAGAAGTTAATGAGGTGAATAGAATTTTAAAGAGGCAAGACACGATAGATCTCTGGAGAAAATTGAATGGGGATAAAAAGGAATATACCTTCTTCTCAGTGGTACATGGCATATACACAAAAAAGACCGTGTAGTAAAGCATAAAAACCTCAAAATTCAGTGCAGAAAGGCAGAAATATTAAATGCATCATTCTCAGATCATGATGCAGTAAAAATTATATACTGTAAAGGGCCAGAAAAAGACAGACTAAAAACAAATTGGAAACTAAATAATTTAATCCTAAAGAATGAGTGGGTCAAACAAGAAATTATGGAAAAAATCAGTAACTTCATTCAAGAGAATGACAATAAAGAGACAACATACCAAAACTTGTGGGATTCAACAAAGGCAGTTCTTAGGGGAAGTTTTATATCCCTGAATGCATACATGAATAAATGAGAGAAAATGGAGGTCAATGAATTAGGCATGCAATTGAAAAAGCTAGAAAAAGAACAAATTGAAAATGACCAATTAAACACTAAATTAGAAATAATGAAAACCAAAGGAGAGATTAATAAAATTGAAAGTAAGAAAACTGTTGAATTAATAAATAAAACAAAGAGCTGATTCTATGAAGAAACCAATAAAATTGATAGACCTTTAGTCAATATGATAAAAAAAGAAAACCAAATTGCAAATATCAAAAAGGAAAAGGGTGAATCTACCTCCAGTGAAGAGGAAATTAAAACAATAATTAAGAATTATTTTGCCCAATTGTATGCACATAAATTCAACAATCTTAGTGAAATGGATGACTATTTATAAAAACATACATTGGCCAGACTAACTGAAGAGGAAGTAAATTACTTAACTACATCTCAGAAAAAGAAATTGAACAGGCCATCAGTAAACTCCCTAGGAAAAAGTCTCCAGAGCCAGATGGAATTACTAGTGAATTTTATCAAACATTTAAAGAACACTTGATTCCAATACTCTACAAACTATTTGGGAAAATTGGTAAAGAAGGAGTCCTACCAAATTATTTTTATAACACAAATATGGTACTGACATCTAAATCAGGGAGAGACAAAACATAGAAAAAATAGACCAATTCCCCTCATGAATATGCATGAAACATTTTAAAATAAAATATTAGCAGAAAGACTACAGCAACTTACCACAAGAATAATACATTTTTATCAGGTTAGATTTATTCCAGGAATGTAAGAATGGTTCAATATTAGGAAAACCATCAGTATAATTGATCATATCAACAATAAAACTAGCAGAAACCATATGATTATCTCAACAGATGCAGCCTTTTGACAAAATACAATATCCATTCTATTAAAAAAATAGAAAGTATAGTAATAAATAGTAAGAGTTTTCCTTAAAATAATAGGTAGCATGTATTTAAAGCCATCAACAAGTATTATATGTAATGGGGATAAAGTAGAAGCATTTCCAGTAAGATCAGGGTGAAACAAGGATGTCCATTGTCACTCTTCTTATTCAATCTGGTACTAGAAATGTTAGCAGTAGTGATTAGAGGGGAAAAAAGAAACTGAATGAATCAAATTATGCAAAGAAGAGACTAAGCTATCACTCTGCAGATGATATACCTGGAAAATCCTAGAGAATCAAGTAAAAAAATTTTGAGACAATAAATAAATTTGGCAAAGTTGCAGGATATAAAATAAATCAGCATAAATCCTCGGCCTTCTTATATATTTCTAATGAAATCCAACAGCAAGAGATAGAGAAATTCCATTTAAAATTACTGTAGGCATTATAAAATATTTGGGAATCTACCTGCCAAAACAAGCCCAGGACTTATATGAACACAACTATGAAACACTTCTCACACAAATAAAATCAGGTCTAACTAATTGGAAAAACATCAATTTCTTGTGGCTGCCTCAAGCTAATATAATAAAAATGACCATTTTACCCAAATTAAATTATATATTTAGTGCCATACCAATCAATATACCAAAAAATTACTTCATAGAGCTAGAAAAAATAGTAACAAAATTAATTTGGAAGAACAAAAGGTCCAGAATATCAAAAGAATTAATGAAAAGAAATTCTAGAGAAGGTGGCCTAGCCAACACCAGATTTTATTCTGTATTATAAATTACCAGACATCAAAACTACTTGGTACTGGCTGAGGATTAGAGTAGTCGATCAATGAAATAGATGGGTCCATGAGACTTACCAATCAATGACAATAGTAATCTACTGTTTGATAAACCAAAAGACTCCAGTTTTTGAGAAAAGAACTTACTATTTAAAAAAACTTCTGGGAAAACTGGAATATGATATGGCAGAACCTAGGCATAGGCCATTATCTAACATTATATACCCAAATCAATTTTAAATGGGTGCACAATCCAGGTTTAAAAGATGATACTGTAAGCAATCTGGGAAAGCAAGGAAAAGTTTACCTGTCAGATCTATGGAGAAGGGAAGAATTTATGCCGAAATAAGTTAGAGAGTATTATAAAATGCAAAATGGATAATTTTGATTGCATTAATTTGAAAAGTTTCTGAACAAAGCCAGTCTAACCAAGATTAAGAGGAAAGTGGGAAATTGGGAAAGAATCTTTACAACCATTTTTTCTGATAAAGGCCTCATTTCTAAAATATACAGAAAATTGAGTCACATTTGTCAGAATACAAGCCATTCTCCAATTGATAAATGGTCAAAGGATATGAACAAGCAGTTTTCAGAGATAGAAATTAAAAGATATCTATAAGCATATGAAAAACTGCTCTAAATCACTATTGATTTGAGAAATGCAAATCAAAACAACTCTGAAGTACCATATCTCACCTGTAAGATTGGCTAAGATGACAAAATATAAAATGTTGGAGAGGATGTGGAAAAATCATAACACTAATGTATTGTTGGTGGAGTTGTGAACTGATTCAACCATTCTGAAGAGCAATCTGGAACTATGCCCAAAGGGCTATACATAATTGATCCAGTAATACCACTTCTAGGGTTGCATCCCAAAGAGATCATAGAAGTGGGAGAAGACTCATATGTACAAAAATATTTATTGCGGCTCTTTTTGTGGTGGCAAAGAATTAGAAATTATGGGGATGCTCGTCAATTGGGGAATTGCTAAACAAGTTGTGGCATATGAATGTAATGGAATACTATTGTGCTATAAGAAATGAGGAGCAGATGGACTTCATATTTACCTGGAGAGGTGTGTAAAAACTGATGCTAAGTGAGAACAGCAGAATCTGGAGAAATTTGTACACAGTTATAGACACAATGTATGTATGATGACCAGCTTTGATAGACTGAACTCTTCTCAGCTATGCCAGGTTATAAGACAACTCCAAAAGATTCATGATGGAAGGAGATGTCTACATTCAGAGAAATAACTAGAAAGAAAAGAGTTTGAATGCAGACTGAAGCAAACTACCTGTTCTCTTTCTTTTTCTTGTTTGGTTTTGTCTCCTCTTTCCCATTGTTCATTCCATTCCATAGGTTACATTCCTTCTTTACAACCTAACATCTAACGTGAAAGTATTTGCAGATCCTATACTTGATTGCATGCTGCCATGGGGGGTGGGGAGAGGAGAAGAAGGGATTGTGGAACTAAATCTTGTAAACTAACAGTTTACAAGTAAAAGTAAACAAACAAATTAATAAGGACAAAAAAAAGAAAAAAAAGAGTAGATTACTATAGTCATGCCTGCTATTCCTTGTGTGCCTAACCTATTCCATTGATCCCCCAATATATATTTTTATTTTATTTTTTTTAATTTTAATTTATTTTCTTGGTTATATCATTCATTTCTACAAGGTTTTGAGTTACAAATTTTCTCCCCTTTTTGCCCCTACCCCCCAGCCCAGAACATTGATCCCACTGTAAGGCCCCTCCTACAAT
>CM053597.1:121349637-121440325 GCA_028646575.1 Pseudocheirus occidentalis | reverse complement strand
ATTCTAGTTGCAGGTATTGCAGAGCTTTAAATTTTAGATTCTTTCAATTCCTGCCTTGTCACCCACTCCCACTGGAAGGACAATCAATTCAATACAGGCTGTGGATGTGTGATTATACAGGACATCTTCATTTTCATAAAACCAGCTCTTAGTTTTATAAATTAGTGTAATAGTTTTATTAATTGCAATTTTTATTAATGTTTCCTTTAGTTTTCAGTATTTCTAATTTGGTATTTAATTGGGGATATTTAATTTGTTCTTTGTCTACCTTTTTCAGTTGCACACCCAATTCATTGATCTCTTCTTTCTCTATTTTGTTCATGCAAGCATTTAGAGATATGAAACTTCCCCTAAGAAGTACTTTTACTGTGTCCCATAAGTTTTGATATGTTGTCTCATTATTGTCATTCTCTTGTATAATTATCGATTGCTTGTATGATTTGTTGTTTAATTGTCTCATTCTTTAGGATTAGATTTAGTTTCCATTTAATTCTTAATCTGTCTTTCCATGACCATTTATGACATGTAATTTTTATTGCATTGTGATTTGAAAAGGATGTATTTAATCTTCTGCCTTTCTGCATTGGATTGTGAGGTTTTCATGCCCTAGTGAATGTTCAGTTTTTGTGCCATGAGCCAGTGAGGAAAAGGTATATTCCTTTCTATCTGCATTCAGTTTTCTCCAGACCATATTGAACTTTTCTAAAATTATATAGATTTATTTAGTTTAGAGAAGAGGAGATTGAGGTCCCCCACCAGTGTAGTTTTGCCATCTGTTTCTTCCTTTAATTCTCTTAAAATCTCCTCTGAGAATTTGGATTCTCTGGCACTTGGTGCATATATGTTTAATAATGATATTACTTCATTGTCTAGAATTTTAACAGAATGTGCTTTCCTTCTTTATCTATTTTAATTAGATCTGTTTTTGCTTTTGTTTTGTCTGAGAAAAGGATTGCTACCCCTGGTTTGTTTGTTTGTTTGCTTTTACCTCAGCTGAAGCATAATATATCAACTCTAGCCTTTTACCTTTACTCTGTGTATCCCTCTGTTCCAAATGTATTTCTTGTAAACAACATTTTGTAGGATTGATGTTTAATCCATTCTGCTATTCACTTCTGTTTTATGGGAGAGTTCATCCCATTCATGTTTACAGCTATGATTAATATCTGTGTATTTACCTTCATCCTACCCCCCCCATCTATGCTTTTCTTTCTCCATTTCTCTCCTTACTAGTGTTTTTTCTCTGACCACCACCTCCCTCGGTCTGCTTTCTCTTCTGTCAGAAAAGGACAAGTTAAATTTTCATACCTGGTTGTGTTATTCTGATCTTGAGACAAATCTGATGAGAGTAAGGTTCAAGCAATGCTCATCTCCCTCCCTTCTTTCCCTCTACTAAAATATGCCTTTATACCTCTTTGTGTGATATAATTCACCATTTTTCTGAGTCCTCCTTTCCTCTTCTCCCATTACAATGTCTTTTCACCACTTAGTGAGGTAACAGCAAAGCCAACTTATACCCACACCCTCTGTTTATGTATATCCATCCTAAATAAAGATATAGTTCTTAAGAGTTACAAGTATAGTATTTCCATGCACAAATGTAAATAGTTTGTCCTTATTGAATAATTTTTTCTTTCCTGTTAAGTGTTTTATGCCTCTCTTGAGCCTTGTATTTGAAGAGCAGATTTTCTTTTGAGTTCCAGTCTTTTCATCAGTAAAGTCTGGAAGTTTCCTATTTCATTGAATGTCCAGTTCTTCATATGAAATATTATGATCATTTTTGCTGGGTAATTCATTCTTGGTTGTAATCCAAGCTCCTTTGCCTTACAGAATATTATATTCCAAATCCTCTGACCTTTAATGTAGAAGCTGCAAAGTCCTGCATAATCTTGTCTGTAGTTCCATGATATTTAGATTATTACTTTCTAGCTGCTTGCAGTATTTTCTCTTTGACCTGATAATTCTGGAATTCAGTTGCAATATTCCTTGCTGTTTTCAGTTTTGGGTCTCTGTCAGAAGGTCATCAGTGAATTCTTTTGATGACTATTTTACCCTACTTTTCTAGGACCTCAGGGCAATTTTCTTTGATAATTTCTTGAAAGATACTGTCCAGGCATTTTTTAATCATGGATGTCAGGTGGAACAATAAGCCTTAAATTATCTCTTCTGGATCCCTTTTCTAGGCCAGTTGTTTTTTCCAATGAGGTATTTTATGTTTTCTTTTCTTTTTTCATTTTTTTTGTTTCACCAATTCTTGATGTCTCACAAAATTTTTAGCTTTCACCTCCCCAATTCTAATTTTTAACTATTTGATTTCTTCAGTTAGCCTTTGTACCTTCTTTCCCATTTGGCCAATTCTGCTTTTTAAAGGATTGCTTTCTTCAGTGCATTTTTTTTTCGATTTTGTCCATTGTAATTTTTAAGGAATTGGGCAATTTTTCTCCTCTTTTATTTGACTTTTAAAATCTTTCTTGTGCTCCTCCAAAAGGCTTTTTGGACTTGAGACTAGTTCATATTCCCTTTTGAGGTTTTGGATGTGGGTATATTGACAATGTTGTCCTCTCCTGAAGTTGTGTTTTGATTTTCCCTGTTACCAAAATAATTCTCTGTGGTCATTTTTTTTTCTTTTTTCTTGTGATGTTTACCTTTCTTCTGGCTTTTGAAGTTGATATTTGCTTGTGGGGCCCAGGGGCCCCACTGTCGCAGGCTGCTTGTATTGGGAGCCAAGGACCTGGTCACTGGGTTTCTGTGCTGGTGCTGAGCTAGAGCTGGTGGTAGTGTCTGGTGTGTGTTGAGGCAGGTGGGTTTAGTCTGTGTTTCCCTGGGATTACATTGAATCTCCTGGGGTAAGGGTGGAGGTGGTCTGACTGCTGGAGGGTATCTCCTCACCTGGGGCTACAAAAGAGCATGGGTAGATTCAGAAACTGGTGGATGCCTGTTTTGATGAACATCCTTACAATATCGCTGTTAGTGTATACAATGTTCTTCTAATTCTTTTCACATTACTTTGATCCAGTTCATATAAGTCTTGTCAATTTTGTTTTTCTGAAACCATCAAACAGGGGAACAGTTCTAGTGGCTAGGACCCAGGCAGCCTCTCAAACCAACTAACCAAGGGCTTGCCACTTGTTTAAGAGGCTTGCTGCTGGTTGTTAATATGACGCCTAGCCTTGGAGGTGTTTACTCTTCACAAGGACAAAACCTAGTCCTGGGATTTTTTGTCTGATTTTCTCAAATTGTCCCAGGAGAACACAGGTTATGCCCCTGTTCTTATTTATTTCTCTCCACACTTTGTTCACCCTAAGGTGTTATTTTAACTCTTTTGTGGGAGAAGATCTTGAGAGCTTGGAATTTTCTGATCTACTCCGCCATCTTCCCAGAATCTTCCCCCCAAAATAGGTGACTTTCAAACATTCCATCTGAGACCTGACTCCAGGAGCAGCTGCTGTTGCTGTCAATTCAGACACTCCCAAGGACTGTTCTTGGTTTGCTGAGACTGGGGTTGTGCTGGCATGGTCTATGCTGAACTATGTTATTCTCTCAGCAAGGACTAACAGACCCCTCCTTTTGACCTTCTAAGTTGTCTTTGGCATCTTTGGGCGGAGAAGTCTTCAAATCACTACAGCTGCCAGTGACTTAGTCCATCCAGGCCTGATCTGGGGTTGCTGAGGCTGCAGTGGCATGTTGTACACTGGACTGTACTCCTATCTCAGCCAGCTGTGACAGACCTTTCCTGTCACCCTTCCAGGTTGTCTTGGCCTTGAAATTTGCTTCACTCTGTCTTTTCATGGGTTCTGCCGCTCTAGAATTTGTTCATAGTCATTTTAAAGGTTTGTAAAGGTATTTTAAAGGTATTTGGGGAAGAGCTCAGGTGAATCCCTGCCTTTACTCTGCCATCTTGATCCTACCTACAGTTGGCCTCCATCTCTTAGGTACCTTGTATATTAAAAAAGTCATTCTATGAACTTTTGAAATATTATACAATTACATGATGTCTGCAAAACTTTCTTGGCCAAATAAAACATCTTTAATTAGATTTCTTTTCATGGGCTCTCTCCTCTCTGAAACAGGATAATGTAGTACATTTGTAAATTTCCCAATAGCACATTCGTACCATCATTAAACATTAAAAACAAGCATTGTGTTTACAAGCAAACTTAAGGTCCTCAGTACATGATCAAATTGTATTTTTTTCTCTGCACTAAATTATAATGCTTATTGCCCAAGTGAGATTTTTCAAATGCTGTAACATTGTAGGAGTTCTAAGCTAGTTGAGCTATAATACTGTATTTTTCTCTTCTTTAAGCAGTAGTTTAGATAAAAATTTTGGCTTTTCTTTTTTCAAATAAGAAAAGAAGCAAAAACAGAAAAGCCTTAGAAAAATCACCTAGTCCTCATCAAGAATGCATTATTTGTATCACCCTTACAACCTTTTCGATGTCATCATTTTTGCTATTATAGAGATTCACCTTTCATGAGGATATTTGCTAGTTTCCACATAGGTTCTATCAACCCTTGTGTCAGTAAACAAGCATTTATATATGACTAAAACAAAGCCTAGAATTTGTATAATGTCATACCCCACAATGTCTCATGATTTCCAAGAAATCTTTTATCCTTCATGATCTATATTTTATCCTTGTATAATGTAGTCGATTTGTTATGTTTTTCTTAGAAAATAATAGTAATAATAATAGAAGGCCAAGGATTTGAAAGCCAGGTCAAATGTCAATGTCAAACCTAGAAATCTTACTATTATGCCGGAAGATCACTAAGATTCTACTTTGGGAGGAGGTGGCAGATGATGGTAAATATATTTTGATGAGTAATGTAAAAAAATAAATAGGTGAATATAATTTTCTAGTCCTATTTTTCCACCCATCTCAGTGACCTTTTCTAATATTCATTAAAATAAAGGTTGATTATTTTATCTGACATTCCATTGTTGAAGTTACTTCCTCCATCATTCCAATTTGTGCCACTCTTTTCTTCTTTGATCCTTCTAAAATATATTTATTGATTTTTTCCTTTTATATCATGTATATTTTAGTCTGTGTCCCTTCTCTTTCCCATCAGATAGCCATCCATTAAGACTATTTTTAAAGTTTCTCTTTATTCATATCCATTTTACGTTTAAAAAAATTTTTGAGACTCTTCCTAGGGAGATATAGATCTTTGTCTTATTTTATTTCGTTTATTTTTATTTTATTTATTTTTTTGTATTTTGATGGCACCAGGACACCATATGCTCTACCAGTTCTTTGTCATTCCTACAATGTAACAAACATTAAAGTTCTACTTTAATGCACATCATAACATGAAGTTAACTCTTAGTTCTCAAAAGCAATGCCAGCCAAATACAGGTTCTGGAAAGCTAGAAAGATTTTAAGTATCATTATGGCAGAGGAGAAGAATTTGGTTCACTACAATACATATTTTTAACATAGTTAATGCAAAAAATTTATTTTACTTAATTGGGCATATTTTGATAAGAATATGTTTTTTTCTTCTTTTTCTTCAGCAAAAGGTGGAAGGGAGGGAAAATAAATGCTTGTTCAATGAAAAAAATTTCAGGGGAACATTAACCTGCCTCACTGATTTTCTTAATTTTCAAAATAAATTTTCTTTATTTTCAACCAATGAAAATCTGCCATTCCCCTACTACCAGTGAGAAATAAAGACCAAGAATACTTATAAACCAATATAGTCAAGTAAAACAAATTCCAGCATGTATCATATCTTTAAAAAAATACGCATTCTGTATTTTGTACTTTGAGACTCCCCTCTTACTCTATGTCATTTCATGCAATGCTTCCCAGCTTTCTCTGTAATGATCACTTTCATCATTTCTTAGAGAATAGTGATATTACATCATATTCAAATACCATATCTTCTTCAGCCATTTCCCAGTCTAGGAACTTCCTCTCAATTTCTACTTCTTTGCCGCTACAAAAAGATTTACTATAAATACATTTGTGTGCTTATCATTTTTGTCTTTCTTTTAATTTTCATCAGAGAATAAACCTAATAGTGGTATCATTGGGCCACAGGGTATTCACAGTTTGATTAAATTTGGTGGCACTGCTCAAAATTGGTTTCTAGAAGAGCTTGACCAGATTTCACCTTCATCAACAGTGTATTAATCTACTTGTTTTCCAGTTCTGAGTTACCACCTCAAACACAGGAGATTGGCTAACATTACACAAAAGAAAAGGACAAATTCTGGAGGTGATATGGAAAAATACATACATTAATTCACTGTTGAAGTTATGAACTGCTCCAACATCCCAGAGAACTACTAGGAACTTACACCCTAAAGGCCATAGCACTGCACATGCCCTCTGACCCAGCAATATCACTATTAAATCTGTATTCCAAAGAGATAAAAGAAAAATGGAAAGGATTTATAGGAACAAGAAATATTTATAGCACCTCTTTTGGTAGTGGCAAACACATTGGAAATGGAAGGATGTCAACTAATTGACGAATAGCTGTACATGGTGTTGTATGTGATTAGGATGGAACTACTGTTCCATAAAAAATAACTCAAAAGATGGTTTAAGAAATACCTGGAAAGACTTATATGGCACAAAGTGAAGTGAACAGAATCAGAATCAGAACATACAGGGACAGCAATATAACAATGATCAACCCTGAAAGACTTAGCTACTCTAATCAATGCCATAATCCAAGACATTTTTAATGCACCCATGATGAAAAATGCTATCCAGTTCCAGAGAACTGATTAGATTCATGATGAAGCATACTTCTTTCACTTTCCCTATATTTTTTACTTTAATATTTTTTGTAAAATAGCAAATATGGAAAAATATTATGACTTCTGATGTATAATTGATATCACATTTCTTGCTTCTCAGTGGGGGTTGAAGGGGTTAGACCAAGATAATTTGTAACTCAAAATGAAAAATACATTAAAATAAATATTTTTAAAATATGTGGTTGCTTTCCCATAGGCCCTTTAGCTTTTATCATTTTCACTTTTTTCTTATTTTTCTTATGACTCTCAAGCTTGAATATCTCTAAAAACTGCTGATTCCTATCCTTTGACCATTTATCAATTTGAATCAGTTCCCTGACTACTGGATAATGATTCTTTAAACACAGTTACCAATGAAACAAATTTTGAAGCACAATACAGATTATTTTTAATAGGCATTGGAAGAAAGATGTTGAGCTATTCATTTATCATGTTTTCCCCCAAAACATTAAATGGCATCCTAATGACATGAGAAGACTTAATTTATGACCATCATTTATCTTATTCATCTGGTAAGATCTGACTCATTTACTCCCCCCTTTGTTATATGGTCTCTTCTTTTTTAAGGAGATATGTAGAATTTGTTGTTGATTTGTATTATGACATTTGAAGTTTTCTACTAAAGTTAGGACATGACTTTTAAAAGCCATCAGCATCATCAAAAATAACAGTAATAGAGATTTCTTGCTAAGCCATTTGTTAAAAGTGAACTTTCTCAAATATACTGCCAGATCCTTTAAAAATGAATTTACTCTTCTAGTCATCTAATAAAATCAGCATTTCAAATATTTGTTATCACATATCCTTAGTCTTTTCAAGACAACAGTATCTTGAATCCATTAAAGAATGTTTCATTAGACAAAGGAATGACTTAAGAGGATGGATATTTTACCTCTTGAAGTTTCAGTACATTTTTCAACAGTCTGAACTTCCTTTGTATACTCTAAAGGCAAGTCTGCACCATTCATTTCTGAAAAAAGGTAATGGAACTGAAAAATTTCAGGTGATGGAACTAATTAATTTTGTGAAAGTCCTGGAGAAATGAAAGGGTTCTTCAGACAATTAATTGCTCACTGCTCCTACTGTTCCCATATCTGAAGTTTTACGCAATGAATTCTGAAAACTGAGAAATTCATTGCTTATTATACGCCAGGCAACTTGTTGACTCTATCAAGTGAATACAATCCAATGGTTCATGATTTCTTTGGAGACTGTTATTATTTAATTCTTATACTTTCTTTTTTAATTGATTAATTTAATTATTTTCTTGTTTACATCATTCATTTCCACGAGATTTTGAGTAACAAATTTTCTCCCTATCTTTCCCCTACCCACCACCTCAAAACAGCCATCCCACTGTATAACCCCTCCCCAAATCTTCTCTCTCCTATGTTCTTGGCCATCACTCTCTGACTTTCTGGTAAGGCAGGATGGATCTCCCTACCCTAGTACCTGTATATCTTAATTCCTAGTTGCATGTAGTTAACCTACCCCCACTGGAAGGACAAGCAATTCAGGACAGCTTGAACATAATTACACAGAACATCTCCACCATGGCCAAATTGTGAGAGACTGATTATATGTCCCTCCTTCCTATTCCACCCTGCCTTGTTCTGTTTTCTACCCTGTCCCTGTCCCTTTACAGAAGTGTGTGCTTCCAGCAACCCTCTCCCCCACCCTGTCTTCCTCTCACTTCTCATCCCCATCACACCAACTCTCCTATGTGGCAAGATAACCAGTTTAGAGTTTATGTTATTCCTTCTCTAAGCCAAATTCAATGAGATTAAGGTTGACCCTTTTCTTTTTGCCATTCCTGTTCTTCCCCTCCATTGTAACAATTATCCCTTGCCTCTTCTATATGAGATGATTAACCCCATTCTTTCTCTCCCTGCCTCCTCTCATTCTAATCCTTTCCCACCTCAGAATTTCACCTTTTAAAGGATCATCCCTTCCTATTCAATTGGTCATGTGCCCTCTATGTACACATATATACAGATATGTGTTCATATGCATATATAAACCCTCCTATATAGACATATGCATAGGTATACATACATACATGCCTACCTACATACATATATATACATACACACACATATGCATTTGTATTCCCTTCACCTATCCTCATACTGAGTAAAGTTTCATAAGTTGCAATTATCATTTTTCCATGTTGGCATGTAAATAGTTCAACTTTGATAAGTTCCTTATGATTTCTTTTTCATGTTTACCTTCTCATGCTTCTTGTATTTGAGTGTCAATTTTTTTTTTCATTTTTCATTTTTTCAGCAAGAATGTCCTCCACCTCACAGAATGACCATGTTTTCCCTTGGAACATTAAACTCAGTTTTGCTGGGTAGGTGATTCTTGGTTTGAATCCTAACTCCCTTGACCTCCAGAATATCATATTCCAGGCCCTTCGATCCCTTAATGTAGAAGCTGATAGATCCTGGGTTATCCTGGTTGTGTTTCAAATTGTTTCTTCTTGGCAGCTATAATATTTTCTCCTTGATCTGAGGACTCTGGGACCTGGCTGTAACATTCCTAGGAGTTTTTGTTTTAGAGATCTTTTTCAAGAGGTGATTGATGAATTCTTTCAAGTTCTATTTTGCCTTCTGGTTTGAAAATACCAGGGCAATTTTCCTTGAGAATTTATTGAAGGATAATTGCTAGGTTTTCAGGTAGTCCAGTAATTTTTAAATTGTCTCTCCTGGATTTATTTTCCAAGTCAGTGGTTTTTTCAAGGAGATATTTCACATTGCCTTCTATTTTTTCATTTGTTTGGATCTGTTTAATAGTATCTTGATTTCTCATAAAGTCATTTGCTTCCATTTGCTCTACTCCAACTCTTAAGGAATTATTCTCTTCAGAAAGCTTTTGAGATTCTTTTTCCATTGGGCAAATTCAACTTTTTAAGGCATTCTTCTCCTCATTGTCTTTTTGGGCCTATTTTGCCATTTGAGTTAATCTATTTTTAAGGTGGTATTTTCTTCAGTCAGGTTGTGGATTCTCTTTTCATACTTTTCTTGCATCATTCTCATTTCTCTTCCCAATTTTTCCTCCATTTCTCTTATTTGGTTTTCAAAATCCTTCTTAAGCTGCTCTATGACTTGTAGGCAGTCTACATGTTTCTTGGAAGCTTTTGCTGTGTGAGTTCTGACAGTGTTGTCTTCCTCCTGTTCCATTCTTTGATCCTGTCTGTCCACAGAGAAGGAATCTAAAGTTTGGTTGCTGTTCTTGCTTTGCATCCTTTGCCTACTCATGATGCCAGTCCATTACTGGACTTTTTAGCTCTGTGGAACTCTGTTCCCAGAGGGGATAGGTCTGTCCAAAATCACTGGGGTTTTCACATCTGCCAGAGCTACAAGGAGGTTGCTGCAACCCCCAGCAGCTTTGGCTCACTGAAAATGCACCCCAGGACAACCACCCAAGACCACAATCTGGATCCAGGCATCTCAGTGCAAGAGCACTTAGCCTCTGAATGATCACTTGGTCCCTCTGCAATCTGCAGGCTGGGAGCTTCTGAAGCAGCTATGTGGCTGCCCTGCCACCACTCTTGCTGCTTCCTTGCCCTGGAGGAAGTTTGGCCAGACTACTTTCTCCCCCAAATTTAGCTGAGTTCCACTGACGTTTCACTTTGTCCTTGTTTCTTATGGGTTGATAGTTCTGGAAGCTGCCATGGCTGCCGCTGATCCACTCTCCTGAAGGCCCCAACTGCCTTTCTTCCCCCCTCTCCCGGGTCAAGTGGCAGTTTCAGGCTGGGGTGGGTTGGGATTGGCTACCAGCATGCTGTGATGAGCCCTTCCTGCTGAGCTGCCTTCAGTGGGAGATATGTTTTTTCTGCAATTTTGTGAGTTCTGTAGCCCTAAACATTGTTTAGGGTCACATTTTATGGGTATTTGAGGTGGCTATGTGGGAGCTGCAGAGTTTTCCTATTTTTATGCTGCCATCTTGGCTCTGCCCTTCTAATTCTTATATTTTCAAGAAAAATGGAAGTGCAGGAGTAGTCTTTGGGCTAACCTGCCTATTTCAGTCATAATTAACAAAGCACTAAGGCACTTAGTAATTTCCCTTTGCTTCTACAGAGTTTATTTTGCCTTTAACAATTTCTTAATCTGGAATCCATGAACTTGTTTTTCCTTTTTAAATATATATTTTGATAAGTTTGTTGTGATATAACTGGTTTACACCTGAAATCTTACACATACCATGTCTTTAAAATATTCTAAGAAGAGGTGCATATGCATCAGATTGCCAAAGGAATTTGCAGCTCATGTAGAAAAGGTTAAGAACTTTGTAAAAGTATCTGTCTTCCTTGCCCTTCCATCTCTTCCTTCCTCTTTTCCCCTTTTTCTTTCTCCTTTTCTAAGTTTCTTTTCTACTCTATCTCCCCCTCTCTTCTTGCTCTTCTTTTGTATTTCTTGATCCCTTTCATCTCTGTCTCTCTGTGTCTTTCTCTCTCTCTTCTCCTCTTCCCTCCTTCCTTCTCTCTCCCTCTTTTTCCTTCCTAGTTTTTTCACTCCCTCCTTCCCCTTAGACCAGTGAGTGGTTTCATTTATATAAGAAATGTTCTACCAGTAAACTATCTTTACTAATGAAGATGAACATTTGCTCCTCAATTAATGATATGTTAATGACCTAGAGGCACTAAGAATGTGAGTTGTTTGGGATCATGCAGAAAGTGTGTGTCAGAGTCATGAGTTGAATCCAGGTCTTTTGGATTCCTAGGTCATCTCTTCTTCTCCCCTTCCATGTGATCCCTTTGTGTTTCTCTGAAAGAGTATAGACCTTTGACATTCTGAATAATCCACCCTGGGCATAGGTAGCCAATTAAATGGTCACAGTGTGGTTCATATATCTTCATAGCCATTTCATCCTCACCGTTCTGCATTTACTTAAATAGAGCAAGGTCCTTTCCACAATATGTCCAGAATAACGTTGTTGTTGTTGTTGTTTTTAAGTAAAGAGATAAGTGAGAAATTTAACTTTACATATAGACCATGTTTTTTAGACTCCTGTGGTAGCAACTGAAATCAGCTGGAACTATGAGCATTCAAAAGAGATGAAGCTAGTGGACTATTTTTTTGTTATTGTTGTTCATCCTTCATTTTTAAGAGGACCAATGACATCAAGAGGTAATGTCTTGACTCATGAGTGAGTTGGATTTGAGTGAAGTAGAGTTGCACAAAGTCAAAAGCCTCTCGCTCTCTTTCCGAGTCATCAAATTCTAGTGGCAAGGCAAAAGTCTAGATGACTGGTGATGGCCTGAGGTAAGATAATGGATGACCTTGGCATCATTGTTGTCTGACCAATTTCAAAGTGCTCCACAGCACCTGCTTCAGTTACCCTTGTGGCCTTTGGAACATTATTCTCTTTTGCTAATTCCTCTGAGGGAAGTTTTCACATGGTTGGGGTAGACATCCCCCAATCATACTTACATGTTTGAGTCCTGTTGTTTACCTTCAACCTGGTTTAGCTCATCTGCCAAGATAGTTTAGCAAGGGTTGTGGCTGCTGCACGTGCTGCAGCTTCTTGGAACCACAAGTGAGAATTGAGTAGAAAATGGACACCAAACATGAATGAGCAGCCCCTAAAAGGGCTTAGCAAGCCCTTATTCCATAAGTGCTCATCCTTCTTGAACACCCCAAACACCAGCAAATGGATCCTCCATTTTTGTTGGGCAAAAGCATTCAGTTCAGTCTTCCTATACATGTAACCTGCAAATTAACTTGTGTGAATTGTTTATTGTGAGTTTAAGTGATTTGTGATCTCAGCGATCTGCATATTTTTTCTAGTCTTTCCCTAGATCTCTCAGAGAGGATTTACCAACTTGCTACAGGTCTTCCTCTGACTTAATATTTATCTGCCATCTTTCACTCCTACTCTGTGAGTGGCTCACCTTTTAAACTCCCATATGCCCTTGATGTTTCTGTCTTTCCCTTCTTGTGCACATGTCACCACTTGTAACATGTTGCAGCCTGCTTACACCCACCATACATCTTTTTGTACTAATTCTATTATGCTCCAAGCTATTTATATACCCAAAATAATTCTATTAGAAGATGTGAATATTTAGGTTCAGTTAAAGTCCTAGAGGAATGGAACTAGCTAACTTGCCTCAGTGATCACAGAACAGATAAGCTGTAGTAGATGAAGTTCTCTGTTCAGTCTAAGGATTATTTATATTTGAGGTCCTATTTTCAATAAAAAACCCTTAGCAACATGATTTTCCCTTAGGAACCAAGAACCAAATTCAAGAATCATTTTAAAATCCTAATAGATCTTTATAAGACTGTATAGGCATTGGTTAAAATAAAACAATCTGTTAATTTTATGGTTAGTAGCAACAATATATCGATTTAATGCATCTCTTATAACAAATATCTGTGTGAGAAAAACATATACATATATCTGCATATACATAAATACATGCATCATATATGTATATATCCGTATGTGTCTATATTGATAGACAATATGAAAATGTTCGATAATCTATCAGAATCATGAGTATAAACCTATGCTAATTCCTGGTAAAACTTAGCACTTCAATCAGTGATATTCAAACTCCATGAATAATAAATTTAGTGGTTAAACATTTTACATTCTAGTGATTTCATTACCTCATCAATTGTATTTATTCATTATTATACGTGATTAAAAAGGGGGATAGAATGCAATATCTCTGTAGCTTTTCTCTGAATTTGTTTGATTTGAATGCTTCAGGAAAAAAAATAGTTGCATACTTGAGAACTGGTTGAGGTAACACCCTAGGAGAAATGGGATTACACTATTACATCTGACTCTATTGGATCATGCTATCAGCTATGCCTCCTGAAGGGATATATTCCTAGTAAAAACCTCTTCTGAGATTCACATATCCATAAATTATTAGGACCAAACTCAGTCGTCATATGTTCCAATGAATCTCTGATTTTGTCAGTGGGTATATGCTATCCACAGATGTGGTTCACAGTCTAGGCATAGTCACCCATCCTCTGTGATCTTTGTCCATCTGATTCTTTTATTTCACCACAGTAGATGTAACCAATGCACTGATATTTTCCTCTAGTTCTCTTTGCAGGATCTTTTCCAGAAAAATGTGCCAAAGGTCAAGTTCTAAAAGTTGTCCAATGGGCATAGTTATAACCTGGAAAATAGGCATTCTTTATCCACTTTGTTGTGTCGATGATTAGATCAATTTAAAAACTTATGGATTCCATTTAGGAGGTTCTTCAGTTTTCCAAGACTGCAATCAGAACAGGTTCCATTCATAAACGGAAACATCTGAAGGACTTGGACTCTGCATTGATTGAATCTCCTCTATTAAAGTGCCAAATATCTTTGGAGAATGTACATCTCTCTGTTATATATTATTTAAGAATAAACATATTAAGTTATGTGTTGTTATACATTTCAAAGTATCTTTTCTGTTTTAACAAATATGTGGGTGCGCTTTCTTGGAGGAGAGTGCTTGTAAGAAGGTATACTGTTCCAAATCTTTGATTTTTTTGTTGTTTTAGCAGTTAGAAAATAAACAATGGAATCAAATATTTTCTAAATATTTTCTTCAGTCATATGATTGTGAAGATGTACTTTGCCATTTATATAGTTGTCTTAAGAATTCTACATAGAGTCGAAGGGAAGATCTTCAAATTCCCATTACCATTTCAGATGGTTGGTCAGCTGAAGTAACTCAGAAGATCCTTCAGAGTTTAAATTTAGGGTTCTCTGTTTATTTGGAATTTTGCTATAGAGTCTGTTCAGTTACCAGATAAATTTGTTTTTAAAATTGATACTAAGGTACCTTATTCAAGCCTGTGTCTTGATTTTCTATAAAATAATATTCATAAAGAATATGTACAGATGATATTATTTTATCACTTTATACTTCATATGAACTTGAGTACCCAAGACAACTTCTGGAGCCCTAAAGATATCAGGTATAACTGTAAAACAGTGACACTGATTCAGAAGTCAAATTCAAAAGAAATATTCATTTTTATACTTCCATTTCACCATTAAAATATAAATTATTGATATTTGTGGACTTTCATAAAACCAAGGCAGTTGAAGTGAGAGTATTCATATCTATATTTTTGTATATAATGTATATACCTAAGTCCTTCCCAAATTTTAATATTCTCTGATGCAAATTGTGGTTTCTTGTCAGTCCAATGAGAAAAGAAGTATATAATTTCAGTCTTCCTTTATTACTTAGGTATAAAAAGAACATAAAATATCCTTAGAATCTCATTTTGTCTTTGCATAGTCGGGGAAAAGCACTTGTTACTTTTGAGAAAGCCTCTATCCTGGAGAAACTATAGTTTTATCTTATTAATTTTAATTCCTATTTTTCCCAAAATAAATGTTACCATACTTTCATTGTCATTTTTCATAGGATATGTTTAGTAAGTGCTTTTTTATTCATTGATTCATTATGATGAAATTAAAGTTCAGAAAGTTGCCAGAGGCATTCAGAAATTAAATTATGCACCCAGGGTCACACAACTAGGATTAGGGGTGGAACTTGTGCACAAGCCTTATTATCCAATTTATTTCTTCTGCCTCTTGTCCATGTGCCTATTCCTGCCCTTTTATCCTATTATGAATTTCTGTTAGAATGTGCTTCTCTTGCTTTCTTCATTTATCCACATTTTTAAAAGCCATCTGAGTCTTAAAGTCTCTAGGTTTCAGCCTTCCTTTATTATAACAGCACCTTCTAAACATTTCTTCTCAGAAATTCTGGAGAGCTCATCATCTCTTCACCTGAATTTTAAAACAGATGTTCATTCTTTCTCATTTCTTGCCATGTGCAATTATTTTACTTTTTACAAGGAACTCCTTGAGAATGGGAAGGCATGATTGTTTGTAACATTTTCATAATAAAGCATATTTTGTATTACACATTAGTGATTAAAAAGTGCTTTACCCCAAACCACCCAATGAGGTAAGTAGGACTAATGATATTTTCCCATTTTATAGATAAGGCCAAGGAAATTAACTGATTTGCCTAGGACCATTGAACTAAGGAATATCAGAGCCAAAATTTGAACAAGAAGTCAAGACTTTAAACCCAATGTCCTTTCAATTATACAACAGTCTTGTGTTTACAGTATTTTAGTGTTGTTTTTAGATGGTGTAACAGCAAGGCAACATTCACAGCACTGACAGCAACTATAAATATTCTGGCTTAGTTCTCAATCATGACATATAACAGACTCTCCATATAGAAGACAGAAGCAATATTTATTCATACACCAGAAAACCACATCCCAAAACCAGAAAGCCAGATCCATCATAGTAGCAAAGAAATTAATACTGCCATAAACACCACAGAGTCACACCATCCTTTAGACTTCCCACAAACCAATACTCAGAAGCCTAGTTGTCTGCTTGCCTTCCCTCTTCTCTCTCTCTCTCTCTCTCTCTCTCTCTCTTTCTCTTTCTCTCTCTCTCTTTCGCTTTCTCTCTCTCTTTCTCTTTCTCTCTCTCCCTCTCTCTCTCTCTCTCTCTCTCTCTCTCTCTCTCTTTCTCTCTCTCACACACACACACACACACACACACACACACACACACACACACACACACACTCTCTAGCTGCCCTGACTACCATCTTTCTGTGGGCTCTGCTCCACCCTGCCTGCTTCACCCTTTGGGAAACTTCTCCTACCACAGGTTCCATATGATTATATTCAGCCTAGTATGGGTCAGGAAAGATCTTTAAAGGAGGTAATATCTCCAAATTCCCTTAGGTCTATTAAGGGGAAGGGAAGATCTTCAAATTCCCATTACCCATTACAGATGATTACAGTGACTTGGAAGACCCTTCAGCTTTTAGGTGTGGGAGTCTCTGTTTATTGGGAATTTTGCTTTGAACTCTGTTAAATTACCAGATAAAATTATTTTAAAATTAATACTAAGGTACTTTATTCAGAGCTGGAAAGGACATGGAGCACTCCTAGTCCTACCCTCTCAGCTAGAATTTTTCTGAAATTCTTGCCCTCACTTTTCTCTTCTTCCCTTTTTATATGTTTTTTTGTTATTTGTGTTCTCTTTCACCAATCTGAAACTCCTCTTCCTAAAACATATGTGATCTTCCTTTCAGGTTAAAAATATTTGAGGAGGTGGGTTGTTTGAAAACCCTTTCTTTCTTGAATTCTTTGGGGAAAAGGGACTATTTGAATCCAGTTTATAAAGAGGGTGACATTCATCTGTCTGGTAGGGGTTAGTTGGATTGATGATCTTTAAAAGACCTGTCCACCCTGAGATTCTGTCATTCTAAATAAAGTTATTTTGATACAGGGCATTCCTCTCTGAACTTTGTGTAAGTTCCTCCTTTGTCCATTCACTGCTATAGCAAATGTGGGTATTGAATGCAATGTACTAATTTAAGAATGTCTAGGTTGTAACTGTCTAACCAATCCATTGTTTCCAGGAATATCGCATATAGCCTGCAGGCTGGTACTTCCATGGTGCATATGGAAAGAGAAGAAATATCATTATTTTCCTTAACCAACTAAATTCTGACTGTTTTGCAATGTGCTTCTGTCTTGATATTCTAATACTTCTGTCTTAGCTCCATTTTCATCAAGGTAGTAGGCTGATACTTCAGTTTTCCTTCAAATGTCATCCCTGAGTTAAATATGACCTCAGGTATGAAATACAACAGTGATGTTAGGAAAAAAAAACCTCACTAATCTTGCATGCATATTTTCAACTATAGATACAAAATTTTAAAGAGTCATTTCAAAGATTAATTAGTTCATGCCAATAAGGGGCTTAAGTAAAGATAAGAGGTGATAATGTGAATGTTAAGTAACAATGCTATGATTTCAGTACTTGATGGAGTTTAACTTACAGAAATACATTTTGGTCTGTAATGTAAAACTGATCACATTTCATATCACAACTGAAACTTCGTATGAGCACATCTTTCTTTATGCTAAGCCACCATCTTCATCCACATGCCATTTTTTTTAATGATAAATGCTTGTGGTTTTTCCATTAACTAGAATTTCCTCAAAGCTACACTTTTCAGGTATAGCTGACAACTGTGCATATTTTTAACAATCTTATGTAAATTGTTGGTCACACATAAAGTGGTCATTTTCTTTCACTTTTGAATTTACATGAAGCCATAAGCACCCCTGCCATAAATGCAACTGACAAATATGGCACTAGCTACAATTCAACATTCCCTTTTTCCTGATGATTTGTTTCATTACTGGTATGCCTCAATTTAAATTTACCTAATCCATGACTGAGTCTACAAACAGGAAATTGGTTGGGTGAGCAGGAATTGCTATGACAAAAGAACTGCTCACTTAGAGGATACTTTTAATACTGTGTTCACTGAAAAAACAGGGGATCTCCAGATTTTTCTGACTTAAATGCTCTGGTATTTCAGTTTGAATTTAACTGTGAAAGAAAGACCTTGAAAAGCCATATAATTCATTGATCTTATATATGCTGGAGCTTGAGTTTCATGGTACATCAAAGTGTTCTTTTTTTTTCCCCACGCCTTTGATTTTTTTTCCCCTTCCCATTATTATTCCAGTCCTAGACATGTTGCATTAAATATGGTTTTCCTGGTTTTCTCCTCTTAACTACTGATTCAACTATGAAGATAAAATGATTCCTAAAATTGAGATATAGTATATTCTATTGTAAAAGGTACTTGACTTAGAATGTAGAGACTGGAATTAAAATCTTTACTCCAGAACTTATTAGTTGACAAACTATAACTTAATCTCACTGATCCTCAGTTTTGTCACCTATAAAAGAATAATAATCACATTTTCATAATAATCAAAGTTTCAGATGTGGGGAAAACACTTTGTAAACTGCAAACCTTATAAGAATGTGAATTAGCACTATACTTTTGATAATAATTGTTGAAATGGCTTAAGTGATTGAAAGATTTCCCCCCACATTGACACGCCTATGTGAATTCCTATAATAAAGTTGATGAAATATTTAAATACATCAAATTTGAAAGAGAACTAGTCATTCACTGCAATATGGAAGAGTAAATACTGAACACCTACTGAAAATGTTTCAGATTGAAAGAATGAATAAACAAATTGTTCAGAGAAAATATGAACAGCAGCTAAAACACATATCCTGGATTGTGCTACTGAGGAATTAAAAAAAAACAATGCAATAAGCTAAAAATTCCTAGTATCCAAATGCCTCTCTTTACAGATGAGGAAACTTGCTGAGAAAGGTTAAGTATCTTGCCTAGGGTAACATAGCAAGTAAGTTGCTCAGGCAGGATTCAAATAAAGTTGTTCTTGACTACAAACCCAACAATCTATCCATTATATAGTTTATAATTTAGGTCTAACAATTTAGGATTGAATCAAATCAACTCAATGGCATAACTACTTTTTCAATCATAATGAAACTATAGTGATAGAGGCAGTGATATATTGTTAAATGTATAACAACTGACTTTCCTAGGAGGAAAGACATACGTTTAAGTTTAATCTGAACTATTAATATTTTCTCCAATACTTTCTTAAGTCTAGACAATCAAGAAAATACTAAATCAGTCCCTGATTTGTAGCATTTGCTAATTTCTTATGTGTAAATTATCACTCTGAAAATTTAGCTATTGACTATCTTTAACTGGTTCAGGCTGACTCTGCATACCCTTGTGTAAGGAGGCATAGTAGATACAACCTTGGACTCTGAATCAGGAAGATTTGAATTAAAGTATTGCCACACTTCATCTGTGTGATCTTGGGAAAGTCAATTAATCTCTTTCAGTCTCAGTTTCCTTACCTGTAAAATGGTGATAATAATAGCACCTCTACTGTGGGGTTATTGTGAGGATGAAATGAAGTAAGGTATACAAAGCATTTTGTAAATCGTAAAGTGCTTAATATAAATGTTAGTTATTATTAATACTGTTTGTAAAGTCACGCATGAGCAGCTTTCCAGAGGACTGCTGCTGTGAACAGCTTTCAAGGTTCTTATTACACAGTATACCAAACTTTCCATTTAATAACAAATCAAAGCAAAACATTCATAGAAAATCAAAATGCAGCATTCACAATGTTACAACATATCACAAAAAATCAAAATACATTATTCATAGTGTTACAGCTGATCACAGAAAATCAAAATGCAGCATTCACCATGTCACAACTCAACAATTTATCACTAAAATGGCCACATAGTTTTCACCAAAGTGGTCACATAGTTTTCAACAAAACACATTAATTTAGTCAACCACAAAATCCTTAATTCAACCACAAAGTACAAATGTCAAAGTTCTCCACCCCTAGCTCACAGTAAATCATAATCTTCTCAGTCAGTACACAGTATCTAAGTAAAGTGTTCTTTCAGCTTGACTTGAGGCTGGCTCTCTTCTTCTATGGTTCCTCTTCCATGGTCCCAACTCTGACTGTCACCTGGGTTCAAAGGCAGGCAGCTCCCAGTTTCCTGTCCAGCTGCTTGTCCATTTCTTTGTCCAGTTCCCATTCCATGTTGAAGTTCACAGTGTCTCAAGTCCTTCACAGTTCCTGTTTCTGGGAAAACAAAGCTTGACAGAGCCACAATAATATTCATACAAATAGCCAGCACCATCGTCAACTCACTATCTTCCTATGAAATCAACTCAGACCCACCAACAAGGTCTGAGAACTCAACACAGATCAACATAGAAATCAACACAAACCCACAAACAAGGTCCAGGAGGTCAGCATAAATTATCAGTAAAGTCCTAGGACCTCCAAAATCTTCCTTCAAGACTTCTGTAAACATACAACCAGAAAATCCTCTTTCAGGGCTTTCAGTAAGGTCCTAGGGCTCCTGTACAAAGTATCACACACATCAACACAGAACAGACAAACAGAGCTCTGGAATAACAAGAGGGTGTTTTTTCCTTCTTGACTCTGCCACTGTAAATTCTCTTTACAATTCTGCTTTATCTAGCTCTGGGCCTCTCCAGATATATGTAGACATTAGCTGCTCCCCTTCCTCTTGTAGGAGTTCATGAGTTCTAGGGTTGACAAGTTGTGGAGTTCACACATTCTGTTACTTAGCAGACTTGATATTGTGCTCAAAAGAAACTTGAACTTTACCAAAGTGTTAATTCATTAGCTGAAGCAAGGTGTGAACCACATCTGTGCTTGCTATTACAAGTTAGATAAATATGTAGTTTATAATATGCTTCAATAAAATTGTCCAGTTCAATATTAGCATCTTTTCACTTATTATCATTCTTGTTAAAAAAATTTTTATTGGTAGCCTTTTACATTTTTATCACGATGACTCCTCTTGTATTCCCCCAACCAAATACAACCCTGCGCTGTAACAAAGAGGTAGCTGAGGTCTCTCTGATGAGGCATGGTTCCCCTTTGAGTAATTTCAAATAAGAGTTGGTTAATAAATTGTTCAGAGTTCTAACATCTTTCAAGTTATTTTCATTATTAAGATTGTAGTGCAAATTATTTTTTTGGTTCTGCTTACTTTGATCTGCTTCAGTCCTTATATGTCCCATAATTTCTCTGGATTCTTGTTTTATTTCTCAGTTACTTTTCACTTGCTTGCATTGTTGATGTGAATGAAACTAAGTTATTCTTTTTATTAGTAAGAATCTGAAGTTACTAATATTTTATTCTAAGGAAACATGAATCTTATTAGTCTATTAAAGCCTGTATTTAGCATAGTGTAGGTACATATGTGTAAATTAAAATAGTTTAATAGTATTTCCTACTTTCAAACAGGAATAGAAATAAAATAAATCCATCTTCTCTTAGACACTTGCAGGCAAAAATTGTGATTTGTTGTTGTTTTAATCTTAGCAAATAAGAATTGGAAGGAAATGGAAAATACCCTCAAGTGATTGTGAGAATATCTTTCTTAACAGTGGTCATTTCTGCTTCTTATATTGATATTAATTATTAAAGTTACAGGAGTGAGTGGTCTCAGCTGACACATACCACTGAAATGGAATTAGAGGATGTAAATTTGATTTAAGTTTATTAGGATATTCATGTTAGTTATGTGGTTCTTAACAGCATATGGAATGGGCAGAAACGTTTCCTTTTTCTTTAAAAAATTCCTCGTAGCTTTATTGAGATTCAAAAAAAGATCATAACCATAATTAAGTAGCCTTGGAGTGGAGGTGGGGAAGTAGAGCATTATGGAAGCCTCACTAAAAATTATTTATGTTATTATTTTATTTTAACCTGTAATTACTCAATAAGCATTTATTAAGCACCTGTTTTGTGCCAGATAACTTACTAAGTGCTGGGGGTAGAAATACAAAAACACAAAAAACAAAAAAATCCCATTCCATTAACTCCTTGAGTTGAGGTTTTGGAGTTTAGGGATTCATTCCCCATAACATGGTTATAGCATGGTCAAGGGTGATCGGATCTTGCAAGATAAAGAGGTTTTCCCTACAATTATAATTGTGATTTGATTTCTATAAGGAAAATCTTACAGGAATAATCTTGGTGCCAATACAGATCAATATCTGTTCTTGTAAAACCAAACAAAGCAGCTTTCTAGAGGATTCTGATCACATAGTATAGTGAACTCTCCATTTATTTAGCAGTAAACTAAAGTAAGACATTCACAGAAACCAAAGTTCAACATTCACAACAATATACCATAAAAACTTAGTACTAAAATAGCCACATAGTTTTAAACAAAAAATATCATTCAGTAAGTTCTTAACTCAATCACCCTTAAGGAGCAATCATCCTTAAGGGGTACAAAGTACAAAGTTCTCCCACCCCTAGGTTACAGTAAATCAGCGTCTTGTCAGTCAGCACTAAGTACCCAAGGAAAGATCTTTTCATCTTGACTTGAGGCTGACTCCCAAACCTATGGCTCCTCTTCCATGCTCCCAGCTCTTACCTGCATCCACCCAACTGTCACCTGGATTCACAGGTAGGGAGCTCTTAGCTCCTGGTCCAGCTCCTGATCCAGCTCTTAGTCTAGCTCCTTGTCCAGTTCCTTATCCAGTTCCTGTTCCATATTGAAGCTCACAGAGACCAGTCCACCTCAAGACCTTTGCAATTTCTGTTTCTGGGAAGACAAAACTTAACAGAGCCACAACAATATTCATACATGTTGCTGGCACTATTAATTCACTTTCTGCCTGTGAAATCAACACAGACCCACAAACAGTGTCTGAGAAATCAATACAAATCATCAGTAAAGTCCCAGGACCTCTCAAAGCATCAGTAAAACCCTCCTCCAGGACTTCTGTAAAAAGACAACAAGGAAATCCTCTTTCAGGGCTTCTGAACCAGCAGTAAGGTTCCAGGGATTCTGTAACAGCCACAACATCTTCTATCAGCAGATACAAAGTGATATCAACACAGGTAGACAAAGTGCCAGCACCACAGCCATTCTTTCTCCTAGTTCTGCTGAATCCCAGCTCTGCTTACGCTTTTATATATCATCAGCTCCGTCCTTTTCCACCCACCTCTTATGTCCTTCCTGTTCCTCTCTTTGGCAAGTCCCTCCCACTGTGGGCTTCACAGGTTCTATTCCTAATAAAGTGATATCAAGTGATATAATCATGGGCAAGGCTCAAAGACACTTGAGCTGAAACAATATGCTAAATATTTGAATTACTGAAACAAGGAGCTAAATATTCCTTTACTTGCCATTACAGATCTGTAACTTATGGTTTTAGAGTTATCTGGGGGACTGAGAGATTAAGTGATTTGCCTAGAATACAGAGGCAATATGTATCTGAGCCAGAACTTGAATCCAAGTCTTTTTTTAACTCTAAGGCAGTTTTTCTAGTTATTGTTTATTTCATATTGTTACATTATTGTTTATTTATAATCTCTGTTGCTTCTTCCTTTGAACATAAAAAATCAAAATGTTTTCAGATTTCTAAACTGTGCTAAACATTGCTTATAATGTTTTTTCTTTTATCAAAATATTAGCCCCAACTTTCCCAGCAAGTAAACAACTCACTTTTTTGAAAGAGAATTAACTCTGTGGAAACCTAAGAATAACAGGGTAGAATAGAAAACCAAACTCTTGTAGTTTAGATTCCTTTCATCTGATCAACCAACTCCCACTTGAGTCTTCTCCAAAGTCTTACCCCCCAAAAAAGGAAAAGCAGTACACAGCAGGCACAAAGGAGGGTGTATTGATGAATAACAGAGGAAATGCATTACATCTATTAGAGAGATCATTGAAAAGTGGCTCCACTATTCATTCAGAGGAGTATGAGTGATTGATATTGAGGTGCTTGGAATTGTTCAGATGCATTTTGGGAAGTCCCAAAACAAATGTATTAAGTGCTTAAGCTGTGGTGGACATAAGGAAGCTTGCCTTTCATATCGCAAAATATAATTTTTTTCCCTTTATTTTTACCTTGTTTTGGTATCTCTCTCAATTAGTTTATTAGTTGATTTTGGACTTTAAGAACTGAAGTTTCTATCTTTCTGTTAAGTTTAATGTGTGTGTTTATGTATATGCACACACATACACACACATATATACAAAATACTAGAAAGTAGACATCTGTGAGCCAATTTATACCTTAAGGGGAAAAAAATAACGACTGTATTGAATTCGATTTAGTTCAGTTTAGTGAATATGTACAGTTAAGAATTCTCATCCTCACCAAATTGAGTATGCCCACTGAGTTCTGTTGTCCAGGCAGAACACGGATAACACAGGGAACATTAAGTCAAATAACCTGTTATTTAGTAGTTGGACATCAGTCTTTGGTGAATATAATAGAGATAATGATTGAGACAGGACCTGTGATTTCATCGGTTTAAAGAATTCCTTGGTGAGGAAACTCCCTCAAGCAGTGTAGGTGGGCAATTTGTCTGTAACATTCCATCTTACAGAGTTACCCAGATTAAGAAGGGGTTAAATGACTTCCCAGGGTCACACACTATGTGTCAGAAGCAGAGCTTAGACCAAAGTCTGAATTCAAAGTCAGCTTTCTCTGTCTTTTATGCCACTGCAACTTGTCATGACAGCCTTTAAGTCAAACTAAAAATAGATTGGTCCACATTGGTAGATCTACCTTTTGATGTAGTCATGAAGATTTTACTAGTTTCTACTCAAGAATCCTACTCAATATAGGGTTCTTGAATAGCATCATATAACCTACAATATGAATAAAATAATAAATCAATTTAAAATAATACAATTCTTTTCAAAGTAATTTTAATCAAATCAGAAATCATATTTCTGAAGGTGTTTTATGAAGAATTGAACTGGTTGTCTGTCTTCTTCCTGATGAAGGTTTAGGTTCTCTCCTAAACTCAATGGTTCTCAAAGGTCCAGGTGCTCCATGAGGACAAAACTGTTTTTTTTAAAAACAATTTTAAGAAATTGTAATTTTTGCTACGGTAACTTTGATGTTTACTGCCTACATAAACAAAAGCTTTATAGAGGGGTATTCAGTATTTTTAAGAGTAGAAAGGGGTCCTGAGACAAAAAGTTTGAGAATTACTAATCTAAATCATATTCTATGCTTGAATTTAGTAAGGGGGAAAAACTCATGAAGTTTCTTTTTGCTAATGTGTAAAACCTTATTAGGTTTATTTTGCTGAGTGTCAAATAATAAGGAAAACCTTAGGAAGGTAAAATATTTTGAGGGAACAATAAAACAGCAAAAACCCAAAACTTGATGTCAAAAACCCTGAGTCAGGGTCTTAGTTTTACTACTTACAAGCTACATAACCTTGAGCAAGTCGCCTTTATAAAACAGAAGAAAAGGTACTTAAACTACCTACCCTATAGTAGTGTTGTGAGAATACAATGAGATAATATATTTAAAGTGTCTTATAACCATAAAATATCACAGAAATATAGTTATTCTTTTCCTAGACATTTACATAGTGCAAATTACTTAAATATAATTTTATACTAAGAACTATCCCATTTGTTGAGAACTTAAAACTTATAAACAATAAAATCCTAGGGATGAATTTGAAACATTTTCTCTATGCTCAATGAAATTTTATTCTTTAGGGTAGTTGTGTAGTTCAGTCTTTTAAAATAGATATTATAGGTTAGATCTCCATAGTAGTTAGCCTCACGTTGTTGAAGGGATAAATGAACAAGCATTTACTAAGTCCTTTGCTTTGTACAACACACCACGATAAGCACCTACGATTCAAATCAAAGTATTGAAACAAACACCAAAGGCTCATTTCTCAAGTTAATTCAACATGTATCACTCATAATGGGAATGTTGGTCACCCAGTTGACACCGATTAAACCCATTTTTGTTTGTTTCTATTTCCTTGTTTCATTTATAGTTCATTTTTTCATATAATTAAGATCTAGTGAAGACTTATTTGTTGTTAGGCCATTTCAGTTGTGCCCAATTCTTTGTGACCTCATTTGGCCTTTTTCTTGGCAAAGATGCTGGTGGTTACATTACATTCTTCTTCTCCAGCTCATTGAACTCCAGCTCAGTTGTGGAAACTGAGACAAACAGGGTTAAGTGACCTGCCATGGGTAACACTTGCCACTAAGTGTCTGAGGCTGGATTTGAATGCATGAAGAGGAGTTTTCCTGATTTCAGACCCAGCAGTCTTTCCAGTTTACTACCTAGCTGCCCAGAACTGACCTAGGTAACATCTTGTACTCAGGTCACAGGGGAAAGCAAAAGGGAAGGAGTATTGAGGAAAGACAAACATTCATGAAATGTCTACTATATATGCCATGCACTGCACTGATTGCTTCACAAATGTGGTCTTTTTTGGTACTCTCAACAAGTTTGGGAGATTGGAGCTATTGTTATTTCCATGTTAAAGTCAAAGAAATTGAAGCCAATAGGGGTTAGATGACTTGAAGAGGCTCCCAAAGTGTTTGAAGTTGGATTAGAACTTGCATCTTCTGCCTCCTCTTGAAGCTTATATCGCACTGTCATAATATTGATGTTTTTGTTCCTCTCTAAATAAAGTGTATTTCTTTCCACCCAGCAGGAACAAAATTGAATCTATACAATGCCTTGAGAATGAAGAAACAGAAATGTCAGTGCGGTCTGATCATCAAAAGCAATTTTGTTGTTTTACCTAGTCATTGGTGAAAGAGGCAGAACGCCCTAGAGAGTATAGAACAGTCTTGGAGCCAGCAAGACATGAGTCCAAATGTGGTCTCACACACATCCTGTGTCACCATCACTTAACCTCACAGTGGCCCCAGACAACTCTGTAAAGATTATTTGCTCATCTGTATGGGTGGAGGAAGTTACCTTATCAGCAAGCTCCTTACTCCAAGAAAATCATAGGACTGTACCAAAAATCAATAGTGTAAAGGTCAAAGGGCCTTTTATTCAAACTGAGCTACTGGTAATCACCTAGAGATGTTTTTCTTTATCTGCCTGTTGTAATGAAAATTTTAAAAACCACTTTTCATTATGTCTTCAATCTTCTGGTATTCTGGTATTTGTGCAAGTAATTTAGTTGCTTACATGCAAAACTGTGTGGCCTTTCATCAGGACCACTGCTTGACAGTTACTGACCTAGGTTTTCAATTTACCCCAAATTCTAAAGAATGAGGTTGATTAGAGAGTGAGATGTTGTTACCACTTGTACACTATAATCATGCTTTATATATACACTTGCTATAATTGAATCATGCATGCCTTGAGAGGGCAACCTTAGTTTAAGAGAATTTACTGTGATGGGCCACTGGATGGTGATCAAGATCTCTTCAGAGGGCAAAATGTTGATTTTGAGAACAGTAGTTTTTTAAGCAGTGGGAGGGCTAGACCCCTTTCAGTTCACTGGTTCAACTGTGATACTAATTGCTTACATAAATACAATACATGATTGTCCTTTACAAAGAATTTTCCTCATTGCTGGACTATTGCAAGAATCTGCAGGTTGGTCTCCTGACTTCATGTCTCTCCCTACTCCAATCCTTCCTTCATTCAGCTATCAAATTTATCTTCCTAAAATGTAGATTTGATCATATATCATATGATCAAATATCTATATCATATAATCCGCCTCCCTGCCCCATTCAATACATTTTAGCAACTTGTTCTTTCCTCCAAGATCAAGTATGGCATCTACATGTAATATAAAAAATAATATATGTAAAATATAAAAATTACCAAATCCTTTCTTTGACTTTCAAATCCCTTTATGAGCTTAGCTTCCTTCCACCTTTCCAGCCTTCTTATGTCCTACTCCTCTTAACTTACTCTGTGATCGGATGGTACTGACCTCCTTGCTTTTCTTCTGACATTGTACTCAACCTCCTCAAGCATTATGCTCCTTCTTCATCTCTGCCTCCTTGGTCTCCTGGCTAAGGTCAAGCCTCAGCTAACATTTCACCTTCCTTCAGAGAGCAGAATCTCATATATATATATATATATATATATATATATACATATATATATACATATATTTAGCTTTCTTTGTATTCATAACACTTAACATAATGCCATGTAAATAGTACAGTCTCAATAAGACTGATTGACATGAAGTGGGAGGTAGGAAGTGTTGGTAACATGCTCATTATTTAGGTAAGAACTGAGGCTAGCTAAATGCTACAACTGAGATTTGAACCCTTATTTTGCCCAATTTTTTACACCATCCATAATGTCCAATCTAATGTGTAGGGAATATGAAAGGACTTGGAGGCAGCTGGTAGCTCAGTGGAAATAGCACTGGGCCTGGAGTCAGGAAGACCTGAGTTCATATCCAGCCTCAGACACTTCCTAGTTGTGTGATCACCACTTAACCTCTTATTGCCTGACAAAAGGATCCACCAGAACCACTGGAGAAGGAAATGGCAAACCAGTCCGGGATCTTTGCCAAAAAACCCCGTGGTCCATAGTGTCACAAAAAATTGGACATGATTGAACAAATGAACAACAGCAAAATGAAATAACTCAGTGATACCATATTTAGCTAAGTAAATTCATCATCATTAATAGGTAGTTTCTTGTGAGAAATACAAATTAGATAGCTTAGAAAAAAAAACAACTGGCCCATTTAGAACAGTATTTGAGTCAAAACTCTGAAGGCTCAAAGTGGGCCTTAATCCAGTTCAGTATGTTTTGATTCTGAAGTCTTTTCCAGTCTTCCATTTAAAAAATGTAACTTTCACCTATTTGGAGACTCGTCCTTATGCCTAGTTCTCTTGCAGCCACACAGTTCCTTCCTGATTTTACTTTGGAGAGATTTAGGTTTGCAGGACACCAAGTTCAAACTATTCACTATCTAAAGCTACCCTCCAGATTAGATGGCCCTTATATAATTTGGTCATGTGCTGCTGATCAATCCTTCAGAGTCTCTCCACTCTGCAATCCAAGTAAAATAAACAAACTGAAAAAAAAATCCAGGCCAATTCAATTGTGCTTTGTAGTGCCAAGGATAGAGGTCTTGGCCTGGACTCAAAAAGACCCAGTTCAGATTTGAAATCAGTCATTTATTGGTGACATATCCTGGGCAAGTCACTCAACTCTTTTTGCCTCAGTTTCCTCAGCTATAAAATGGGCATCATAACAACTCCTATCTCCCAAACTGTTGAGGTATTAGATGTGATATTTGTGAAGCACCTAGCGCAGTGCCTGGTAAATAGAAGTGCTTAATAAATGCCTGCTCCTTTTCCTTCCTTCATAGTGTCCGTGTCCTATGCTAATTCACCCAGGTTTAGATTTGACCCGACTTTTCTTAGGCAAGCCTCTGCTAGTTCCATACTATCGTGACACAGAGCACAAATACATAATACATTGATCGGCAGCTCAGTCCTCTCAGACTGACAGGAAAACTAGGGAGCTAGAACACCATGATTTCTTATAAGCTATACATAGATCATAACACATTTTCAATAGTATTAAGACAATTTTCTCATCCGTTGGCCCAAAATTTAGTGAAAATATATTCATGCAAAATTCATTCATATAGCCGTATTTTTTCATATGTGAGACAAAAGGTACTAAAGATTGGTTAATCATATTCTTGTTTTTGGAGGATGCTAGCAATATATATAATCTGTAAATGACTGGATTACTGAAACTAAGGGAATCAGCCTCAAATTTTGCAAATGATAGAAGAATTTTGTAACTTCTCAGTTATAAGCCAATCAGTCAAGTTGAATGTTAAGTACCCACCATGTCTGAGGTACTGAGCTAGGCCCTGGACATATAAATGCAAAAAGGAGAAAGTTTTTGCCTGTAGGAAGCTTATATTCTACTAAACCCAAGTACTCACTGAATGAATCCGTTTTTGAAACTAAAGTCTTTTAATTTCCCATAAGCTAATTGAAAGTGAAATATCAATTTGATTATTTCAGATGGTATTCTTTTTTATTTCTGTGATATTTTTAATATGAAGTTTCCATTATTGCCCTTTGCTTAACAATCACAACCAGACATCTTTGGGGATCAACCATGAACTTACTGTCATGTAGGTCCCTCAGTGGATGCAGTGCTAGACTTAGAATCAGGGAGGTCTGGGATCAAAGGTGGTCTTAATCTCTTACAAGTTATGTTGCAACTCATTTAACCTGTGTCTGCCTCAGTTTCCTCAATGGTCAAACAGTGAAAATAGCACCTACGTTACCAGAATTTTTTGTGAGGATCACATGAGATAATATTTGCAAAGTGTTTTGCAAACTTCTAAGCATTATGTAAATGCTATTATTAATATTATTACTTCCATGATATGCCTTTTCCTGCCTTTGGAAAACTGAGAAAACAGCTGTTTATTGCTGATCTTCTGGAGTCTGTCTTCATGAGTCAAAAGTAGCTGACAGTCTGAGATAAGGACCACAGGTTTACCCAGGTCTCTGAGAAGTAATGGAGTGGTACAGTCCTGGATTTCATAGTTTTCCTGGCCCAATGCTATTCATTCCTAAATCAATTTTCATGCTGCAGTACTCTAGAAAGAAGCACCACTAATCATTTTTTTTGGCAGCGGGTAGAGGTAAAAGCTTGTTCCAAGGGAGAAACTAAACATTTTCTTTAGACATGCCCTTAAACCTCAGAGCATCTTGGAAATGTCATGGAAAGTTCTGAGAGGAAGTCAGGGGATAGAAAATAAGGATAACAAGATGAAAAATTATTTTTCAGAAGTTAAAAGCATGTATTTTGAAAAATAGAAAGGAAAGGAAAAATATGGTCATAGGAGGAAGTTGTGTGACCGTTACAACAAATGAGTGTGAAAGCGACTCAGATCTACCTAAAGAACTTTTTGTTATATCTTTCTCTTTTTGGCTTTAGGGACTATATTATTTCTCAGGAATAAATAACAAAATGTGACTGTTGAAATTAATAAATATCCAAGAGGCAGAGAGAATTTGATGAAGTTGGATGTTTATGTCCCAATGGAATGTCCTCAGATGACAATTCTAGCTGTGGGATATTCTGGGGTTCCCATTCTAGATGTCTCCCTTTGACATTGTCATTCCCCTGCTTTCCTTCATTTCTCCCTCTTCCTACCATTCCAGGTATCATTATTTATACCACAGGGCTGTTGTGAAGAAGGCATTTTGCGAACTTTAAACTATGATGAGAGGCAGTGTGGCATGATGGATAAGACACCTGGCCCAGGAAGACTTAGGCTCAAATACTGCTTCTAACAAACAATTTGTGTGACCCTAGGGAAGTTATGACCTCTTAGGACTCTAGGCTGTTCTCTGAGACTTGTAAGCTGGAGAGCGTATGTCAACCTACATTCTAATAAAGGGTGTTTCCTGTCTCAGGATTTCCCTCTGCCAATGAAATCAGTGGTCCAGCTGCTATCCCTAAAGCTAAAGCCCTGCAGAAATCAATTGTTGCTATCATCACCATCATTATCATCTTCACTGTTCTTAGCACTTTGTGTATTATTTTGTACCAAGCAGACATGTTTTTTGTTTGTTATTTGGAGGGAGGGAAGAAAGGTAGTTGGGGTTAAGTACTTGCCCAAGGTCACACAGCTAGTAAGTATCAAGTATCTGAGGCCAAATATGAACTCAGGTCCTCCTGACTCCAGGGCTGATGCTCTATTCACAGTGCCACATAGCTGTCCCTCAGACATGAGTTTTGAAACAACTATTATTATTCCATTGCTGACTCTAGTCACTCCTAGAGCATATCAGAATATAAACACCTTTGAGAACCTCAGTCCTACAACATTGCCAGCTAGTTGGGGCAATGGATAGGGAGCAAGGGCTGGAGACAGGAAGATTCAGCTTAGGGAATTAAAATCCTGCCTCACTGATTTACAAGCTGTTTGACCCTGGGCAAGTCCCTTAACCCTTTTGCCTGTGTTCCTCATCTGTAAAATGAACTGGAGAAGGAAATGGCAAGCTGCTCTGGTATCTCTGCCAAGAAAACCCCAAATGGGGTTAGGAGGAGTCAGACACTACTGAAAAATGACTGAACGACGTCTTATAACAAATAATTCCTGTTAGAATCACCTACGTAATACAATTGCTGCACAAGAAATATGTATTTTTTAGAATCTGTTTCAGTGTGTAAAATCTAACTCAGCCGTGCCTTCTCAGCAGCAGAGCATAAATAACACACCATTTCTAACACTCTTTTTCAGTCTGTTTTGCCTTTAACTCCTACAAACCTACAGGGAAACTGACTTCATCGAGTTGATATCTTTTTTATTTGTCACTTTAAAAAGTAAGGAAATCTATTTTTCCATTATCAAATGATATTTCTTCCTGTTTTATTGCATTTGCTTGCTTCACCATGATATCCTGATTTAAAATGTTTCATAGTTTTTTAAGTAAAAAAATTTCTTAATAAATTTTAAAATTGCAAAGATAACTTCAGATAAATTTAAACCTCTTCATTGGATTAACTACCAAGAAGAACACTTGTCTTAAAGCATCATTCTAGACTTTAAAGTCTACTTCACAGCTCCCTGTAATAGTCTTTTCCCACACTGGGATGGAGCCTGAAGCTAACTTTCATCTTCCTTTTCAATTGGTTATTTTGATAAGAGGGTGAGCCTGGCCTTGTCTGCTATAGTTTATCGACTGTTACTAAAGCATGGTACTCAATTAGCCCACAAGAAATTAATCATAGAGAGATGTTTAAAGTAAAATTACATTAAAAGTATTATTGATATCTCTTAGCAGTATGATAATTGTCTATAGGCCTTGTGGCTTCTCCTTGATTCAGATTTTTACCTTTGATAAATTGGGGTTAGGATTTCCCAAACCTCATTTGTAAATGGATTTTCCCAATGTTAAGTGTAATGTAATGTACTGTACAAAGCTTTCAAACTATCTTAATCTTACCTTGCAGCAGACTCTCCTAGTTTGAGCTGGCACTAGGAAGAATCTGCTGGTCAAACATCCCCTAGTAATTTTGGCAATGATTTCACTTGAACGTATAAAATCTTGATTCTCCATAGATAGGGCATCAGATACTTGCTTTAAGAAAGTTTCACTATAAGGGGTAGTAATGAGATGAGAACCTGAGACATGTCCCACTATCATTATTATTAGGGTAGAGAGAATAATCCATTTTAATTGGGATATGGATAACTCGTCATGCAGCCCTCCATGCAGCAACATTCACAACAATAGCCTCTAAAAATAGATGCTAGGCGTAAAACAAGAAATAGTCCTCCTCTGTGTACAGCACAAAAGAGATTTTTAAATCATGTATGAAAGCTCCTTAGTTATCTCTTTGTTTAGTATTCTGGTAGATTACTGATTTCTTTCCTGTGAATTCCATCAGTGAGGATCACAACTTTTCTGTGCCTTCTCACTGTGCATATCCCCTGACTCTGGAAGCCTTTCTCTGCTTCTTTGGATAGTGTGTCAACTGGACTCTTCCTCTATTATTTCTCATTCCCTTTAAAAACTAGTCCACTTACTTTTCCCAAGATACATATGATATATATATACATAGATAATATCTGTTATAATGTGGTTCCATGATTCACAACTATGCAGCATCACCAGTAGATTACTGATATTTGAAGATAGGATTTTGTGGCAGCAAGTCCTTTGGAATCATTAAAAGCACTTTCCTCAATTTTTCCAATTAAAACAACTCACCTGTATGATTATAACCCAATATCTGCCTTGTACTCACTGAGCTCCTTTTTTTTTTGCTTGCTTCACCATATCTAACAATATGCATGCATATTCATGAAGAGTATGATGGGCTTCCTCCCTAACTCCATATTACATTCTTTGTAATATGATCAATTCAGTATACCTTTATCTGTGATTAGATAATGTTCTTACTCTTTGCTGTAAACATTATTAGGGAGACTTGGTCATGTTCACCTGGAGGCAGCATGGCATTATGACTGATTAATCAGGAGTCAAATCTCTTATTACTATACTTTATTCTTCGTTGATGCACTTATTATAGTTAGTTTTCTATAATGATCATCTGTGTGCAAGCCTTACCTCCTTATAGATAGAGCATTGGGCAGAAGTCTACAAGACCTTGGTACAAGGGAAGCCTCAGACACACTTAACTTGTCTGCCTCAACTTCTTCCACTATAAAAGGATATTAATAACACCAATATCAAAAGAGATATTTATGTAGTGTGTAGCACAGTGACTGGAATATAGTAGTATGAATAAATGCATGTTTCCTTCCTTTCTTCCTCCCGTCCTCTCTTCCTTTCTCCCTTCCTTCTTCTTCCCTTCTTCCTCCCATCCTCTCTTCCTTCTTCCCTTTCTTCTTCCTCAGATTCTCTCTTCCTTCCTCTTCCCTTCCTCTCTCCCTTATTTTCTCCCTCCCTTTCTTCCTCCCTTCCTTCTTCCCTCCCTCCTTCCTCCCTTCTGTCTTCCTTCCCTCCCTCCCTCCCTCCCTCCTTTCCTCCCTTCCTTCCTTCCTTCCTTCTAAAGATAGTGAATAGGAGGTAATATTTGGCTTAGTGGACAATGAATGGTTAATATGAAGGCAGAATCTTTGGAAACGGGCAGTTTAATAGATTATCTGCTGTATAAAATATATGTTTAATGTGATTAAGTGTTTCCAATTAAAAGAAGTAACATTATTCTGTTTTCCCCTTCCATATCACTCTATAAAGGCTTACCCCAAAGTGTGTTAGCAATTAAAGTCATGTACTAAGAGTTTTATACTGTCTCCCAGTAACAACCTAGAAAAATTGTTTCAAAAAATAAAATTATTCACTTTCCATTTCTGGTCGCAAATTTAGCATCCCCAAAATGAATTCATTTTTAAACAAACCACCCTGAAACTGAACAAAATTAAAGCATTCCATTTAGATAGATGTTTTTCTCCTTTCAGGGTATTTTACTTAATATTATTTTGTCATGATTTAAGAAAATTAAATAAATAGTATCCTAGAAAATTATGCTAAAACGCCCTAGTGTAGATTAATAGTTTTATTTACATTATTTTTATGGTGGCCTAGTTTTGGTTGTTTTATGTATGTGTAGATAGACTTCTCAACTTTTAAAAAATTGTGTTTAACTCTACAGAGAGAATTCCTGTTTACCTTAACTCTCCAAACATAAATGGCTAAAGCCCAGCAGCATAATTTATAAAGTAATTCAGTGTTTTTAATCATTTGATTGAGAAAGAATGTAGAATGATTCATATTAAAAGCATTACACTTTTTTTTTCTCCTGTTATTCACAAAACCTGACCTTTGTAACTACCTTAATGCTCCTAAGTTTGCAAAGTGCTTTAAAACTATTATCTCATTTGGTCTTCATAACAACCCTGGGAGGTAGATGCTCTTATTATCCTCATTTTATAAATGAAGAAGCTGAAGCAGACAGAGGATCAGTGACTTGTCCAGGGCTACACTGTTACTAAGTATCTGAGACCAGATTTGAACCCTGGAACTCTCCTGACCCTGTACCCAACAACCCCACCATCTGTGTGTGAATGTGTGTGCGTTACTTTAAGGTGTGCAAGCTATTTTAAAGAAAAAGTGATAGGATACAGTAGGTTGCTGGAGGTAGGTATTGGTGTTTCTATGCCCACTTGAAGGAAAGTATTAACATCTATACTGGCCATTTTCTTAGAAATAGGCCACATTTTCTGCACTAGAATATGGGAATAGGGAAGTATCTATTTTTCCCCGTGGTTACTTAAATTATATGTGATTTCACTGGAGTAATTACTCTGCTGCTTAGTAATGAGCACAGGTGCCCCCTTGGTACAGGGATTTCTCTAGAAGAGGGAGAGAATAAAGCACTATAATGTTTGACTCCAACATATATCCAGTGCTGTGAAAGGGGAGTTCCACACTATGAGGCCAGCAATCAGCACCTTGTGGATTCACCCATTGTAATTCAATTAAACTTTATTGAATTTCAGTGGAGAAAATCCATAGGGTGCAAAGCTCAGTCTTCTGATATGTAGAACTTCCCTCCAAAAACACTGGAAACCAATTAAAAAACTTACTGTTTCCAAAATAGCACTGTAAATGAATAGGCCATCTAGGGATTGCTATAATTACATTCCTTCACATAACATGTAGAGACATACACACGGAGTGACAGATTTCAGCCATCTCCAAGACAAATTAACACCCTCCAAGCCACTCACCATTTTAGGTTCCTTGAGGCTCCCTAACACATTTTTCCTTTTGCTGTTAACAGCTATTTTAGAGTAACTTTTAAGGAGTTTCTGACTTCTTATAGGAGACAATACATAAAGATGTGAAAAGATAAATGACAAGATAAGACAAAAATATATTTGGTAAATAAAACATGTGACCATTCAATACATTATAATATCTATGTATGGAGAAAGGGCATTATTTTAGAACGGGGCAAAAAGCTGCTGGATTTAGGGTTCAGTATACCTCGGACTGTGGATGAGGGTTCATGATTAGCACATTAGGCACTTAATGAAATGGTGGGATCAAAGATGTTAGGGATGTGTTAAAGCAACACCCCATGCGGTTTATGCTAGGCAAGAAATCAAACATAATTGGATTTTGATGAAGGGGCTAAGAAAATCAGCAACTGTAATTTAAAGGTACTTTAGGCACTGCATAGTTCAACTCCTTTCTGCAAAATAATTGACAAGTCAAGAAAATGGAGTTTTTGTACAGTTGGATGACTGCTTCAAGAGGGAAGGAAGAGATAAGAGGTAAGAAGGCTGTGTGAAATCTCAGAGTTCATCTAGTCTGATTCTTTCATTTTATATATGAAGAAATTGGCAACTAAAGAATTTAAATGAATGTCCCACCATGACACAGGTATTAAGTAATAAAGCTAAGTCTTAAACAAAGTACCCTTAGCCAAAATCAAGCACCTGGAATTTTAGTCACCTTTTGCACCTTGCCCTTAATTGATATTTGTCATTGTTGTTGCTGATTGGATACTTTTCAGTCAGGATACTTTTGCAGAGAGAAAAAAAATAGTCTTCTCCCTAGCTTAAACGTCCATTTCGTATCTATACATATAATTACTCATAGGATCTTGTTTCCTTAGCCCACAGTAATTGTCCTTATATTCCAAACAGTGTTTGAGGATGCAAAATTTATGGTTTACTTGGAAACATTCACCTATAAGAACCAGATCTTTTAAGGTTAACTAGTTTTTGCCTCAGATTGGGTTAACATTGCCTACTTGGGTTCATTGCAGCACCAGACAAGTAGCTCGGTGGAAAACAACAAAATACAAAGCAATATTGTGCTGTTGTTCAGTCATTTTTCAGTCGTGTTCAACTTTTTGTGACCCATTTAGGGTTTTCTTGGCAAAGATACTCAAGTGATTTGCCAGTGCCTTCTCCAGTTCATCTAACAGATGAGGAAACCAAGGCAAACATGGCTAAGTGAATTGTTGAGGGTCATAGAAGTAGTAACTGAGGTCAGACTTGAACACAGAGAGATGAGTCTTCCTGACTGTGGACCCAGCACTCTATCCACTGTGCCACATAATTGCCCATAATAAGCAATAGAAATAACTACATATATGGTGGATGGGTGGCGATATAAATATACATATATATATGTGTGTGTGTGTGTGTATACAGTGTGTAATTAAACACACACATATATGCATATACATGTGTGTATAAATATTTATGTATATAAGTCTGTGCATGCATACACATACATACACACACACACTGAAATAAGACATGGAAGTATGCTTGGGAGAGTTCTGAAAAATATAAAGCAATGAATAAATGAGTTGGCTAGGCTGGGGGAAGATATGTCAAAATTCACTCTTATTCACAGAAACATACATATATATATATACACATATATATCAGATCAACTTATACTCTGTGAAATATGTAAGTTATTAACTACATTTGTTCACTTATAAGAAAGAAACTAACTTGCAACAAAATATTTTTAATGGCAGGTCTGCTTATAAAGAAAAAAGGAAACATATTTAGCTATAACTAGGGAAAGAGTAATAATTATAAGTAGACAGAACATTTTTGATAAGTGTCTGAAAATGCAGTAAGTATTTTACTCTCAGATATTTTGGTAAATGAAAGCAGTGTAGCTTTTTTGATTAGAGAGACCTAAGCAGACATAAATTTAAATATAAGTGAATAGATCAGAATTTATAGAATAGAAATAACAGCTAACTGGAAAAAATCTTTGCAGCACATTTCTCTGATAAATGTCTTTTTTCTTAGCTGTATAAGAAACTGACTCAATTTGATGAGAATAAGAGCTATTCCCCCAATGATAAATTGTCAAAGGACATGAATAAATGTTATCTAGAGGAAGAAATCTAAGTTCTCTATATCTATTTGAAAAGATGCTCCAACATCACTACTAATTAGAAATATGGAAATAAGAGCAATTCTGAGGTTCTACCTGAAGTCTACTAAATTATTAAATTTGACCAAAAAATTGATGCATGTTAGATAGACTATTAAAAAAAGACATTGCTCCATTGTTGTTAGAGCTATGAACTAGTCTGTCCTTTTGGAAAATCAATTTGGAAGTATTTTCCAAAATTTTAAACTATGCTTTTCCTTTGACTGAGAGATGCCACTACCCGAAAGAGATGAAATAAAGAAGCAAAAATTCTATGACAAAATTTTTTTTAAAAATGTATAGAAGCTTAATGATTATATTAACATAATTAATATGGCAATTATTTTTCCTTGACTCTGGTGTAAGAGTATTTTGGGAGGGGAGAATAGAGGTGGGAGAAAGGAAAATAAATGCTCCATAATTGGAAAACAAAACAATGTTTAATTCTAGAATATATCTGAATACTCTTCTGGGCCATGATGATTCAAGACAGTCCCCCTGGTAGTTAGGTTCTATATTAGAATGAAATGAGATGGTTAGGGGTCATTTTAACAGATAACAAATAGAGATTTACTTAGTCATAGAAGAAGGACACCTAAACTTGTTTCATCTGATAGTAGCTTCCCTGAATGAGTTACATAATATGATTGTCTAGTCAAGCATCCAAGTATCCTTGGCATTTCTTATCTTAAGATATGATCTTCTATTAAGGTGATGAAGAAGTTTCATTAACAGTCCAAATCTTTCCTCCCTTGAGCCAACCAAACCTCAAGGAATGTATTGCCATTTAAATAATCATTGAATTTTTAAAGAAATCATTTAAATAACCATTGCCTTTTAAAGAAAAACTAGCCTAACTTGCTTGAGGGGAAGGGTTAGGATTTTGTTCCTACCTTAACACCATTTGTTTCCAAAATATTATACTAAGTGTTCAGCTGTATCCATCATACAGATGCCACCTCTTGTCATGTTGTTTCTCTGCTCAGTGGCTCCCAAAGACTCCACAGATAAATTTGCACATTTTTTGCCTTTCTAACTTTCTCCCATATTCTAATATCAGTTCACTTTAAGCTGTTATTTTAGGCCTCCTGAATACCTGCTATGTTTCTCATCATCATGTGACTTTGCTCATATTTTCTCCAGGGCTTGGAACTACTCATGCTCTTTGTAGAGTTATAAATGATCATTTACAGACCAGTTCATATGCTAGCTTCTTCACATATTTTTTTTCTGATCTGTGTCAAGAAATGATTTTGCAACTTTTCACTTCACTTGTATAATATGATACATTATACTAATCTATATTTATATCACAGCTACTGATTAGAACCATATATGAAGTAGGACTGACTTATCTAAATTGTATGTCTTGCCCAGCCAAGTAGCCAACATAATGTAGGTATTAAGTAAATTCTTGTTGAATGAATATGTCCCATGAAATGAATAAAACCATTTTAAATTCAAATGAACAAAGTTCCAATTTAAACTCATGGCAGGTTGTAATGAATAGTATATTTGCAAGTTATCTCTTTTTATTCACCTTCTTCTCCATCCTGGTCACGAGCTAGTGAGTACTGTCAGTTTCAAAAGACCTTAATGATATCCATTACAGACTCTCTCTGTGTTCCAAACTGTCTCCTTTTACCCACACCAGAGGCTCTGCACCAAGCTATTCCACATGGCTACTATCTCTATTGCAAGTCTGCACTGCCTGTTTCGTGAAATACTCATATCCAGGCCTAAGTTAGCCTAGATGTCTCATATCCCGGAGCACTCTCCATTGCATGGCAGTGTCTCCTGTGCTGGTATGTGGGCTAAGTGAAGCTGTGATGGAAAGCATTATTAAGAACAGAGGCAATCTCCACCCTCTATCAACACAGAAGACTAGTAGAAGGGAGAATCAGTAATTCACAGGAGATAATGTCCAAGATATTATGCTTATGTCTATCCCCAAATGCAGGATGATATGGGGCTAATAACAAGGTGAACTAAAGGTCTTAGTGCAAGGAGGAAAATTTAACCTTTAGGTGTCTTTGGGAATTGGGATGGATGTCATGATTAGAATATATATGTATGCAGATGGGTATAACTAATTCAAAGGGATGAGTCTAGATGTGTAGAAGTGGTCAAGTAGCACTGTGAATAATGTATAATTTGATGACAAAATTAGTTAACCAGAAAAGGGAAGAATGGCATAAAATTTGAGTGAAACTTGGTGAAAGAAGAAATAGAAGTTACATAGTCATAAGAAACCACAGAGTCAAGAGGACAATTATATGAATTCAAAGAACAGAATGCTGAGTTGGCATGATGGGAGGGATTTTTATACTCCAGACCTCTGGTGTGCTCACACTCTTCCACAGTTAAACTAATAAACTCTTGTCTCACCTCTATGGAGAAGTAGTGAGGGAGAATGTTAATATATTTTATATGGTTCTGATCAGTGAAGAATATAGGAATTAGAAGATAGATTATATTATTAGAATACAGATTATAGGAGTATGAGTAGGAAGTGACCTTAGATTTCATGATAAAAGAGGTAAAGCTAGGTCATAGTTTGGCATGTATTCTAGATTTTAGCAAAGCAGATTTCAAAATGTTGTTTAAAGCAATAGGTAGAATTTTGTGTCTTAAAATTCTATAGCTAAAGTTTGGTGGGGATACTCGAAAGAATGAAAATCAGAAGACAAAATAAATAATTGAACTGTGTACAGGGGGAGGATGAATGGGGAATTCATCAACCAATTCAGATTTTAAAAAGATGTGTAGAAGATGAATGCAAGCATAGTCATGGTTCTGTAAAAAGCATCAGAACTATAATGGCTCAAAATGAGCTGATGCTGCTTATGATGCTGTTTGAGGTCAACAAGAATGGGCCTTAAAAAGAAAAAAAACAACAACTATGCATGGGCACTAGAGGAAGATGAAAAACAATTGATTGTTTTTGTCCTTAAGGATCCAGACCAATTATAGCAAAAGAAAGAAAATAGGAAGAACTCTTCAACTTATAATTTGTTTCTCTTTTCTCTATCAGGAAGAAAAATTTTTGGACTGAGAGGAATAGAACCAAAAAACATATTAAAGAGAGATCACAAAAATAAGTAAGGAGATAGTAAGGGAACATTTAATATACTCAAAGAGCTTAACTCATTAGGCCCAGATAAACTTCATCACAGATTGCTAGAAAAAAAAGTCATAATCAATTAACAAAGTAATTTCAGTTGCAAATTCATAGCTACAAGCTTCAAGAGTAAAAGGTGTATGTAACTCAGAAATATAGTCAGTAGTTTATAGTAATAATTTACATATATTAGTGGATGTTAATACATACACATATGCAGTGCAGGGCAGGGTATCAAACTTTAATTTAAATTTCTGGGAAATTTCCAAAGCATATAATTAAATACAGTCTTTGTCAAGATTTAGACCAGTGGTTCTCAACCTGTGGGTCGTGACTCCCTTTGGGAGTCAAGTGACACATTCACAGGGGCCACAGGGGTCGCCTAAGACCATTGGAAAACACATATATCCTATGGTCTTAGGAACAGAGACACCACTCCTCTATCTGTCTCCAGGCGGGTCCATCCACATATGAGCATTAAATGGTCGCAGCATTAGGAAGGTTGATAACCACTGATGTAGACACTTAAACCTTTGTAACAGTAGGAGCTATCCACAACAGAGTAGACTGTTGAGAGCTAGTGGATTCCCTATCACTAATGATTTTCAGGCAGATACTTCATGGTTGCTTGTCAAGAAATTCTACACTGAGGAATTTGAGCCTAGATTCCTAACTTCCATGGATATTGGAGGAGATAAAGTTCATGCCAAAGGATATAATCTGAAATAATTGGGGGAAATGAGGACTGGACAGTTTAGTCTGAAGAAGAGAAGATTGGTGGGGAGGGGGAGACACATGATAGTTATATTTGAAGGCCTGTTATATTTAACATATGTAAGCCTTGCTTTGCTTGATTATGAAGGATGAAGGTAGGAACAAGGGATAGAAGTCACAGAGGCAAATGTATGTTTAATAGTACAGAGAAATGTATAATCCCTGCTCCCCCAAACTGTGATGAGGTGTCTTGGGCACTAAAAAGTTTCCCTCTTCTTGAGTTTTTAAGGTAAATGTTGTATGGCTACTTGTGAGTCATATGGTATTCAAGTATCATGTATGAGTGTGCACGCACATGCACACACTTTTATGTTCATAAATGCATTGAACTAGATTGTTTCAGAAGCCTCTTCCCACTCTGAATTGGTTCAAATACAAGGATGGAAGAAGAAATGATTGGGCATATAGGGGGAAATGTGCATTTGGTCTCTAATGAAGAATAGTGAGATATATGATTGGTATCTTATGTTCTATGACATTTTGAAATTGTAGTAAATTTAGAAATTTACAATACTTCCCTAAAATGTAATAATATTCTGTGATTCTTTCCAAGGAATGAGCTTGGCTTCATAATGAGTTCCATTATTTTCATAATTAAGCAACATTGCTCAACCCATTTGTTGGCATGAGCTTGGAATAATATAGATGCTCAAAGAACTATATGGAAAGTACCCTCAAGAGCTTATTCTAGCACAACTCCTTGCTTGCAAGGACTCTGCTAAGGATTGCCTTATCCTTAATGCTTTCAAAGAACCAATCCCCCTTTGTCCTAGGCAGCTAGGTGATACAGTAGATAGAGCAATGGACCTGGAGTCGAGAAATTCTGTGTTCAAATCCAGCATCAGATACTTATTTACTGTGAGTTCAGGGAAATAACTTCATTCTCATCTCAGTTTCTTCATCTCTAAATCTGTAATAATAGTAGTACCTACCTCTCAGATTTATTGTGAGGATGAAACGAGAAAACATTGGTAAAGGACTTTGTGAAGCTTAAAGTGCTATATAAATGCTAATTACGGTTGTTCTTCTTTCTCTTCCCCTCCCCTCCACCTCCTCCTTCTTCTTATTTCTTCTTCTTCTGTCATTTTCAGTCATGTCTCACTCTTCATGACCCTATTTAGGGTTTTCTTGGCAGAGGTACTGGAAAGGTCTGCCATTTCCTTCTCTAGTTCATTTTACAGATGTGAAAACTGAGGCAAACAGGATTAAGTACCTTGCTCAGAGTCACACAGCTTGTAAGTACCTGAAGCCAGATTTGAACTCAGGAAGATGAGTCTCCCTAACTCCAGGTCCAGCGTTCTCTCCAAGGCACCACCTAGCTACCAGCCATCATTATTATTAGTGTCCAGCAAATTAATAACTAGGTGATTCTTCAGAAGAAGTCTCTTCCGATAATTCAGGTTACTAGAAATGTTTATTTTCAGCAATAGGAATCATTAAAAAATGTTTTCTTACCATTTTTTCTCTTCCCAGTCTAATATATGTAGGATATGTTATATGTGTTTACATATATAGCCATACAAATATATAACTGGATGTATGAGTATGTTTTCATATATATGATGTCCTTTTCAAGATGTAACTATGTTTTATTGTTTTATAAACAAGTTTATAGATTCTTTTTAATTATTTCACAAAAGCCGTACTTTACTGCCTTGTCATACCCTAGAGTTAACCCTGACTTCTTGTTGGCTAAGTACAAGCTTGGGCAGGTTCTAGCAAACCATAAAGGCTATAAGTATATAGATTCATTGTGCCTGTATGACTGTCATTTGAGGAAGCACCCAGCTAAACTGGAGAGCATCACAACAATGTCAGCCAAAGGGGTGAAGAAATTTCAGAATAAGGCAACTGTCCAATACCTCCTTCTAAGATGAAGAGCTATGTGGACTATAGATTGCTGGAGAGAGAATGTGCTAACTGACAAAAATCTATATTCTTTAAGGCTTTTAGATGTTCCTTATTATCATTATTTAAAGGGAAATAACTCTTTAGTCCCTGTCTTTTTTGTCCCCTGTGACAGGAAGAATGTTTTAAGCAGACTTCTCATTTCTCTCCTTTCTTGTGTGGGAAGAAATTCTTAAACATCTATATGGTCAATAATTAAAGCATCTGGAGGAAATTTGCTCCATGTGTCCGACTCTTCACAATTAACCCTCTGCTGCATCTGATTTGTATATCTCCCAATTCAAAAGAAATGAAAATACAAGGTAAAACGTCTCTGCAATCAGAAGTCATTCTTGAAACAATCTCTTTGAATATCATTTGTGTGGCTGTCTATACAAATGAAAACCCAGCTTCTTGTTCAAACTGCCATGTAAATTATGCATGCAATTACCCAGACTGCCTGTCAATCACCCTGCTTTTATTTCAAAGGAGTTTCAGTCGTTATGGGACTTAAAGAAGGTGAGAAATGAGAGACAGAGGATTGCCAGGTCATTGTCGTCTTCCTTTCTCTTCAGTTTTCTTCAGCAGTATTCCATTGTAACGAATACTGGTGTTGTCGCCTGCTGGCTTCCTGAATTCAGCAAGAAGACAGAAGAATCTTCACTTGATGCAAATCCCACCTAAATCATAGGGGGCCTTACAGTATTGAAACCAAAAGAAGAACCACCTAGTGTGTTGAAGAAAATGAAGAGTCAAGATTTGGGGCTAGGAGCTATTTTGGAAAGAGTTTATTGAAAATTGGTATAGTCTAGCACAGTTATATTTGGAGACTAAGCCTCCAAATTAACAGTCTGAGTGACTGACAGAAAAGGAAATAGAGGTTTGGTGAGAATATGATTACAAGGCACAGCATTTATAGTTATTTTTACTGACTTTAAGTCTCTCCCTCTCTTTCTCACTTCTTTTTCTTCTTCTCTTTCTTCTCTTCCTCCTCTCCATTCCTCTTCTATTTCCCTCTTCTCCCTCTCTTTCTCCTCCTTATTTTCCCTCTTCTCCCTCTTTTCCCTCTACTTTCTCCTTCTCCCTCTTCTCTTTATTCTCCCTCTTCTCCCTCTCTTCCTCCTCCTCCCTTTTCTCCTTTTTCTCCTTTTTCTCCCTCTTCTCCCCTTCTACTCCTTCTCCCTCTCCTCCATCTCCTTCTCCTACTTCTCCCAATTCTACCTCCCTCCTTCCTTCCCTTCCTTCTGTGATAAAATAAAGGAAACTATGGCTACAGATATTCATCTGTACAATTATCTTTAAAAATCAATATAGATATCCATCAATATTGATGGAATTTTGGCTTGATGGAATATTGATGGAATACAGAACCTTCTGTACATCTTTGTTTCTCAGTTCTATCCCAGGGAAGTACAAGGGGCTTAGGATCATAGTTTTAAGTGTGAAAGGTCCTTAAAGGGTTTCTAACCTATACCCTACTTTTCTGGAGGGGGAGACTGAGGCGTGGTGAGGTTTGATGATTTGGCCAAGGTCATAGAGGCAATAGGCATCAGAGGAAGAATTTGAACTCAGGTCCTTTGACTCTGGAGTCAGTGTACTTTCCAATCTACCATGTTAAAATAGGAAACATCCAAGGTTAGCTAGTCTGATCTCTTCTTTTTCACAGATAAGGATTCTGCCTGATTTTTACAAGTTCACCTAGTTAGCTAGCAGTGGCATAACTGGAAACAGAAACTAAATTCTCTTATCCTTTCCACAACAGTTCATGACCCTTTTTCTGTAGCCAGGTTTATAACTTTATATAAATAATCTTGGCTGGATATTTTATTGCCATCTGTTAGTTACCTCAGTTTAATTTTCTTTCAAACTTTGGGTCAGCATGGTATGTTAGAGAGCTGGTCTTGGAATGAGAAGACCAGGGCTCAAATCTGGTCTCTTGCTATTCTTAGGAAAGATTCCGCGGCCTCTCTGAACCTTAGATTCCATTGGGAAAATATGTATATTGCCTATGATACAAATTTGTCCTCAGGATCAAGTAAGAGATGGAGAATGTAAATTTGTAAATTGTGTTGCACCACATAAATATGAGATATTATAATGAACTATTAATGTGAGGCAAGAAAGAACAAATACGATAAAAACAGAGATGTGGGGGGGGGTCCCCGTGGTCTAGGCAGAGCCAAGCAAACAGTACACATGATGACTACAACGCCAATGGAAAGAGCAACCACACAGTAATCCAGAGCAAGTGTTGTAAGATTACCAAGCAAAAACCCGGCCTCGCAGAAGAGATTGTCCTGAGGCGTCTCCCCCAGATTCTCTCTTCCACCTTCCCATGTCACCTGATTGGCCCCAGGCTCCTGATGTAGACTTGGTGCCTCTCAGATTTAGCGGACACTAGAAATCCCAAGAGCCACCATCCCTTGATGTATTGATCATCTGTCTTTTCAGTTTGGTGACAAATGGGCCTTTAGAGAGAAACTGAATCCTACTATCTTCCTGCTGCGTATCCCATGTTTGGGTAAAGCAGACATCCTTTGCTCAGCGACTCTAAGAATGCCTTATTTTTTGTCCCAATGTGAAACTTGAACTAAGAGGAAACAGGAATTAGAAGCGCCCTCTTCCAGCCAACTTCTTTTGCAGTGGTGGGAGGTCCACAGATAAAATATATTGCATCCAGAATTTTCTTGATGTATTGAATGGTTTTGCTGATTTCTTATTCTTTTTTTCTTTTTTTGTCCTTTAAGTTATTATTTATTATTTGAAATAGTTCTATGGAAAGTAGAAAGAGATACACTAGGAGAAATTTTGGTGATTTAGAAACAAAAGCAATCTGGGGCGGCTAGGTGGCGCAGTGAATAGAGCACTGGCCCTGGAGTCAGGAGGACCTGAGTTCAAATCCGGCCTCAGACACTTAGCACAAAAAACTAGCCGTGTGACCTTGGGCAAGTCACTTAACCCCAACTGCCCTCCAAAAAGCAAAAAAGAAACAAAAGCAATCAATAAAATTACTTTTTAAAAAGACAATAAATATGCTATTTACATGCTGATGAATTTGACAGAATTCTTAGAAAAAAACATTTTACCATAGAAATTTAGGAGATATGATCAAGCATCAAGGTATCACATATGCATAGTACTATAGAGTGATAAGCCCAAAGACCAAGGTCATATATTGAAATTCATCAGAAAAAAAAAGAAATACAATCCTGTATGATAATCAGCTGTTTCAAACCTAAAGTCAAAATTCTAAATTTGGCAAGCTCTAGGTAACATATACTTTTTTTTTTTTTTGCTTTTTGGAGGGCGGTTGGGGTTAAGTGACTTGCCCAAGGTCACACGGCTAGTTTTTTGTGTTAAGTGTCTGAGGCCAGATTTGAACTCAAGTCCTCCTGACTCCAGGGCTGGTGCTCTACTCACTGCACCACCTAGCCGCCCCCGGTAACATATACTTTTGAGATATACTAACAGAAGTTAAAAATTGGTTGAAGACTTATTAAATATTGACAAATAGTACTGAGATAACAAAGTATCTCACTCCAAATCCAGCTAAAGATCTGGGAAGGGGAAAGGATTGAAGTACCCCTTCTTCACCAAGATTGGCACCTGCATGGTACTGTTTCAAGGCCACCTTGCCCACTGTTGCTATACTTAAGAGATGTTTAATCATTGTTTTTTGAATGAATTAACAAATGGCTACAGAGAACAAGGATTTACTTGGTCATGTAAAAATCAGAAAGAGAACTGATTTTCATAAAAGGAGGGCTGGAGGGAGAGATGGGATTTAGCTTTTATGTAACACTTACCATATGCCAGGCACTGTGCAAACACTTTTAAAATCTCCTATGGTCCCTACAACAATCCTGCAATATAGGTGCTATCATTATCCCATTTTACAACTCAGGAAAATGAGATAAAAACCAAGTCACACAAGTAGAACTCAGTTCTTCCTTACTCCAGTTACCATACTCTACCATTATACCCCTAGATGCTTCTAAAGTTGTTTTGGTGTCCAGGAGACAGAGTTACAAACAGTGACTACAGTGTTCAACAAATAATTGTCTATATTTTCCACTCCCCTTGCCCTCAAATTCCCTCCTGTGAACTCTGAATTCTGTGCGTGTTATGTACTTTCACAATCTATTTTGTATAATATTTTTATTTGTCTAATATTTACTCTCTTAAAATATAAGCTTCATAGGAGCAGAGACTTTGATTTATTCATGTTTAGATGCACTTTCCCACTACACACACACACATACACACACACGCACGCACGCACATGCACACAGAGTAGGTGCTCAGTAAATGTTGAATTAAATATATAACCAAAGGAGCAAATGTATATTCATCATTTCATTTATATGTCCTTAATTAAGTTGAAGTATTTTTAGGATAGGGTATGAAAAAAGGATTTAGGCTCATATCATTAATGTAAAGGCAAGCTAGTGTGGAAATTCCCTCTGGCAACACAACTCAGCAAATGCTCTGCAATGCCTAGTCTTAGACATTTTCCCAGGGAATTACATAATTAAGTAACCTACCCAGGCCAGGGTCATATAACCAGCATGTGTCCGAAACAGAATTCAAACCCAGGTCTTTCTGAATTCACTACAGTATACTGCATTCTAGGTCAGTAGTGCATATATAATGTATGTACGTGTAGAATTTCCTTTAAAAACCTAATCAAGTTCACAAAATCTGGTATCCATGATTATAATTGAGAAGATTTTTTTTACTCTAAAATAATATTATTTACGTGGTTCTGATGTATGAAAAATTCACTCACACAATATATTATATGTGATAATAGATACTGTATATGTATAATATTGTGTTCCTTTGGAACTTCCATTTATTTACCTAGAACAACATACCCATTACATGTGTGTGAGACACTTTTTAAAGAGGAAGGAACTTACAGCCCTTTGTATGTAGAGGTTGCATGTTGCTTTTTAGAATGATTTCCTTACTTATTGCTAAAATTGAAGTGCTAGATTTTCTGAAATTGTATAATTTTTAGAGTTGCTCCCTCTGCCAGGAAGCCATCATGTTCATCTCTGGAGGCCACACTCTACAGATTTAATAATAATGTAATATATGTAATTCATGTTAGCTAAATATTAGTTTGGCAGCTTCTTAATTTGATCAATTTCACAGTGGTTCCATAAACTAGAATCCTGGAAACCTACAAAAATATATTTAATTAAAACAAACTAACCTGAAGAAATTGATGAATTTCTCCCTCTCCCCAGAGGCTATAAATGAGAAGAAATGATCTAATGTCGTGGTATGGATAGAAATTTTTTTTAATCATTAGTTTAGTTCCCCAACAGTAGAGATCACCTGGTTTCAATGCCTTCTCACCTGATGTTTCTTCTCCACTTTTATTTTTAAACTGTTGTTCCATTCATTTTATCAATTCCTTCTGCTAATGCAGACCAATACTTGCTTGGTAACTTAAGGCAGGTAATTTTCAAAGTGGATAGGGTGCCTGAATTGAAATTAGGAAGACCTGAGTTCAGATTGCAGCCTGAACTGGAATGGATTGCTGTGGGATTGTAAAAAAGTCACCTAATCTGCCTGACTCAGTTTCCTTATCTGTAACATGAGGATAATAATGGTACCTATCTTCTGGAGTTATTGAAAGGATCAAAAGAGGTATTATGGATAAAGTGCTTTGCAAACCTTAAGTCTATATAAATGCTCTTATCATTATCATTATATTAATGACAGAGATTTGCCTGAAGGTAATGAAAAACACAAACAACCAGGATTTATCAGGATCAGGACTTGAACTCAGGCATTCCTGATTCCAAGATCAACTCTCAGTCCAATACATTATACTGTTTCCTCTCTTGTCCAGACTGATTCTTAGTAATTCGTAGAGAATTCACCCAATGTACCCTCGCACCTTAATCTCATCTTCAGCTATAAAATGGGGATAGTAACCAACCTAGAATTGTTGAGGATCAACTGAGAAAATATTTGGAAAGCACTTACCAAAATGCCTAGCAGATAGTGCCTAATAAATACTTATTCTCTTCCCTGCCACAACTTTGTTCTCTTCTTCCTTAGTTCTCTTAAAATTTCATGAATCTCAGTACACGAGCACTCAAGCTGCAATCTGCAATCCTTTACTCTCACAACATGACAACAAAAGTCCATTCTTTTAACCCCAACATTTTGCTGATGATGCTATATGGCAGTAAGTCACAAAACATCACATTTTCAGTGACCCAAATAGTAATGGAAATATGAATGGCAAGTATAAATGGGTTATATTATATTGCCAAGAGTGACTTGTACTTGAGAGGTAACAGTAAGATGCCATCAGGAACAGGGAAAAGCTAGTTGGAGGACATGTAACAGGAGTGAGTAATCACAATTTTATATATATGAATATTGTATGTGTTATTGGGTAGGTGGGGGCATAATTTTATTGGGACTTTGATGCTAATTCATGCTTAACTTCTTTATTTGTCTATGACCTCTAACTCTTTTTTAGGTGTGTTACTGGTCAGTCATGCCCATTTTTAAATTTCTGTAACTTTTTTTTCCCCATCAGTTCACCACAGTGCTGCTCAGGGCAGGTCTTAATTAATGTGCCACACTGCTGTTGAGGGCAGGCCACTCTGAATCAAGGGCTTTCATTTCTGTGACATAAATAGGATCTTAAGATATGGCCACTGGAAGGGACCTTAGGGATCAGCTAATTCAATCCCAACATTTTACTGAGGAAAGAACTGAGGCTCAGAAACTTGACTTGCCCAAGGTCAACACATATAGTACCAGGAGAGCAATGCAGAGCTGAACTGAGGTCTTCCCATTAGGATTCCATGGCTCTTTCTATTAATGCAAAAATCCAGAAATGTCCTCTTTAATCAAGTAGCCTGTATAGTCTTGGATGACTCTTGGGAACACTTCTGGCTTTATATTGTTTCAGTGTTATGGCTGTTCTAGGCCATAGAGATACCATTGGAGGTTTGTAGCAGGGATAATATTCTAATAGGCCACAATAGTAAATTAGTGAGTAAGCATTTGTTAAGCACCTGCTGTATTCCCAACACTATGTTAGAATCTAGGGATTCAAAGACAGAAAGACAAAAAGGAAGAAAAATCCCTGCCATCAAGGAACGGACATTCTATTGAGGGAGACAAAATTTCCACATTTCTTTTTTTTTCAAGAGATAGAAGTTTAGTTTTTTTCAAATTACATGTAAAGGTACATTTTAACATTCATTTTTATATAAAATTTTGAACTCCAAATTTTCTTCATCCCTTCCTCCGCTCCCTACCTCCCTAAGATGGTAAACAATTTGATATAGGTTATATACCACAAATAATTTAAATATAAAACATAAGGTGATTGGGGGATAGAGGAGAAACTAGTAGCTGGAGGTCAGGGATCTAATAAGGTTTCATGTAACAGAGAGTGCTGATCTGAGTTTTGAAGGAAGCTAAGGGTTCTTAGAGGAAAAAGATGAAGAGGGGGTACATCATAAGCATGGGGACAATCTGCAAAGGAAGCAAGAAGGGAAATGGAAATTCTTGTGTAAGGAGTAGGAAGCAGGTCAGTTTGCCTGGAATGGTGAGTGTTTAGGGGGGAGTAATGTGCAATAAGTCTGGAAAGGTAAATTGGAGTCAGATTGTGAAAAGCTTTAAATGTTAAATATAAGAGTTTGCATTTTATCCTATAGGATATGAAGGGAAAGTAAATATGAGAAATAAAAAAGTATTGTAGAGTAGATTAGGGAGGAAATGCTAGGACAATGGAAACCTTTAATAACTAAGTGGTAAAGGTAGAGAAAAGGTAGAAGAAATGTGCCTGATTTTGGTGAGAAGAATGAAGTAAAAATACTGTATGATTGCCACCACCCCAAAATTACTCACCTTCATTATTCTTCCTAAAACCACCTACTCTGAATTATTATTCTTTGGTGGGAAGAATTTTGTAGCTTTTTTTAAAAAAAAGTTTTATTTCTTTATACTTTGGCAGCATTGACAGAAGATAAAGTTGCAACCAGTTTGTCTATGAATATGTTATTTTTAAAAAGCTCAAAGGAAGCAACCTATCCATGCACGGCCATGCTTTAGATGTCCAAAGTAAGTGGCTGTCAGACTATGATGACTGAATGTTGTTTTATTTTGTTTTGTTTGGGGGGGTGTTATTTTTAGGAAGGAGATGGACAAATTAGAACTTTATCAAATGCTAAATTCTAGCTGTAAAGGGAAGTTTTCTATAGATAGCTTGCTGGAGGAGGTAAGAGGATATTTATATCATAATTTAGACTATTGATTTTGGGGAGGGGAAATACAATTCTAAGAAAATCTTTTCTTCTTCCTTCTTCCCCTTTTTCCCTTTGCTGAGGGACTAATAACTGAAAGCAATAATGATGAGAATACCCTGATAGAATTCTAAAATACATGTAATGTTTGTTATCATTATGGTACTGTGTTACTACACAATGAATAGGGAACAGGCCTTCCACCTAGGGAGATGAGCGTTCAAGTGTAGTCTCTGACACCTATTTGCTGTGTGACCCTGGGCAAGTCACTCAACCTATCACTTCTCTAGGCATTTAGTTCTAAGTTGCAGAAGATGCTAATTGATCTGCATTGGAAAGTAATGTCCTCTCTACTTTGAGGAATTCTCAAAAATGCTGAAATCATATCCAGACCAGATTTTTCTCAATTTGTGGCATTGGAATTATCGGTTCATTTTTTTTCTTAAACTCAACATCCCTGTGAAGAAGGTCGGGGAGTGATTGGAATAATGTATATTCAAAAACTTTGAGAACAATATTAATCCTTATAGTGGACCTCAGATGAGAGTATTAGAGTGCATCAACTCTAATGTATTTTTCACCTCTAAGTTATCTGATCACATAACATTAAAGTGAGGGGGCATGACTGAGTTTAGGTGACATAAACTGTTTTTGGGTCTTTGGGGGCTGGGAGGGAGTTCCCATGTAACTTCATAACATTTGAGTGGTTTGGAATGTCCACTTCTGACTGCCTCAATCACCAAGCCACCTTACCCATTCCAATTCTGTGTTGGTTTTATTGAAGAGGTAATGATTTTTCCTGAATAGAGGAAAAAATGATTTGGGTGAGATAATAAAAAGTTACTAAATAGTAGCTTTGGAATAAGAATACAAGAATGATGCTCTGCATGTTACTTTTCTGCCTCCTATGTTTTACTTTATGTTAATCTAGAATATATAGAGAAATACTGTACATCAAAGGAAATGGAGGAACAGCATAACTGTTAGGACTCTGAGGTTCTCATAAGAAAAAAAGATCGTTTGGACTGTAGGTTCAAAAACATAGTTTTACTTTCATGGTTGTGAAATGAGGTGGCATTGGTTATTATCATGGAAAAGTTTAATTACATTCCAGGACACCATACTGATTCCTCTTAATTGCTGAAAGTCAAAAATATGAAAACCAAAAAATGAGATACCTAAATTTCCATTGAGGTGGATTTTTTTCTCTCTGCTTTGTAACGTAAATGTCTCTTCCTGTATGTGTATTTAAATTCACTCACTCTATCCATCTCCCTAGCTTTGAAGAGATGGATCACCTGACTGCCACCTAGACCTGTACCTCCCCACCCCCTTCAACCCCACCTAACAGAGAAAATTCCCAAAGTAAGAGATCAGGATGAATATAGCATAGATGCTCGTGCTGAGAAATGTAAATGACCCTGACTGAACAGGAACTGAGTTAGGTTGCTAGTGGGGGTGGGGAAAGAGAAACGGAGAGAAAGAGAGAGACAGGGGGAGTGCTGCTTGCTTCATCTTTGAGAGGAGTGAAAACAAAAGACCTCAGCTGCAGTTTTGTGTTGCTGTGTCTGGCTTAAACAGAAAATTCTAGACATCCCTGCTGAAAAATCAAAGCCCAGCTGAGACTACTTCTATCGGGAAATTGATTATTGTTATTTGTTTTTGATCTGAGAATGGGTTGGATCAGTACAGGTGGTTTGAGAAGACATACTGGCTGAGGACCATGGAAAGGTGGGATAAGACTATGAGCTTTTCTTCTTTCTTTGAACGGAACCTTAGGGTAAGAACCTTGCAACCTGATGGGTGGTCAGTTTCAGCATGTGTGTGTATGTCTGTTTTCAAATGCTATCCCCAAACCCTTTCCTTCTACCCAACCCAAGTAAGGCAGTGCCATATTCCACCAGATGTGAACCCAAACTTGATGCAAGAGTCTCACTTCATTTGTCAAACGCCTCTGTTTTGCTTGCAGTGCTTTTGTTTAATACAGTCCGAAAAGAACCATCCTGCTATCTCCTTCTGAGGCAGAATGGGTGTTTTAGTCGGTGGTTGTCAGGTGGCCGTTACAAGAGAGTTAACATTTTGCTCAGGGAGGCTGCTAATGGATGGTTAGGCTATTGTATTGTGGTTGTAAACAGCAAATAGATGCTGAGTTGGCATTTTTTGTAACGCTAGATGGATTCAATGAGAAGTTCATAGGCATTTTGCATTATCTTGGGTTTTAGCGTCATTCAGCTCAAATAAAACAAGTTTGAAATAGCACTCCTTCAGCAAAGCCAAATGTCAGGTATTCTTCCAAGTGTAAGCTTCTACCTCCCACTGGATATAAAGCCTGACAATTAGTCTTATTGACACATGGGTGTAAGAGAAAAAATCTCATGTGCATAATAAAATTAAAGTAGCATTTTTTTCTTAATGACTAGGTACAGATGCCTATAAAATGAATCCAGATAATTCCTCTTTTTTCATGCAGACACACTGTCTTTTGTTCCTGTATGTGTATTTTCCTCTGTTTTTACACAAAAGGCATTGCCTGTGTCTTCAGCGGCAGTAGGAGCCTGATGTACCAATTTCCCATTGTCTGCTGGTCAGGGTCCTGCGCTGTTCTCAAGTAAACTGCCTTGAGATATTAGTAAAGACGCCTGAAGAAGGAGGTAGAGAGTGGTGAGGGGTGCATTTTTTTTTTTACTCAGCTTGGAAATGTTGAATTCACATGATGTTAAAAGAGGAAATGGGAGAAGGCATTTAGTTTTGAAAGGGCTGTGGATTCATGCCTCACAAACCCCAGGGACCTTGGTGTAGAGATTCCCCCAGATGAATAAATCCAATATGTAAGGGGCTCTTTAAGAACATTTCTCTGGGAGGGGTGATAGCCTGGGTCCTTTTTGGCCGAATTAAGAATTAAGATGTGATCTGGCAGTGCACTAGCAGCTGTGTGCTGACATTTTCTTGTGAACCTAGTGAAAAATGGCTCCATATCTCTCCTCCCGTCCTGAGAAGATGGTCTCTTAGTAGCCGTGCCTTTCTCCAGTACTGTTGTTTGTTCTAATCACTGTGCTTCCTGACAGTGACTGACTGACTCATGGTTCATTTCAGTTCGCCTGCTTTTTAAATCTCTGCCTAGTGGGTGGTGACAATTTTTTCCTCAAGTCCAAACTAACCAACAGAATTACCAGCAGAAAATACTTCTCTTGCAACCCCAGACTTAAAATATTTTAGAGGGTAAATGTTATTTATTCTGTCACAGTGTCAGTGATTTTTTAAGGGAGATTTGTTAGCTGATTCCTTCAAGGGAGGAATAATGATTGTGTAACATTTGACACTTACACTCTTAAAGAAAGTAAAAACTGACAGGTAAAGAAAGGCATGCACACTCTTGTCATAGAATTCATTTCTTAAAGGACAAAGCATCTCCTACTGTTATCATTGTTGTCGTCTGAACTGTGTCCTGTGACAAAAAGGGAGGTGATGGGATCTCTGTCCCTACACAGAGGAAACTGTCCCCCTGTCCTTGCCCTACGCATGTGCTTATTAAGGAGATTCCTGTACTAAACCGGGAGGGAAAGTGCTAGGGAAGCTACTCGCCATGCTTCCTTATTTAAGCTCTGGCTTGTGAAGCTTCTGGCCAGCAGAGGCAGGATGTGCTTGGCAAAATACGGTGTGTGTTTGGGGCACTGGGAAGAGCATGTGTCATTTGGGGGATTGTGTGTGTATATGTGTGTAAAATTGGTTGTACTGCTCTGTCAACCATCCTTCTGACTCAGTTTGATGACATGCCTCAAGAGGAAGGGGTGCCTTTGTATTTCCAGCAAAGGTAAGATGCCCCTGCACTGGCCAGTGAGATGAGGAAGCTCTGATAGAGAGGGATGATAACTGATAAATAATGTGTATGTTGTACAGGGACAAAAACAAGGGAGCTTTATAGTTCTATACCCAAAGGAAATAGAAAGCCCTTGGTGCTTCCTGCAAAATTGCATGCTGTCATTTCTCTGGTGTAACAGCAAGTGAGACAGCTTAGGTAATAATTCCAAAAACCTTCATCATAGAAAGTCACATAAATGTTTTGGAAATAATATCATGTGCTTCTCTAATGGCTTGTGTCTTTAAGGGTCATATTCTGAAACAGTACTATGTAGGATGGTTGTAAAACTATATATTTTACTTGGAATCTGTTTAGAATAATTCTGTTATAGCTAAAAGCTTGCAGATACAATAACAATCCCACTTCTTTGGGAGAACAACGGAAATGGAACTTTAACACTGCATGTAGATCTGATTACTGCTTTTATAAATGTAGGCAGTTTGACTGTGGTAAATGGTGTGCTTTGTGGAAATTGACGCAATTATGGTGGAGCAAGGAAAAATGAACAGACAATACAACTGAAAACTCATCTCAGAATTCACCAGAGGGCCAGTAGTGTCAATCTGAAATGTTAGGGATAATTGTAGGTGAAGTAGAGTTAGCTAGAGAAGTCTCAGGTGATTCAAATGGGTTGACTATGTTTATAAACCAAAGGAAATCTAGTTGTAGTTTTATAAGATGTGTAAAGGGTGATTTTCCTCCATCCATATGTGTGTGTGTGTACAGAGCATCCCCAAAACATTAGTGCAGTTTTAAGCTTTAATAGATTAAAAAAGGTTTTAATTAAGCTAGAAAGGCCTAAAACTACACTGACAGTTTTGAGACACCTTGCATCTACCTACAGTTAAATCACCTAGGTGTATGGCAAAAGGGAAAAGCTTGAATCTTAGAAACTACTCACTTACAGAAATTCTCCTTTAAAAGGCAATAAAGCAACAATCGTACAGTAAAGTTTCCCAGAGCAGCAAGTACCAAGAGAGAACTGAGCCAACTCAGGCAGAATAAGTAGGTGAAAATGTTTTAAAGTAGCATATGTTCTGCCTCAGTAGCCCCTGGTGTTCCTGAAGGTTTATTTATTAGCAGCAAAATAAGGGAGGGAAGAGAATCTTATGTGCTGAAACAGAATTTTCAACTTTTTATGTATTTAAAAATATAGCCAAATACACATATGATGGAATTAGTATCTTTAAGGTGAGATAAAGGAAGAAACAGGGATAGAGTGAAAAATATTTTCATAGGACCACAAATTTAAAACTGGAAGATTTTAGATTGCCTTACATTGCCATCAAGTATAAGCCTCTCATTTTACAGATAAAGTACGTGAGCCTCAGAGAAATTAAGTGATGTAGGCGAGAGTAATATTTTAGGTAGTAATGTTTTGGTTTCTACCTTTGGGGTTCAGTGTAGAGATATTTGATTTTCATTTTATTGCCTTTAATATTCAACAGCCAAGAATTTTACTTTTAATTTTGAAAAACTTCTTCACCTGAAACATAAAATGAAACTAATTTCATAGATTTAAAGTGCTTTAAATGCATAAACAATTTCATGTGTGTTTTGGGGAAAATCTCTTCCCTGTTCCTCTACCTTTGCTCTGATAACACAGAGAAGACTGCGCCTATAGCTACTTTTCACTCTACTCAGTCTGAAGACAGTACATGACATGGGTAGAAATTTGGGGAAAAAATAAATGGCAATAGAATACATTTAAAGAATGATAAGATGGGATTTTTACTTAAGGTAGTTATAATCTTCAAAATTTATGTCCAGGTTGTTTGTTTGGTTTTTAAAATTACACTAGCCCAGTTATTTCATAAAGTAGTACCAATGAGTAAAATCTCTCCAACAATACAGATTAGTACCTGTTCTTCAATTTAGAGAAGTTTCTTAGAGAGCTGTTTGTGGAATGGAGAGGTTAAATGACTTCCCCAAGGTCATACAATCAGTGTTTGTCAAAAGCAGTAATTGAACCCCTGTACTTGTGTCTCTGAAGCCTCTTCTCCAGCCATTTTGCAATGTAGCCTTTCCTCCTTTTGAATGACAGCTTATCATTGATTATCATTGATTTAGATAGATAAAAGTTAAAATATATCTGTAACACATATTGGTAATCTACTTGTGGCAGGTTACACATATAAAAAGGTAGATGTCATTTAGTCTTGCGAAAGTCACTTGAATTCTCTGGACCTCTGTTACTTCATATGTAGAAGAAGGGAGCTCTAATAGATATCCCCTGAGGTCACATTCAGCTGTAAATCTATGATTTTATGTTCTAACATAGTTGCTTACTTGTCTTATACGTGTACTCCAACACCATAAAGAGAATATTCTTTCATATAAACATGGTTGAAAAGATAGACTATGGTTATTTTCTCAGTAAATGTTCATTGCACTGCCACAAATAGAGAAATCTTTAACTATGAAAAAAATAAATTGAAAACTAACAACCAGAGCCTGTATACACACACGTGCACACACACACACACACACACACAAAGACACAGACACAACACTCACACACTTAAGTGCACTTACCTGGAGAGAGAATGACACAAAATTAGTAAGGCAAGTAAAACTTTTAAGTGTGTTAGACAAAACTAAAGATAACGTGTATGTCTGTCCATCTGTCATGGCATACTAATTTCTCCCCACCCCACAATGTATTATTGGATTCACAAAATCTTACTTGGTAAAATTATTTAACATTGGTTTTAATAAGTGCCTCTGTGGACTAGGAAAATTCCCATGTTGGCCTAAGTACTAGACTCAGATTCAAGAAGTAGCAAGCTCTCTTACTTGTTCCTCCTCCCTAGGCACATAAATGTAAGTTTCAGTAAGCATGAACAAGTTTAGATTCTGAGGTGAACCAGTCCTGAGGGATGTGCATGTGTGCAGGAATTCTACCATTCTGCTTTGGAAGTCATTTAAAATGATGTTGAAGTCAGAGGTTGAATAAGTGATTCTCTCATTCCATTAAAAATAAATACAACCCACAGAAAGAGTACAAAAGGGCAGGGGATAGGATTCCCTTTCCCAAATGAGAGAGTTGTGTTCAGAGTGAGAAAATACATTGCATCTCTCCTACCATGTAAATCCTTCCTTACTTCTTCCTTCCAGTTTACTGATTTCCTTATGTTAACTCCAGACTATCTTGGAATAATCCTTCTGACTTCACATAGGTAGGGGAAAAAATATCTGGAAGTGGTAGGATTTAAATGATACTTGAAACATGGATAGAATTTGAATTATCAAAGGGGAGATGGGCCATTTGAGTTTATAAGGTACGTGCTTGTGTCATATATCTGGGAATATTCAAAATCTGTTGTCATTTTGTTTTGTTTTTCCCCCTAAATATAATACCTTTTAATAAGTATATATTAGACTCTCACTCAAATAACCTTGGAATACTGGAAGTCAGGACATTTAGCAGTTATATTCCCAGGCATCTGGATTTTGTTTCTTGTTAACACTTGAAGTATCTTGTCTATATCAGTGTGTAAAAACTGACATCAAAGATGTTTTTGTGAGAAGGGCCTTTAAGGATTCTTTTTTACAATATCGATCATTTTAATTGAGATTTATTGAAAGTGCTTAGTGTAACTCTCTTGTGGTTAATATTCTGTGAATACATCATCATCTTAGTGAAATACAGAAGGCTTTCCATTTCATTGCAGGCAGCCTAACACTTTGCATAAACCTTAAATTCATATGACAGCGTGAGGAGAAAACAAGTGTTTCCTTATTTTCTGAAGAGCTTTGAGTATCTCTGGGTTTGTCAGCTGTCTATTTCCTAGGATTGTGAAAATGTGACTCTAAAACTATGTAATTGGTGTCGTTGTCTCCTATTACAGTATTGTATTGAGTTTATAACTTTAAATACCAAAACCTGTAGAGGGCACACAAATAGTGTATCTGAGTGGGTTGGGGGAGGAGATGCACTCCCTGTGTGAAAATGCTCTCCATCAGTGTGAATCAGCACTTCCTATTTGGTGTACAAGAGGAGACTCCAAAAGTGATTTGCTCATGGTCATAGTATGTCTCAGCAGTTGTGCCTGAACTTTCATCTTCCTAATTTGAAAGTCTGTGCTTTTCTCCCTAAGCTCAGTTGCTTTCAGTATTTAAATATATGGAAACAACTAAAAAACAACAAGAATGATTTCCATAGTTCTCTGTGGTTATGAAATGTTTTTTAAAAATTCAGAGGCAGCTAGGTGGTACAGTGGACAGACACTAGTGGGCGTGGAGTCAGGCCTACATAAATTCAAATCCTACTGTACACACATGACCCTGGGCAAGTCACTTAACTTTTATTTGCCTCAGTTTCTTCTTCTGTAAAAAAATTGGGATAATAATTGCCTTTTTTGGTCTAGTTCTCTCATTTTACACACAAGGAGGAAACTGAGATTTGGGGAGGTTTTAAATGGATTACTCGGTGTCACATAGATTGTAACAGAATGATGACAAGATATTTTTCAGAGCCAATCAAAATTGACCAAGGCAAAAAATAAACCTAAATTGCAACAAGAGAATTTCACATTAGCTATCTCATATGTTGAATGGTTTAACAATTTATCATGGATTTTTGTTTTTGTTTTTTTTTTAATTTTTTTCCCTTATGGAGTCTCCTTGTCTATAGACAGATATTGATTTTTCTAGAAGATGGGATACATTTCTGTTTGGAGACCAGAATAAGTGTTCTCTGATAACAGCTTACAGCCCTGTGATTTTGTATCATTGTTTCATGGGTTGCACTGTTCACAGAATCTGCCATTAGCACACTCATTTCAACAAAGTCAAGTCAGAAATTTTAATCATCTGCTTTTAGCTACCTTGTGGACAACCCCTTACATTTATACCTTAGTCTTTTTAAAACATACCACATTAAGAGGGGCCCTCAGTAAAGTGAATTTGACTACAAAAAATTGAATTTCAAATGAGACTAAGGTAGAAGTCAGAACAGAGTTGATTATATAAACATGAAGTCCTGCTCTGGGTGGGTCACAGTTTTATGATCATTCCTCTCCACTTTACATACATGCCAATATGTGATGCTGCCTAAAATAACTTTAAGTCTTAATGTATGACTGGTGCTCTGGGAAGCATACATATTCATATTTTATTGATGTGTTTAAATGTAAGAGTACCTATTAAGGGTTCTGTTTTTCTAAACTAAGAACGGAACAATCAGAATGGATCATTGCATCTTCAGATTCAGAAACCATCTAAGATCATTGGACCATAAATTTAGAGATGAAAGGACATTGCAAAGCTCCTAACCCCTTCATTCAGACATGTAGGAACTGAGGTGTTCCATACAAGTGATATGACTTACCCAAAGTCACACAGGTTAAGTGGCAAAGCAGGGATCTGAAGCCAGAGTCTCTGGCTTTCCCTTTAATTGTACCTTGAAGAGATTCAGTGACCTGTTCAGGGTTACATATGCTACTAAAGTAGGCGGGATGTTCTGATCTCTGTTGTCTATTACCCACCTGATTGTAGGCAAAGTCATTTTTTCAACTTCAGTTTCTTCACTTAAGGGTTTGTGCTAGGGGTCTCTAAATCTCCTGTTCTCCAAATCTAGTATTCTTACCATTACACTCTGCGTGAAATGAATGAAAACCTATTTTTTTTTTAAAAAATCATCTTTAAGGACACCTGGCCATCTATCTGATCTGGAGAGTATTTGAAGGTATCATCAATTGCTGTTTCACTTTCCTGAGTGCTAAGTTTCATCTTGTATCTCGTCATAGCTGCCAAATTGCTATTCCCAAAGAATAGCTGTGTTACTCCACTGTTTAAGTAGCTTCAGGCCTCCTCATTGCCTCTAGTTTAACTTATTTACTTATTTACTTCCTTTAATAATATCTTTCGTTTAAGCTAAATTGGCTTACTTCCTGTCCCTGCACATTATATTCCATCTCTCATATAACTATGACATTATACAGACTGCCCTACATGCCTGTAAAGTATCTCCCTTCTTCAAATCTTCGAATCTCTAGCTTGTTTAAAGTCACAGTTCAAATGCCACCTCCTAGATAATGTCATTCTTAATCCCATTCTTAGTTGTTAGTAAATTCTAATGGAAATGACCTTATATTTACAGTGTATATGTTTTATGTTACCTTGCATATATTTTGCATTGTCCTTAAAAAAATTTCCCCAACATAATGCAATCTTCTAGCACAGACTGTCTTCTTTAGGACTCTTTATCCATGGTGTCTAGCAATATGTATTACGTGTGACATAAATGAGTCAGTGAACCAACTGCCAAAAAAAACATTACTATTGATATCTGTGGAGGCAGTGACCAGTTTGAAAAGTTCATATGGGATGATCCCAATTTTGTAAATGATCATTCCTTTCCAAAGAGAACTAGTGGTGTCATGGGGTGATGTATTGACTCATACATGAATTGGATTTAAGTAGGCAGAGTTGTCAGCCTCGCTCTCTCTTTCAGAGTCCAGTGGCAAGACAGTCAAGATGCATATCAGTGACCTGGGATGCAGTGGATGACCCTGGTGTCTTCTTTGTCTGACCAAGCTCTAAGCACTCCATAGTGGCTACTTCAGCTGCTTTCACAACTATTGGGACAAATTGTTCATTTCTGCCAGGGAAAGTCTTTACAGCTTGGGGTAAACACTTTAACTAAGCTGTAGTGTGAGGGCTTGCTGAGTCCTTTTCAGTGCTGTTCATCCAGCTTTGGTGGCTACCTGGCACTCAACTCTCACTTATAGCTCCAAGAAACTGTAGCATGCTCAGGGGCCACAGCCCAGTAAACTATCTCAGCGAATGGGCTAAACCAGGCTGAGGGCAAACGACAGGGCTGGACAGCTAAGACCTTGATGTTGGTACAGATTGAAAGCAAAAGGAGAAGATTATAGTACATGAGATGGCTAGAGAGTGTCATGGAAGCAACACGAACTTGGCCAGACTTAGGGAGATAGTGGAGGATAGAAGGTCAGTTCTTTGTTTCATAGGGTTACAAAGAGTCAGACATGATTGAATGACTAACCAACAGCTAGACAACTAGATTTTGAGCTCAGTGCTGCCTAGGAGATTTGCATTAAAGCATATTGATTATTAACTGTCCTATGAGGGAGTAGGCTAGCACATGAATGATTCTATGGGAACACTGTAATCATACTAACTGCTTCTTTTCTTGGGCTGGGATTATCCCTGGGAATGTTCCTCTTAAGACTACCTACCAGCTTCTGCCAGGTACTTTTACTATAAGTTACTACCATCAGTCACCATCATCTGTTGTAATGGACAAGGTAGGTTATAGAGAGAATTGAGAAATCCTTTCCCTTTAATACTTCTGTTGAAAAAGGGAAAAGTTGAAGAGGTAAAATAGCTATATAAAATTTTCTCTCTCTGTGTATGTGTGTGTGTGTGTGTGTGTGTGTATAGACACACACTACCTGGCAAATGTGGTAAATGATCCATCAATAATCACTTACTAATTGAATTGCTCAGAACCTATAATTCCATTGAATTGATCAGGAATGTCTGTGTCCAACTATCCATCTACCCACACACATGCTTCCTTGAGAGAGTCAACACGCTCTTGTATACTAGAGAAGTCTAACATAGGTAAGATAAATAATCCTAGACTTCCATTGTCCATACCTAGTTCATCACCCGTCTTCTGCTTGTTAATCTTACTAAAGTCAATTTAAATAATGATAACCATCACTTCCTTAAAACTTTGTTTGATTGAGGTGAAGTATTAGAGTCAAATGGTAGCTAACTGAAAGAAGAGAAAGCATTCCTTGCGTTTCACATGTTACTTGGAAAAGTAGCCTCTGGATCGAAGACAAAGATAATCCTTTGCTCAGTAATCTCTTCATTTTTCCAGGATTTAGAGAAAACTTGCAAGAGGTGAGGATGTTCATTATCTAACTGCTATACTGGTAGTACAAAATACTAAAGAGCAACGCTTCTATCATGTCAGCTAAATCTCAGGATTTGTTTTATAAAGGGAAAGAGTTGCTGAGATTGTACAGGCTGGTAAAGTTGTAAGAGTTGGTCACATGGCCAGGTAACAGGAATACGAACTCAGTGGAATAAGCTTTTAGTTCTTCTATATCATTCTTTCTCATTTAGCTGAATTCCATCCTGTTTATATCACCAGTACCATGTGAAGCAGAAAGCTAACTTGAAGGTTATTTGAGGAATTCTGGCCATGGAGTTCTGGGTAATGTAAGGATCCTTGCCTTGAAGGAGAATTCTTGTGCCTAATAGAATCATAGCATCTTCACCTTCAAATACCTTCTACTCTAAACCTTATCTGAACAAATATTCTTTCTGCAATAAACTGGACAAGTAAATGGTCATGGAGATTCTGTTTAAAGACCTCCAGTGAGTCTACTCATTCTCATACTCTTGCATAACTAACTATTCCTTAGGAAGTTGTGTGTGTGTGTGCACATGTGTGCATGCATGTGAGTGCATGCTCACACACTCTTACATAAAATCTCTATATTTCTTCTTGCAACTTTTACCTAATTCTCCTAGAACTGCCCTTTTTAACCCAATGGACTATATAATGTACCCCTTCCACATTACAGCTCCCTGTCATGTTGGAGCATAAACTCGCGTTAGCTTTTTTGTCATACTACTAGCTTATCGTGAATCAACAAAAAAATCAATATTTTTTTCTTAGATTAAATTTTTTCAGAAAAATGACTTCTTCATTCTATGCTTATGAAGTAGCTTTTTAGATTTAAAATTTAATTTAAACCCATTAAATTTCATGTTGTTTTCTTTGACCAAATATTCTAGATTAAATGACATACATGTGGCCTAAAGGCTCTATGCAGCCTACTGGACAGACTTAGATTAAAATATAATTGGAAAATATTAATTTAATAAATAAAATACAATAAAACAGTTAATTTTTAAATCCATTAATCAACAATCATTTATTAAGTTTTTGCTACACACTAAACAAAATCTGAATAGCAACTGCCCTCAGGGAGCTTACATAACAAATTAATTTATTTATTTTTAGTTTTCAACATTTATTTCCACAAAATTTTGAGTTTCAATGTTTTCTCCCTTTCTTTCCCCTACCCCCCACTCCAAAATAGCAAGCCTACTGGATACCCTTTCCCCCAATCTGTCCTCTCTTATATTCTCTCCCATCATCCCCCTAACTTTCTAGTAGGGCAAGATGGCTTTCTATACCCCAGTGCCTGTATATCTTAATTCCCAGCTGCATGTAGAAAACAGGTGGTTTTTGTAAACATTTGTTTTTAAAACTTTGAGTTCCATATTTTTTCTCTTATTCCTCCTCACCCACCCCCACTGGGAAGATAAGTAATTCAATATAGGTTGTACCTGTGTAGTTATTCAAATCATTGCCATAATTGTTATATTGTGAAAAACCAACTATATTTGCCTCCATCCTATCCCACCCCCCATTAATTCTATTTTCTCCTTTGACCCTATCCCTTTTCAAAAATGTTTGCGTCTAACTATCCTCTCCTCCAATCTACCCTCTCTTCTGTTATCCCCCCTCTTATCTCCTAACCCCGTATTTTCCTATAGGGTAAGATACTCAATTGAGTGTGTATGTTATTCCCTCTTTAAGCCAAATTCAATGAGAGTAAGGCTGTCCTATTCCCTTTCACCTTCCTACTCTTCCCCTCTATTGTAACAGTTTTCTCTTGCCTCTTTTATATGAGATAATTTACCCTAATTTGTCTCTCCCTTTATCCTTCCCCCAATAAATTCTTCTCTCACACCTTAAATTTTATTTTTTAGATTTCATCCCTTCATATTCAATTCATCCTGTGCCTTCTGTCTGTGTATACATGAGCAAACATGTGCCCACATTCATATATATACATATATATTTATATATATTTATATACACATATACCCTCCTATAAACACATACATACATACACACACATATTCCCTTCAACTGTCCTCATACTGAGAAAAGTCTTATGAGTTACAATTATCATTTTTCCATGTAGGAATATAAATAGTTCAATTTCAATAAGTTCCTTATGATTTATTTTTCCTGTTTACCTTCTCATACTTCTCTTGATTCTTGTATTTGAAAGTCAGATTTCCTGTTCAGCTTTGGTTTTTTCATCAAGAATGCTTTAAAATCCTCCATTTCATTGAATGACCATATTTTTCCCTGAAGCATTATACTCAGTTTTGCTGGGTATGTGATTCTTAGTTTTAATCCTAGCTCCTTTGACCTCCAGAATATCATATTCCAAGCCCTGCTATCCCCTAATGTAGAAGCTGCTAGGTCTTGTGTTATCCTGATTGTGTTTCCACAATACTCAAATTGTTTCTTCCTGACTGGTTGTAGTATTTTCTCTTTGACCTGGGAACTCTGGAATTTGGCTATAATATTCCTAGGAGTTTTCTTTTGGGGATCTTTTTCAAGAGGTGATCAGTAAATTCTTTCAATTTTGATTTTGTCTTCTGGTTCTAGAATATCAGGGCAATTTCGCTTGATAATTTCTTGTAAAATGGTGTCTAGGTTCTTTTTTGATCATGGATTTCAGGTAGTCCAATAATTTTTAATTTATCTCTCCTGGATCTATTTTCCAGGTCAGTAGTTCTTCCAGTGAGATATTTCACATTGCCTTCTATTTTTTTCATTTGTTTGGATTTATTTCATCGTATCTTGATTTCTCATAAAGTCTTTAGCTTTCATTTGTTCCAGTCTAATTTTGAAGGAGTTATTATCTTCAGTGAATTTTTGAAATTTTTTTTCCATCTAGCAAATTTGGCTATTTAAGGCATTCTTTTCCTCATTGGCTTTTTGGGCCATTTTTGCCATTTGAGGCAGTCAATTTTAAGGTGTTGTTTTCTTCAGTGTATTTTTGTGTCTCCTATAGCAGGCTGTTGACTTGCTTTTCATGATTTTCTTGCATCATTCTCATTTCTCTTCCCAATTTTTCCTCCACTTCTCTTACTTGATTTTCAAAATTCTTCTTGACTTCCTCCATGACCTAGTCAGTTCATATTTTTCTTGGAGGCTTTTGATGCGAGTTGACTTTGTTGTCTTTCTCCCATTCCATGCCTTGATCCTTTTTGCCCCCCAAAAAGGATGCTATCATCTTTTTCTGCTTCCTGTGCTTGCTCATATTGCCAGCCAATTATTTGACTGAGCTCTTTGCCACACTATAACTCTGCTTCCAGAATGGAAAGAGGCATGTCCCAAATTGCTGGAGTTTTCACAGCTGCTGGAGCTATTAGGAGGGTGCCATCTCTATAGCCCCAAAAAACTCTGACTCTCTGGCCACACAGCCCAGGATCACCACCCAAGATTATGATCCAGATCCAAGCAGGTTAAAGCAAGAACAATTACCCTCTGAATGGTCACTTGGTCCCCCTACAATATACAGGCCAGGAGGTCCTGAGGTAGCTACACAGTGCCACCTTAGCACCTTCATAGCTTCTCACCCCAGGGGCAGGAGCCAGACTGTGCTCTTCTGTCCCCTCTGTTCCAACAAAGTTCCACACTGACCTTTTACTTTGTTATTTATGGCTTGAGAATTCTGGAAGCTGCCACAGCCGCTGATTATTCACTCTCCTGGTCACTCTCCTGAAGTCTGCTCTGCCCAGTGCTGGTTGGGGCCACACTGGGGCTGGAACTGCAAGTCTCCTGCAGGTGTGTGCTTGGCTCCCAGCATGCTGCTATAGACCTTTCATGTTGGCCTGCCAGACTATCTTCAGCAGGAGACTTGTTTCTCTCTGTCATTTTGTGGGTTCTGTATCTTTAGAATTTGTTTAGAGTCATTTTTTACTGGTATTGGAATTCAACATAGCTAATTTTAAAATGTGTTCTTTAATTCAGATGCCCCATAGGGATTCTTATGTATAATTTTGTTTTGGAGTTTGACACCACTATTCTGGATTGTCAGAATATTTTTAACGTGATTGAGACAATATGTTGATATTGTGGAGACCATGTTAAGATCATGGAAAATTGTGTTTTAGGTGTTAAAAAGTTTTGTGTGTTTCTAGGTCACCTATACAGAGCTTAAACACCCATGTGGGGGATGCCAGGGACCTACTTCTGAGTGCCAGCAAGGTTGGTTAGGCATGAATAGTCAGCATTTCCCTACTGCATGATGAGGGATACTCCTGTGCTGGGCTATTATTTTAAAGATTAAGGCCAGTTTCAACTATGCAGCCAGTAGAACTAGACTACTCCCAGCCATGTGGTACGCTAGCAGTAGAATGACCACAGCTACACTAGTCTTCCTGTCTCAGAGAAGTACAGGTGCCACCATTTTAAGTAATCTGGGCATTTGTCAGACTCCAGACACACAGGTTATAGAAGTTGCTATTCTTTCAAATTTTTGATAAGAAGACTCTCTTTCCACACACTACCTTCCAGCTGTTTATATCACACCTTATTCTGGAAATGAATCCCAATGTGGTTGACTTCTGATTATCTGAAACTGGGGGGGGGGGTAACTAATGAATCTTGTGTACTCCACTCACAGAAAATTTAAATTAATTTTTAAAAATCCCTAGAGACTCAAGGCAGTAATGTTTATAAAATACACATTGCAATGTTTTCTAGTCTAAAATATATATTAGAATCAAAGTATTGAAATAATTTAATTTTAAAAAGAAATTTAGTTTTCAAATGTTAAGATATTGAGAAAAATGTCATGTGGAAAAAGCCTGATTAATAAGTTCATCATTTTTGTGCAACTGTGTGAGTGATCATCAGTTTGCTGCAACGTGATACCAGAATTCTCATTTTGAGAATTCACATTGTCATGTTTATTTTACTTTTCACAATTCCTGAGTGAAAAGAAAGATTCCTGATTTACATTTATGTATCTCTCTGAATTTGGTGCCATAATTATAAAATACCTCTAATTTAAAATTATATATTCTTTGTGTGGCAATAATAATTTTATTCACTTGTGATTTAGTTATTCTTCTTCAACCAGTTGTCCCTGATATTCAATCATCTGCTGAAATAAGCAATTGTTCATTGGTTTCAATCATGTCCAACCTTTTCTGACCCCTTTTGGTTGTTGTGTTTGAGGGGTTTTTTGCATGATACTGGAGGTTTCTCAATTCATTTTACAGATGAGGAAACTGAGACAAACTGGGATAAGAGATTTGTCAAGGCTCATTCAGCTAGTAAGTGTCTGAGGCTGGCTTTGATCTAGTTCTTCCTGACTCCAGGCCCAGCGCTCTATTCCCTGTGCCACCCAGGAGGGCTGATCTTAGATCCCTTAAACTCTGATACCTTGGTATCAGTTTCCTTATCTTTTAAGAGAGAAGATATCTTTATCATATTATGATTATTGCCAGACACATAACCCAAGTAGATATTGACAAAAGAAAATCCCCAAAGACATTTATGGCAACACTTTTTGTTGCAAGAAAGAGCTAGAATCAGAGTAGATGCTCATTGTTCAAGAAATAGCTAAACAAATGATAGTACATGAATGCAATGCAATGTTATTGCTCTATCAGAAACACAAAGGATTCAGAGAAGCATGAAAAAGCTTACATGAGCTCAGGGAAAGCAAAGTAAACAGAACCAGGAAATTAATGCACACAATGATTATAATAATGTATATGGAAATTTTTTAAAGAGACTATTACCAAAAAAAAAAAAAACCCAACATAAGTAGTTGAAATTGAGTGTTGTAAAATTATGAAATACCAGCTTGGCCCCAAAGAAGAAATAAGACAAAATGCTTCTCCACGTTCCTTTGCACTTATTAGAGTGAATAAATCTGGAAGGAGGTACCTGGGTCGTTCAGTGGACAGAAGGCTGGATTAGGAGTCAGGAAGACGTAAGTTCAGACACCACATAACTGGGATTAATGGGCAAAGCACTTAGTTTCTCTCGGTTCCAATTTCTTAATTGGTGAAATGAAGGGAATAACATCTATTTAAAAGTATTGTTGAGAGGAGCAAATCAGATATCATAGAAAGTGCATTGCAAATCTTAATGTAATTTCTAAATGCTAGCAAAATGAAATGAAAAAGTATATATATATAAAATGACTTATTTTTTTCTGTGTTGATTTTTTGCTGGTTTTTTTCCTCTTTTTGCTTCTTTAGAAGAGTGTTCGATAGAAGAGGATAAAGGGCGGGAAAAGATGAAAACAGAATGTAACAATTAATATTTATGCATATATACATTTAAGTAGCAATATACATCCCTTCTGCCTCTACAATGGTTCTGATCTTTATCTTCATTCATCATATTCATAAGTTAACCATTCTAGAGCTAGAAGTGACCTCAGTGGTCATCTAGTCCAGCCCTTCTTAAACTGTGTGTTGTGACCACATTTGGGGTCATGAAAAATTGCCAACAGTAAAATTAATTAAAAATCAAAAGCATAATGAATCAGGTGTTTCTGGCAAAGCTTGCTGGTGTTGCACAGGCAATTTCACCACGGCCTTGGTTCTGAACACAAAGTATGCCTACACTGTGCATGCCCTCAAACCACACAAAGCTGCTGAAACATGAAGAGGCTGTGCCACTGGAAAAAGTCTAAGAACTTTTGTGTAGACTGTCTTCACTTATTTTATGGGTGAGGAAAATGAGACTGAGATTGATTAGTGATTTGCTCAGATTGTGACTATGGAATGTAGATAGTAAATTGAGAAGTAGAATTTTGAACCTAAATAGATAAATTTTATTCATTTAGAGATTTATCTTGTGTTTCCTCAAAAGGTGCTTCTGCCCTTCACCATTTTGCCAGCAGTTGCCAGGCTCAACAAGGAAACCTGTATATTAGAAGTCAAATCTACTTCTGTATCTCCTTGGTAGGGATTTCCCTTAAGCCTACATTATACAGAGGTTGCAGCACCTGAGCCTTCTGTGAGGGAGAATCTTGGAAAGCAGGATCTTTACTTTTTTTCATACCAGCAAGCATTATTGATGTTTGCATCCAGTCTTTTGTTCTCAGTATGGAAAGATACACCTGCACATTAGCCTTTTCGACCTCAGCTTCTTATAGGGATAAATGAGCACTTCTAGAGTCATGAGCAAATATGAAAGTCAACCAAGACCATAGATGTGGAGGAAGGGAGAGAGGGAGTGAGGGAGATAGACTATAAAGACCTAACTGAATTATAAACTACTTGAGTGCAAGGGCTATCTTATTCTTTTTTTTTTTCAATTTCTCTAATGCTTTATAGGTAATACACTAGATGGTACACTGGGCTTTGAATCAGGAAGACACCTCTTCCTGAGTTCAAATCTGACCTCAGACTCTAGCTGTGTGACCCTGGGCAAGTTATTTAACCCTGCTTGCCTCTGTTTCCTTATCTGTAAAATGAAGTAGAGAAGAAAATGGTAAACCACTCCAGTACCTTTATCAAGAAAATCCCAATGGGGCAGGAAGATTAGGACACAACTAAAAAATGACTGGAAAATAGCAACACTGTTTACTAAGTGATGATTTACTGAAATTATGTGTGAATTTTGAATAGAAACCAGGGAAGATTTTTCTGCTCATTTCAGTGTATTTGATGTATCATTTTGACACCTCCCTAGTATTCACAACAAATAAACTATTCTTTGTACATATTTTCTTGAGGTAGAGGGTATTTCATTGGAAGTCAGGGTTGAGATAAGCAAAGGATAAGAATGGCACCTTAATTCCAAACAGAGAATAAGAGAGAGCCCTGAGCATTGAAGATCATGTATAACATGTATTTTGTCTGTACTGCTGACAGAGGGCTCAGGTGGCTTTAAATGTTTAGCCAGGTTGCATAATAAATAGAGCACTTTACCTGGATTCAGGAAGAACCGAGTTCAAACACTCAACACTTCCTAGTTGTGTTATCCTAGAAAAAGGTACTTTATCTGTTTGTCTCAGTTCCTTCATCTTTCAAAGGGGCATACTAACCTTGTACTCCACCCACCCTCTGGTTTTTTCAAAGATAAAATGTAGTAATTATTTGTTAATCAATTTGTAAACCTTAAAGAGCTATACAAACACTAGTTATTACTGTTCTTATTATTACTTATTAATATTGTAAGGATTAAACATTGGCATATCCTGGAAGATTCTATAGAACCTATATAATTTCAAAAGAATGGAAGAATGAAAACTTGCAGTATGTCCTTAAGACTGTAAAATGTGAACTTTAGGTTAGTTATTTTGCATATATCCATGGAACACATATAACAGTATATCTGTGTACTCCTCTATGGCATCTGCCATCCTTTATATTTGTGATGAACCTTGCTTAGCACTGAGGTTACCAAAGGGTATTTATTAATCTCTGGGATAATAGAGGTCATTGTGAGTTTAATAATGGTACTTCCAGCATCGTTTTTAGATATGTCTATGAAGTTCTTTAAGACTGACAGCCTTAGAATGCCCCTAAACATATTACAAGTGAAGATTACTTATTTCTGTAAAAGACAGGTGTCATTATAATATTCTTTCACAATGTTACTATGACTTATTTGGCCAGTTTATATATTTATATCACAAAATTATGGAACTGGAAGGAACTTGAGAGGTCATCCAGTTGAATTCCCATATTTCAAAGATAGGGTAAATGAGTTTCAATGATATGCCCAAGGCCCCAGATACTGACAGCTATTCTAGACTCAAAATATTCCTTGATGTAGTGCTTTTTGCCACTGTATAATGCTATTTTTCATCCAGTGGTATTCTAGAGCTCTGTTGTTCAGTGTCTGCTCTACATCTATAACTTTTTGGAACCATGTATATTATTAAATGTCTTAAAACTCTGCATTTATTTAAGTCATAGAACTACAAATACATTTAAAATCTCATTCTCTTGCTCTACAAAGTTGAATTTCAACTTAGAGAAAAGATATATTTGTCAGGTATTCTTACCTATTTTCCCCCTAATACAGTGATATCTTGAAGGAGAATAACTGAAGTGGGGTGGACATGCTTAAGTATTGCTCTTTTTGTTATTATTGTTGATATAATTGGTTTTTGTAGAATCTTCATTTTGGAACATAGTCCTCTCCTTTTCTCTCCACTTGTAAAGCAGAATGAAAAAAGAGAAGAGGGAAAATACAGTTCAGTGAAATTCTCTAACACATCAACTAAGTCTGATAGCATATGCAAAGTTTCATACTTATAGTCCCAACTTTTGCAAATAAAAGGGGCAAATCCACCCTCATAGCTATTTAAGTTCCAGTCTGAGTGTTAAAATTTCAGGGCATTAAGTTTCTTTTCTGTTCTTCTTTCAATTTATGTCGTTGTAGGCATTGCATATGTTATTTTTCTATCTCTGCTTATTTTATATCAATTTCCCTCAGTCTTCAAATGCTTTTCAAAGAAATTCTAAGCTATTACAATAATAGTTGCATAAGAAAAACATGGAGTTAAGTTTAAGTTTGCACAGTATTTTTTCTCTATATCAAATTTTGATTTGAAGAAAATAATACCCAGATACATGAACAAATTATGTAAGAACAGAAGAAGAATCAAAATTGTTTAAATTCCCAACTGTCCAATGTTACAGAAGGAAATTAGAATAACAAAAACAAAACTGAAACCAGACCACTGAAGATCTCTGTGTGTATTGTATGTATGCATGCATGCATGCATGTATGTATACACTGGTAGCATGATTATCTTTGGGAAATAAATCATATTTTTAAACTGAATGCATATATTTCTTACTAACTTGCCTGAAGATTTTAACACAAAAGGAAGACAAGTTAAAATTTTGGTCACTTAAACAGACATATATACAAACATACCCAAAGAGATTGGGATGGAAAATAGTAATGGATACCACTAAAGAGGATTTTTGTTGTTTCACTTGGAAAGAGTTATTTTGCATTTTTAAATTCTGTTTGAAGAACAATAGATTACTTTTAATTTACTGGTTTGGTGTGCATGTAATGTTGATGTAGTACCTCCTTTATTTTATGTAATTCTAATTAACCTTTGAAATATAATGTAACTCATGACTCAGGGCTATCGAGGAATGTTAAGTTCATGTAGACTGAGTCTAGGCTGGACCTAAAACTTTGATTCCAAAAATTCACCTTCCTTTTCTTTGACTCTTTATGCCCACCTAGATTAATCTAGGAAAATCTTCTTCCCCACTCATCCCTTCCCTACCCCCCCAAAAAGGTATATCAACTGTCTATGTCTCCCCAGAAGTATGAAACAGATTCACCAAGTCCGTTACAGGTACTTAATGTATAATATTAATATCTTCAAGGAGAAACTTTTATTTCATCTATCAAAATAAATCAAAAGATATAAAGGACTTCTAAGTGTCATAAACAAATACAGAAACAAAGTATCTAAATATCCTATACACTTCTCCAGGAAGCTAATTGAATTTAGTATTGCTGTCAGGACAATCCGTTGTCATTCTACTGCATCCTACACACATTCTCTCCAAGACCCATTACTATCAAGCTGTGTTTAGACTCCCTGAGAAGTAAAGATGCTTTGGAGCTAGCTGAATGAGTGTACCTCCTATGTACCAATAACTCCCTATATTTACTCTCCATCTGCCCTGGAGCCCTTAGCACTCTATTCTTTCTCCAAGGTGCATGCTATATACATTAGGAAACTTCTCTCTAGAAAGTCTGATGGCCAAACCAAGAAATTGTCAAACTTGACTTTATCCATCAGGTAATTCTCAAAGCCAGTGCTGCCCAGGAAATATATTCCCTCCCACAAAACCAGATGCCAGGGTCATTCCTCCTGAGGAATTAAAGATACTCCCCTCCACACAGAAAACTGGCATTCAGGAACATGGTTCCTTAATTCCCCTGTCTAGTCACTGTCCTGTGCTTCAAGTGTTAAGTCATCATTACTTCTCCAGTTTAGAAATAGGAGGGCAGTAAAAAACAAACAAACAAACAAACAAACAAAACCATCCCCTTTCACTATCCACCTCTAGTCCTAGGAAGAAAGCAGTAAGACAAAGACAAAGGGAAGTTCTTTAAGAAGTACAGAGAAAGTGACTGGTGTACTTTTATTATTAGAGAAGAGAGGTGTCTGTTTCTTAAGCAGCCAATCATTAGAAAAGAGTTTCCTGTGTCCTATCAGTTGAGTCTAAGGGAGACCAGGTATCATAATCTCATCAGGAAGATTATCTCTTCAATTTGATGATTAAGGAGTGCCTTCATCCTTGCTATACTTCCCACACCCCAGTAAATCTTTTAATGATCAAACTTTGCATATCCTAGTTTAAAAGTTTCCTCAGAGAAGTCATTGTTGGTTAAATTTATCCTCCTAATTTCTTTACAGGGGATTTATAACAATGGGCCACATCTACCAATTACTGTGAAATAAAGCTTTGTGTCTAAATTAGATGACACCACTCTTTTGAAAGATAGATATTAAAGCAAAGGTGGGGGGATATATGTAGGTTTGTGAATAGAAAGGCTTCATTGGTAATAAACAGTCTTGTGATTCTCTACAGAGAAACTATGGGATTTTAATTGACTCTGGAACTTGTAATACAGTTTTTCATTGGTTTTCATTAGTAGAGACAATCAGGATACTAAGAAGCACATGTTGGACATATCATAACAGAGCACAATTAGGCAGGTTCTTGGATAACTCAAATTTTAGTGGGTTTTTGCCTGAATTACCAGACTAATTGCTTTTATTCTTGTTTTTTTCTCTTTGCTTGTGGAGACATACTACGATTGTAATGAGGGTATGATTATTATGAAAGTTATTTCAGGTCCAATTTTGTTACTAACTTTAATGCTAGTGGAATCATTTAAGATTTTGTAATATAATATTAATAACATGACAATTTCACAAAAAAAGCTTTTTATTGATTGCCCAAGTGCGTTAAGAAATTCTCATTTGGAAATGCAAGCAAACAACATCCTTGGCACTAATATATAGCATTAAATGATGGACATTGGATATTATGGCACATAAGAACTTCAAAATGAATGAGCTATTTCAGTGCTGACACTCTTTAAGATCATTTTTCTTTGAGATTATAAATGAAGTGGAAATTCCATTTACTTCATAAAGTAGGTAACAAGTAAAAGTGTAATTTGTTTACTTTGAGATGATTATCAACACCCAATTTATTGCACATACAATAAAGCAGTAACAATTTCCTTAAGCCATGAATTTAGCAGCTTTTGTTTTACTTATCTAAAAAATTAAGGTTGAGAAATGTTTTCTTTCATATCACAAAGCCTCTTTATATATTGTGCTTCATATTTTTTGTGATGCTATAAGTTTAGAACAAAAAATAAATGGAAAACTTTGGCATGGTGAGAACACCAACAAAATATAAAACTTTCTAGCCTTCACGTGAAATGGAACATGACTTTACAGACATAGTCTTTTCAGTGGAAGATGGTGGATCAGTGTTCATCAGGGGTCAACTGACTTTTTACACATGAGGAAACTAAGGCCTAGGAAGAATAAGTGACTTGTAATTTTATGAGAACCATATATTAGAAGGGTATAATTTCATTGGATAGTAGGCTTATAATACTAGCATTTTGATTAAGTCAACAGATCAAAGGTGAATTTTGTGCAGGAATATGACTTGGTCAAGAGTGAGAGTTGAAGAAGAATTCTTCAGTGGCACAACAATAATAATACCTTGATCATAAAGTTGATATAACCCATTAGCTTTCTCACATCATTCACAAAGCTTTCTATCTAAACATTATATGGGAGTATATGAGTTCTTGTCTATTTCTTATGAGACCCAATTTTCATTCTTGTCTATCAGTGTGTATCTCTCAGTCCCATCAGTCTCTACCATTTGAAGTTCTGGGAATCTTCCTTACAGAATAATATATCAAAATGTAGAAAGGATAGGATGAATCAGAAAAAAAAATTACATTTAGGATCTCTCCAGGTGTGGCCTATGAGTAGCATGAATCGATGATAAATATGGACATGAATGTTAAAGATTTTTTGTTTATTTCTCTATCCTTTGTATTATAATCATCTCTCTTAAGGCTTTTCTAGGTATATACTGAATCTGTCTTATGTCAGCAAACATGATTAAAACCTTTATCATTTTCTTTAAAAGTTCTTATGCTGTCTTTGCAAAAGACATTTGTTGGGAGCCTCCTTAATGTCCAGCATTAAGAATGACTGGAGATGTGAATAAATGAAGTGACTAGGCCAGGTGGGTCATTCAAGGAAGAACCATGAACTTCATTTATTGATTTTCAGAACAAAGTTTTTAAAGATCCAAATGACAAAGATTCAAGTATCCTTATCTCAATCATATCCTGAAATATTATTACTAATAGAATAGTCTGCCATACCCAGGAAGTAGCTTGGATAAGACAAGGCTTGTTATCAAGGACCCAGGAAATCATGGGGAAGGTCAGTGGTCTTTTATCAAAATATATCTTACGAGACAAAGGATGGTCCCTGAGAGCAGGCCACAACCTCAAAGACATCTGCATAGAAGTTGAATACTTACAATAGTCTTTTAGCATAATATGATAAGGAACATGTCCTTTTTGGTGCCTGAAGTTTGGGGGTAAAGGTTTTGATGTCAGGATATCAGACAAAAGTTCTTTCAGGTGCACCTCTGAGGTTCCTTTCGGGGGAACCAGCCTTTGCAAGCCACATCACCTTGAGAGAAATTAGGGTACATAATTAAGGTCTCTCATCTGAGTTCTGGATCAGGCCTATTTGGCTCCCCATAGACATTTCTTGTAGAAGGGCAGCTGGGTGGCTCAGCGGTTAAGAACTGAGCCTGGAGTTAGAAGGAAGACTTGAGATCAAATCCAGATTCAGACTCTTACTGACTCTTACTGGCTCTTACAGCCAACTGTGTGACCGTGGGCAAGTCATTTAACCGTGGTTGTCTCAGTTTCCTCTTGTGTAAAATGAACTGGAGAAGGAAAATGGCAAATCACTGTACTTTGCCAAGAAAATCTTAAATGGGGTCATGAAGAGTTGAACATGGCTTAAATGACTGAACAACATTTCTTTATTAAAGATAGTGAGATTAAACAGTATGTTAACTGATTTTATTGAAAAAAATAAAATCAAAATCTTACAACATTACATAAGCATTTATAAGATACACATCAGAAAAAGACTCTTAATTTTAAGCATGATTTTTGGTTGGGATAAAAGTATATTAAATACATTATGTCTTTGATGGACAGGAATTTTAAAATATGAAAAACTGCAATTAATTTATTTGAACTCATATTCAAAACCAGGAGATAATATGTTTTTGAATCTTACTGTTTTCTAATGCCACAGCAATTTGCTTTATTGAAAGCAGTTGCCTCCAAAATTGTCTGTTGCCAGAACAATAATGTGACAAGATACCTGAAATATCAAGTAATATAATCAAAGAAAAGAAAATATGATTAAAGAATTGAAAATTTAATATTTAGATAGCACTTCAGAGTAAATCTAATCTAGACCAACCCATCGCTGAACAAGAATTTCTTCTACAAGAGATGGTCCAGCCTTTGAAGACCTCCAGGAAGGATGTATCCACTTACTTCCTAAAACAATTTATTCAGCTTTATGATAGTTCTAAATTTTTAAAGTGTTTTTTCTTGATGTAGTAAAAATATGTTTCTGTTTAACTCCACCTACCATTTCTAGTTTTACACTTTTGAAAAATTTGGGAAATATGAAAAAAGTGGATAAAACCACAACATTAATACTCAGAGATATTGGAATGTGGATCTATATTTAATGGATATTTTATTTTTTTAGAGTTTATATTTTTAGTTTCTTTGAGGATTCTCTTTAAATCTATCATTCTTTTTAAGGTTAAGGTAGACAGAGCCACAGGAGTATTTCAGAAGTCTTCTGCATTAGGTGAGAGAATGAGCTAGAGAATCCACTCAGAAACTTCCAAGATTCCATTATGTATAATTTCAAACTTTTCCCTCACTTCCCATTCACATGCAATCTGTTTTCAGTTCTTCAAAACAATGCTTCTTCATCTGAAATGTATATATTTACATTTATGTATATGTATATATTTGTTTATTCACATCTGTATGTCAATACACACACACATATATATATTCATGTGTATGTATATATTTTCAAGAGGGTAATTAATGTCCTTCCAAAGGGGAATGATAGTGATCAGTGATGTGTTCTAAAGAAGCATTCCTTAGCCCTATCTTGTCCTTAAAGAAAGAGATCATCTCAAGGCAATAGAAACTAGGGATTGGCAGCTTGAAAAGACTCATACATAGTTCTGGAAAATCAGAAATAGGACTTGAAACAGAAAGAGCTCTAATAGTTGTCTGGGTTGAGGTAATCTAAAGTTCTTTCATTGACTGTTTGAATACACATGTAAGAAGACTATGTGAAAAAGAAAATACAAAGCAAAGAATATGGAAAGAAAGGCAAGACACTCAATAATCTGGTGAATCAAATTGCATTTATTTACTTCATTTATTTCTTTCAATTTAATCAGTAGAAAGGGAAAAGCTCCTATACCAATTCCCATGCCACACAATGGAAATCCTTAGGGGTTTCCTTAATTCCAAAATGTCTTAGGGAATGCCCAGACCAACATCACATTCAAGTTACTTGATGGTAGAAATGATTAGTTAATTAGTAAACAGTTGTCCTACATGTTCAAAGAAGACCAAAATGACATTTATGCCAGAGTCGAGGAATAGTGTATCCACTTCTGGCTGAAGGCAACAAATATGAAAATGTTAATGTTGGGTCTGAAGCATAAGTATTCAGAGTGTAGGGAGCTTTTTTTGAATGTATTTGACCAAGTATCTGGAGATACATTGATGGTTAGGAGTTTGACATCACTTCTGCTGAGGATGTAGTTGATCCACTCAGGGCTCCAGGAAGTTATAAACTCATAGTATGGGGCATCTTCTCAAATCTGAGGCAATTTCTGATGTGTGCTTTCTTAGTTCCATTTTACTTTGCCTTAAATTTGGCCTGTATCTCATGATTACATCATTGCTTGTTATCAAAAGTAACAGCTTAAGCTCATTGTATCTCCATTTTGAAGGGAACTTGATCAACTTTTTTTTGTTGAAGTAATAATTGATCAAGGTTGTTTGTAAGGCAGAATAAAATCTGCATTTTAATAATATAGATGTGTTCAAGTCAGGAATTTCTCTGCTAACATAGACCTACAGATTCTCTGTAAATTATCATCTGTAAAATACATTGCCTGAGATATTGAGAGTGATTTGCCCAGGGTTACAGTGCAGGTAGATAGCACAGTGGATAGAGTATTTGATTTGGAGTCAGGAAGACCTGAGTTCAAACCCAGCCTCAAAAACTTCCTAGCTGTGAGACCATGGGCAAGTCACTTAACCTCTGTTTGCCACTGGAGAAGGAAATGGAAAACCACTTAAGTATCTTTGACAAGAAAATCCCCTGGATAGACGTGCATAGTTGGATAGCACTAAAATGACTGAGTGCAACAGAATGAGTACTTGTCTGGAGAGCTGCTTGAACCTAGGTCTTCCTTGACTAGGGCCAACTGTTCTCTATTCTACATTTCCTTATATATTGTACCAATTGATGAGTAGATTGATGTCACACTTCAGAGTGATTACTAATAAATGATTACGGCCAGCCTGAATGATATGAGCAGTCATTTGGTTAAGGTAATAAAGCATAGTCATCACAAGCACTTGAATATCAGACCTACATAATTTAGTTACTTACATACTTAGGACCTTGGAGTGTGCATGCTATTATAAATGCAGAATGGAGCCATTCATGTCAAGAGTGCTCCTGTGAAAATCCCCTACTCTGATTTCATTTAATTAATTACATAGTATTAGCCACAAAAAAGTCAGTTAAAAGCTCAGATCCAGAATATTCAAATATACAGAACAGTAAGCAACCAATTAATTGTAAAGCACTTCATTTGTCCCAGGGGCTTTCCTAGATACTGGGGACCCAAAAATAAAATGAAACAGTTTTTGCCCTAAAGGAGCTTATGTTTTAATACTGGAAATAATACACATTTAGTCCAAAATGTATACAAAACAAAATATTACTGGGGGAGGGTGGTATTGAAAGGAAACTATTATTGGGACCAGGCACATTCTCAGGTTGGAGATGGTCCTTGAACTGAGTTTTGAAGGAAGAGATCCTGTGAGACAGAAGTAAGGAGCAAATGAGTTCATGATATGGGGTGTGGAATTGCCCAAAGGAAATAGGATATACATGTAATGCACAGTAAACAAGCCAGTTGGACTAGATTGTAGAGCCTGTGATGGGGATATAATGTGTAATGTAAAATAAATTGGCAAAGGTATGTTGCACCCTTGTCAAGGACTTCAAATAACAAAATAAGAAATTTATATTTTATTTCAGGGGACGTAGTGGGACATTTTGAGGCTCTTGAGTACTTTGGCATCTCTGTGGAGTAAGGACAGAGAGAGTCAAGACTTGGAACAGAGAGAGATATGTTAGGAGGTTTTTGCAAATTATTGCAAGAGTTAATGGGGATCTAAAACAGAGTAGTGGCCATGTGAGTGGAGAGAAGAGTATGTGTAAAGAAAAAATCAAGTGAGACAGAGAAGAATTGGATTGCTTGAGAAACACCCAAAACCTTCTATTCTGCAGCAAAATATGCCTTCCCAGGCTTTCAGTTGTACTGTTTACTAACTCATAATCCTGGCTCACCTCAGGAATCTACTCCCTTCACACCTGCTCCATTCCTGCTGAAAGCCTTTGGCATGCCAGCCCTGCGCAAACAGAAACCAAAGTCTTAGTTCTAATTGCTGCTGACCAAGCAAGTATTACAGAGATTTGTAGGATAGCAGGTATCAATTAAGGTTAAATGGCTGGGGCAGCTTTTGAAGTTATTAATTAAGTCTACATTTATATCCTCACTCAGTGCTACCTTTAATAACTTTAGAAGCACCCAATGGCCTCACTGGAAACTATCTTTTTCACTGCCTTCCTTTTTCTTTAGATAGGCAATATTTATTGCCCGTATCCATATTCCAAGTCTTTGCCCTAAGCTCTCTCTCTAGCTGAGCTACTGGTAGCTTGAGTAATCTCTATGACTTGTTAGGATATGTAGACAGGTGCCCTAAATCCTAATTACTTGTTAGGCTGTCTTTTCAACTCCAAGCCATTTACTAACCAAAAGGAGACTTCTGGTACCAGTTCACAAGCTAGGATGGCCACTCTTTACCTGTTCTTCTGGATACATTTTTTTTTACCCAAAAGCATACAGATATCCATTACCACACTCTATCAGACAGAAATTTAGAAATCAGTAACCTCACACTACAATTGAAGCACATAGCACACACATTGCTTTCCTTGTACTAATTAGATTGAATATGGAAATTTGAGGTCTTTCATTCTCCTCACAATCTATAACTATGTAAATAGTTCTCAGAGTTATTTTAGAAATTGTGACAACATATTAACCCAAACAATTCTAAAAACATGGAGTACCTATGCTTGGGTTAATGATCATCCAATGATCTTGGTATAACACCTCCAGCATATCCCCTCCAGTTCTCTCTTTGTGAACTAGAAGGGCTTAGAAATTGGTGATGGGCTCTTAAAGCACAAGGATCACCAGTGGAATATTAAAACACAATGATATGGCCCATATTGGATGTTTTAGTATAATCATAGTCTAATTAGATGATTAGACTCTAGATAATAAAGCTTATCAAATTGTATTTTCTCTTTAAATCCACATTGAAAATGGAAGCAATGTAAAAACACCAAGAGCAAATACATGTGACAGGAAAAATTCTAACACCAAATTTAAAAAAAAACTTTTTGGTAAATTGAAAAAAACACCTTAAAATTAAGTTTAAAACTAATTGCTATGATACTGGCAAAGAAGACAAATGCAAAGGATTAAGAGAGCTATAAAATTCTGGTTGGTTGGCTGCAGTTCTGCTCTGAAGCACTAGCTGGCATTAGTGTGAAATTTAAATTCACTTCTGTGCTGGTGATTGCCTCTTTGGAGCTCATTATCCATTCTCTGGCATAGAACTCGAGAGTAAGTAAGCCATTTAGCTTGATTTAGGCAAAAAATAACCCCTGGGTCTATAGGTTTCTTGTAGCTCAACATATAGGTAGCCAATATGCTGCTCTAACAGGAAAATTTCCTCTGGTATGTCAGGGCTAAGAAACAGGTTCCATAACTATCCCTGTTAAATGTGAAGCCCATGACCCAGGATTGTCTAAACTTTGTAAATGGCATTTGTAAATTTGAAGTATGATATCCCTCAGTTACAATCTAGACTTTGGAGTTTAATCATTCAAGAGAGTTTCAGATTTGGCTCCTGAAAATCTTTAAGTGAACATTCTAGTCTTCTGAATTGCTCTTTTGGGGATTAAAAAAAAACAGTGAAGAGTCAGGAGATATGTATTTTTAGTAACAGGTTAAATATTAATAAACTGACAGGTTAAATTTAATAGGTCTAAGAACTGCTACGTCAAACTGTATTGTTATATGACAGAAACTAAGGGGGATGATGAGCCTTTCCAAGCTAACCAACCATATCAGCCAGCCCCAAGGATATTTAAAGACAGTCTGCCTCATGTTCTTACCAGCGTAGAAATCACCTTTGGAAGCAAAGGGACCAGAAAGTCCTTCTCTTTCCTGTTTAACCACTGCACAGATGTAGTGAAAATCTGGAAAAGGTAAATGACATGACTGCATTATCATGAAATAGTGTAGTGATAGTGCAATTATATTCAACTTGAGCTACAAATATGAATTTCTCAGCAAGTTAGCCTACTCATCTTTTTGTCTGATTTTGAGAGTAAGGGAATTGAGAACTATTTTCATAGTTATAGATTGGGAGAAGGAGAATATTTTTGTTAGTGCAGATAAAATAAGTTTACAAAATTATGGCTTTTTCTGTACTGTTATTCTGAAACTCTTGATTAAGTACTAACTAAGTACTGATATAGAAGTTTAAAAGATAGATGAACAAAATCCATTAGTCAAATCAATAATTTCTCTGTTGACTCATTTTCTTGGCAACATAGTTTTCCATGTTAAACAGATTATAGCAAAACATCATAATTTGTGGAGGTTGTGAGGCCTTGCATAGAGGAAGGTCAATGGGGAGAAGGAAGTTAACAGCATCTTACATTTTGTTGTCTACCAAGTTGGCATTGACAGTCTTTCCATTGCCAGACAAAACTATTGTACTGGTATATGTCAGAGATGTTGATAGGACTGAAAAACTCTAACCTATCTCTCTAGAGGGAGATGGAAAGAGACAGTTGGGTTACTCCTAGATTCTTCATTTTTGCCTTGCTCTCCTACTTTGTTTCCCTGCTTAATCTCTTAGTAGGGCTAAATAAAGCAAGTCTGCTTTTCTGCAGAAATGGAAATGAAATGACCAGCAGTATTGGTATTTCTTTGCTCCATCTTTATTAAGTCATCCTTCATTTGCTGTGCCCAGGACTCAAATATTAGAAATACAAACTCTGGGTTCTTTTTTGTTGGTGGTGGTGTTTTTGCAATTGGCTACAGATTCTAGGAACTGCATCTTATTCTTAGGAGTTTAATAGTATTTAGAAGGAATAGAGCTTGGCTAGAATCTTGTTGGTTTAATCTGGCAGTGTTGTTTATCTGTAAAAGGATTATTGAGGCTTACATAGAAGGGTGAGGATAAGATGGTCTCAATGTTTAAGGCTTTAAATCAGTCACTGTATTATAATTAACTTTAATATCTTCAGCCTATAACTCTTTTTTTCCTGATGTTCTTTGCCTTTCATATTTCATTGCTTGACAGTTACAGATGAAAAGTTTGCCCCTGGAATGCATCTTATTCCTTAATGAAAGTATTAAAATATTTCATTTTCTACAAAGCACTTTCTTCTAAAAACTTTAGCAATAGTTCCTGATTATATTCTGTGTTTAACTGTGGCATTCAATTGATAGGTATTCAACTATATATGTAGGTAAGACCATTTCTTTCTTTGTTGATTGTGATAGTAATGCAAAAGTATACTTTTCCCACAAAATGAATATTTTTCATTAACCAGAGAAATGGGGAAGAAAAATTTTCTCTTCAGTCTCACAGGATTGTTCTCATGTGGATTCCAAGCAGTCATAATTTCATAGAAATCAAAGTGAACAACAGTAGTGAATTAATTTTTCCATTTTCAATGATATGTGTTATCAGTAGGATACTGCAAACATCATTCTTAGTTCACTCATCTTTAAATATCTTGATTTGTTTTGTTTAAGGTAAAATGAATAGAATGAAAGAATGCATGAACTCTACCAAATGTATGTCTGAGTAATTCCAGTAATTGTAGAAATTATCCATCAGGTGTGTGAACAAAGTATAAATAAAATGCTAGGGAAAATATAATAACAATTAAAATGGAGTAACCCATTCAAAGTAGGGCTGTTGAATGATAGAAGCCCTACTTCTTATTTAAGAAAACTAGTTTTGTTTATGGTATGGTCATCATAGAGAGAAAACTAAAGTCATCATGAATTCCAATTGCAGAGTAATCCCTTTGTGAAGGTTAAAGGCTAGCTTTCTTTTTTTCTACAGAGAGAATACTTCTTCAATACCATATTCTTTACTGGAAATTGTATTTCCAAAAGTATAGAGCAAAGTAGAAAGAACTCAAATAAGATGATTTGGGTACTTAAAAAGACTTAGCAGGGAACATTTTTAATGCATGAAAATCAGGCTTAGTGTGTGTAGACTGACGAATACAAATGCTATTACCGACAAATATTTGACATATTTAAACCTCTAACAGGGAGAAAAATTGCTGTTTCTTCCTTTAAAAAAGAAATGGTGATTTCATCTAAATATTAGTTAGTGTTCAAGATGTGTCTACAGTAAAATGCTAAATTTTGTGAAGCTGTTTTCCAATAAAAACCCCAGTGAATGTTCTCTCATTTTATACTTCCAATTGAAACTAAGAAAAGCAAGAAGCTAATTGTGGTCATAAGTGGCCCCAAGGAAGTGATATTTTTCAACTTTTCAATTAATATTGAAAAAAAGATCAAGCAATGAAAACTTCACCACGCAGTATCCTGCAAAGAATCTTAAGTATTCCAAAATCTGAGGGGAGTACAGAGATTCTGGAGATATTTTACAGACTAGTTAACAACAGTTGAAGCAGTGAGGAAGAAAAATCTCCCAAAACAAGTTAGAGGAACTGAGATTATTCACCCAGAGGTGGGAATCCTTTTATTTTCCACTGACACAACTCAGACCTTCAGGGATTTAAATTCATTAGAATGGTTTCCAGATGGTTAGGGCCATGTTTGAACAGGTTATTAAGGAAACCTCTAAGATCACCTTCTCTGGGTGTTTTCTAAAATAGGTGATCTTCTTTGTTCTGCTTTAGTGTGGATACCCTATCTCAAAGTGACAATGACTAAGTAACTTCTCAAGTACCGTGATATTCATGAATTATGTAGTATGCATTTACAATTGAAACACGAGATGTGCTAACAGTAACCTTCAGGAAGACTTGCAGTCAATAAGAAGGTTTGGGCACAAAATGGAAATCTCTATTTCTTGATCAGTATCCCTTTTGGGGGTGGTTTTCTCTCCTAATAGGGTGTTTCAAGTCTTCTACTTCATCATTTAGTGTCATGAAGACTAGAGCAAGCATTATGTGACAGGATTTTGCCTGGTTAAGACTGACAGTGGGCAATTAGGTGGTGCAGGGAGGTAGGTGGCACAATGGATGAAGCACTGAACCCAGAGTCAGGAAGGTCTGAGTTTAAATCTAGTCTTGGACACTAGTTGCGTGACCCTGGGCACTTCATTTAACCCTGTTTGCCTCAGTTTTCTCACCTGTAAAATCAGCTGGGGAAGAAAATGGAAAACTACTCCAATATCTTTGCTAAGAAAATCCCAAATGGGGTCACAAAGTATCCAATGTGACTGGCAATACTGAACAACAATGAAAACAGAATATGACAAATACAAAAATGCTGGAGGGTTCCTCAAATCTCTAAGGAAGAAAGGGGAAAGATAGGAGATGTCTAGTCTACTGAGATTTAGTTCATGGACAATAGCCTACCTAGACATTCCATTCCATGTCTCACAGAAAAATGTCCTAAACCTTGATATTTGAGATTCTCTGCATTCATCCAGAACACAGTTAAGGATATAGAGATTGATAGAGATAAAGATATTTCTAATATTTTCTTCCACTGCTCCCCCATATAAACTCTTCAGTGATACTGCTTTGCTTCCCTTGAGCATGCCTCTTTGCCTTTCATCATACTGTTTCTCCTCTGTGGAATGCCTTCTGTCCCATATACACCAATCAGTATCTCATTCATCTTTCTAATTCTATCCTTTGTCCACTACCTAAAGAGACTTTCTCTGAATCAGTGAGCTTAGAACATTCTCTTTGGAAGTATACTTTTTACATAGGATATATTGCTTTATGGATTGTTTTGTAATTACCCATCTGTACAAAACCTTATTTTTTACAAAGCTCTTTCCTCCAAACAACCCTGTGAAGCAAGTAGTACATTACTCCTTCTTCAAGGACTTTAGTCACACTGTTCTAAGTCACAAGTTAGCTTCAGATACCTCAATTTCCCATTTTAAGTCATCTTCATTTTCCCACTATCATTAAAACTTAAACCCAATGGAATGTACCTTCTTGAAGCCTTAGTGGAATTTGTTTTTGAAGAGGACTGAAGAAATTGGTGGCAGGGCTCTGATTATTGGGACACATAATATACCTTTAGCTGTTTCCTTCTATGTAATAAACATGTTACTGGTCACAAGTATAATTAAGCAAGAGAATGAGGAAAGGTCAATAAAATTACTGTTGTCTACTTGTGTATGAAGGATGAAGAGAGTAAACAGTTTTAGAAATCTGAAAAGAATAGGGTCATAGGTCAAAGGATGATGCAGTGAGAGCTGGAAGGGAGCATAGAGGTCAGTAAATCCAACACCCTTATGGCTGAGGAAAATAAGATCAAGAGAGGATCAATGATTTTCCAGGGACCCATAGCTAGTAAGTATCTGGTGAAGGATTCAAACTCACATCTTCCTAACTCCAAGTCCAAAGCTTTATCCAGTAAGTTAGTGGATAGCTCGTTTAAGCCCCACATATATTTCCACTATTCTGTCATTTAAAGCTTAAGAGTCAAGACCTAGTAAGTATTCCTCAAGGCATAAGTGTGAACTGAAACAGACTACTTAAAATTAGTAATCATTAAGGAATGCAGGTAACATTGTCTAATATTAAAATATAAAGTATCTTTGTCTTTGAAATCTGGTCTTCAGTTTCTTATATTGCTGAACAACCTCTTTGATTCTTATAAAAACCCAAAAATAAACATTAATTTTAAAATCAGAATAATATTTCATTTTACCTGCTGGTCCTTAATCTCAGGAATCCATAAAGTGGTTCTGATTTATTCATTATTTCCTAGTAATGATGGGGAAATATAAATGTATAATCAAATCTAATTCAATTAGCTAAGCTTTTTGATGTGTCCTCAATTAAAGACAATTTGAAGTTTTATTTATTGTATGATTTACTTTTCAAGAAGATTTTTTTGGTATTTAGTTTGCTCTCTATTTTGTTTTTGTTAAGCTGTACAGTCTTACCTAACTTTTTGTCACCCCATAAACCATAGCAGGTCAACACCGTCCACAGTATTTTTTGGCAAAGATAGTGTAGTGGTTTGCCATTTCCTTCTCTAAGTGCTTAAGGCATAATGAGATGAAGTGACTTGCCCAGGGTCACATAGCTCGTGTCTGAGCCTGGATAAGAACTCAGGTCTTCAGGACTCCAAGCCCAGAGCTCTGGCACTGGGGCACAGTTTTCTACTTTTATAAAAAATTTGAAAACCATAAGATTTTATAATTGATCCTGAAATGAAAAGGAGTCACTGAATTTTACTGAGGGAGGGAGTGACATTGTTGGACCTGTACTTTAGGAAAATCGGTTTGATGGATGAATGGAGGGTGGACTGGCATGGGGAGATACTTGAAACAGGCAAACTCATCAGTAGGTTATTGTTATAGTTCAAGTATGGGGTGATAAGGATCTACATCAGAATTGTGGCCATGTCAGAGCAGAAAGGAGCATGTACTAGAATGAGGAGGACAGTTTATATTATAGCACAAATATTGGAAGGACAAACAACTGTGAAAGCTCTAGGGACTAGTATCAATTAATGATTGACGGTCGTACAATAAACATGATTCTAGAGGGTCACTGATGAACCATACTACCTACTCCCTGACAAAGATGTTTCAGGACAGAAGATTCAGGATGCAGTTTGAGAATATGTAAGTTTGTCTGTGCGCATTTGCACACGTGTTCTTTGCATGCATCTCTGTGTGTGTGTATATATATATAAGCATGTACATATATATATATAGATGTATACACCTATACAGAGAGACATATATAAATGTATATAGAAGGCTAATGATTCCTTTGAATTGTCTCTATTCTTCTTTCAGAAAGTTAGAAGCATGATTCATGATAGGAAAATGGGCATGGCACACCACAAGATATATTTCCTAAGAAGTTTAACTTTCTGGAAAAAAAAATCATACTTCACATAAATAGCATTACTAAAGAGGTGATGTGCATCTATAGAAGTGAAACATGTTACTTATATCTTAACATAAGCAGGTTCTTCAGATATTGAAATAAAAAACACGAAAAGTAGGTTTTAAGCATTTGACAGCTAATAATTTATTCCTGAATTAACCACCCTTCAGATATCTCCTACTGTTTTTGTATTCTTTATTCTCCTTAGGAGGAAGTTAATTTCTTTCTTGTTGGAAAAAAGATAAGTAAGGGCAGCTAGGTAGGGCAGTGAATAGAGCACTAGCCCTGGCATCAGGAGGACCTGAGTTCAAATGCAGCCTCAGACATTTAACATAAAACTAACCTTAGGCAAGTCACTAACCGGAGTTGCCCTGTCTTCCCCTCTCAAAAAAAGGTAAATAAGGGCAAGAACTCTTTTTTTCAGCATTAACACTGTGCCTTATTCATAGTGGGTTCCCTGAAATATTTATTGTATTGGACCTTAGACCACCATATTAAAAAAATGAGAAAATGCTTAGAGGTCTTGTAGTTAAAGTAAAAGCCATAAATGCCTCTAACTTATTTTTATATACATATATATGTATATATATATGTATGTATTAACATTTGATTTTAGAACTTTAAATTCTAGATTCTTTCCCTTCCTCCCTTGTTACCCACCCCCATTGAAAAGACAAGCAATTTAATACAGGCCATACATATGCAGTTATACAGAACATCTCCACAATGGACATTTTGTGAAAGACTGACTATATTTCCCTCCTTCCTATCCTGCCCCCCACTTGTTCTATTCTCTACTTTGTCCCTCTCCCTTTAGAGAAGTGTGTGCTTCTAACAACCCTACCCCCCAACCTGTCC
>CM053597.1:121312246-121349137 GCA_028646575.1 Pseudocheirus occidentalis | reverse complement strand
TGAATTCACATTTTTGTTTCACTTGGTAGCTAAAAATAGTTATTTCCATGATAAAATCATTTTCTTGTACTTTATATTTTTGAAAGAAATGCAATTCACTTGCTTTCAACCAGTGTAAATCTTGAACAATCATTTACTTTTTTATGTGTTTTTCCCTTTTTGAGTCTTAAGATGAGCTATTTAAATTAATTCTACTTCTTAAGCATTATTTAACATTTTACTTAACTGAACTATTGGCTCTCTCTTTTCTTTTTTCTTTCTTTTTTTTTAATTCTGTAAGTTGATTCTTTATTTTCCATGAGAGAATTATAAAATAATCAGTTTAAATGAGGTCAGGGATAATTCTAATTTTCTCAGAAGAATATTGTTTTAGGTTAAATGCATTTGTGGAGAAGGAGGTGTGCTTTCTACTGAATTAGTAGAATGGAAAGTAAGGAAAAAATGCTATTAAGATAATATTGAATTTTATTTTCAATTATGTCATTATAGTCACCCCATCCAAAATACTCATTTTGCTGACCTTCGGAATGGTCACTTGCTTTCCTGTCCCACATTAAGCTACTTTAGCTGTTAATGTTCAAAATTGTCTTTGGATATGTTTTAAATAACGCTTCTAGTGACTGAAAGTGGTTGTGAACTTATTGAACGCTATCTGTAAAGTAATGAATTAGATAGTATTGGAACAATGAAAGGAAAACCGTATACAAGAAACCATATGACAAGCAGAAAGGCATCATCATTGTCATTATCATCATTATCATGTTACCGCCAAAACACCCACTCCGTTGGTATAACACCTACTATGTTCCAGGCACTGCTAATCACATTTTACAAATATTATCTCATTTGATCCTTACAACAATGCAGGGAAGTAGGGGCTACTGTGATTCCCATTTTACACTTAAAGAAACTGTAAGGGACAAAAGTTAAGTTACTTGTCCAGGATCACACAACTAGCAAGTTCTGAGATCTAACTTGAACTCAGATTCCTGACTCCAGACCCAATTCACTATCCACTGTGCCATCTACCTGCCTAGTCAATAAAATTGTTGAACATGGAGGTAAAAAGACCTGCTGTGACATGCATTAGCTATGTGACCTTGGGTAAACCATCTAATTCCTTTTAGCTTCAGCTTCCTCATCAGTAAATCAAGGATAATAAATAGCAACGGCCTTCTGGGATCAAATGATATAATATCGGTAAAGCACTTTGCAAATCTTAAACCACTCTTTATATTTGAAGTATTGTCATTAAAAGTTGAAGACTGCCTTAAGCAGCTCACAGTGTAGTTGGGAATGCAAAAGAGCACTTTTGCAATATCACATCAGCAACTGTAAAATGTCTGTAAAATCTCTCTTAGTAGGAATGGTTAAGTAATGGAATGTTTGTGCCAACAGAGATTTCTGCTTAGGTGAGGCCTTATCAATGAATTCATTTTGACTTTTCTAGTTAAAATGACTTTAAAATGTATTAGTATATATTTTAAATATATTCAGTCACCGTGATTACATCTTTTTGTGTTTATTGTTATGATGATCAGAATCACAGAAATGATGCCACAAGACAGAATGATCACTTATCATAACCTTGGCCAGGTCATTTAATTTCTTGATGCTCCAGGATTCTATTTAAAACTATAGGATGCAAAAAAGGTATTGACTTATAATAGTAGAAGGAGTTTAAGCATTTGGGGAGCTTCCTATTATCAGCAAAATCACAGGTCCATTTTCTATTTCCATTGCTTTGATAGTATGACATAGTAGATGAAAATGAATATAAATTAAACTCAATGTGCATTGATCACAGAACATGCCTGGGTTTGTTTTTGGCTCTTAGATTCTTAACATCAGCTTGTGTTTTGTGCTTTATCTCCTTCTCATAAAAGTCAAGTACTGTACAAATCAAAAATTAAGGGTTTCAGCTAATCACATTTTCATCCCATACAATAAAACCTAACATATGAGAAATGAGATTGTGAAGGAAGTAGTGAGGCAGAGTTAATCCTTTACGTCTTTTTTTTTCTTTTAGAGGAAGCAAGTTTTATAATCAGACATTGAAGAAAGTGATTTCTGGGGATTCAGTCAGGAAAGGGATGCAAGTACATTGGGGAAGAAATGAGATGATATGGCTGAAAGCAGGCATTTGGGAATTTTCAGATCACATGAGAGGGAAAAGAAACAGACTGGATAGGCTGAGGCAAAGGAGAGCAAAATTGATGTCATGAAACAAAGGGAGAATGAATGATGGAGGTGAGTCAGATGAAAGTTGCTATTTATTATGCTAATCAAGAGGGTTACTGTTATTTTTGAGCAAAAAAGTCTCTTGATAATAACTGTGACAGAATACCATTTTGGGAGCTATGTGTAAGATTAATAGATTGAGCAGTTAAGTGGAGGCAGAGTGGTGTCTTAGTAGCAAGTCAGTTTAGTAATAGGGCTAACAATGACCTTGACAAGGGCAATGGAAATGGAAAAGACAGAGCAAATATAAATGACCTTGTGGAAGAAGACTTGGGGATTTTAAAATAGATTTGGGTACAGATAAATCCACTGCACAATATAGGAGTCAAGTACAATTAAAAGTTTTGGGAGTATAACATGTCTGATCATCATGGGAAATTGGAGAATCAAAGGAAGAAGATAAATTCTGTTAAAATAATGTTTTACTGATTTTGTAAAATCTCGCTGTCATTTCCTGGGGTAGGAGGGGAGAGAAACTTTCTTCCTTATCGAACACTCAGTTGTGACAAAAAATCAAAAGTTAGTTATGCAAAGACTGATGAATTGACCTTGTCTGACCACAGCAACTTCCTTCTGTTCTTATAGTCTACTAACTTCCCAGAAGATTCTTTTGGTCCCACTGATACTCTGGAAAGCATTATGTCATCTGAAATTCTTCTCTGTACTCTTATTTCTGTATCTCAAAGGACACGTAATAGATTGTTAACACTCTGCCAAAAAATGTTAAAGTCAAAACTCTCCTTATTACCTTTCTAGTCAACTGAATACAATTTGACTTCCACTGGGTTTCTTGACCATTATTTCTCTATAGCCTGTGTCAAATCCCTTTTACTGCTTGTTCCTTGACTTTCTCTAAAAAGCAAAAATGCCCATTTCATCCTGTGTTTAAGTAGCAAATAATACGAATCATATAAGTTTCTATACAAATGATAAATGGAAATAATATTCAACAAATTACATTTTTAAAAATGCTTTATCAGAGCAGGAGAAATATATACTTAATTTAACAAGATAAAAATATGATAGAATATAGATAATGTTTATATGACAGTTTCTAAGTCTTTATGAGGTCCTGAAGGATCCTTTCATATGTGTTAATGACCTCTGTTTTTGTCTGATACCACTCTTCTGGAATCCACTAGACAGTTCCACAAACATTCATTAAGTACTTTTGTTTCAGGCCCTATGCCAAGTGATGAGGCTACAAAGACAAAAATAAAAGGTATTATCCTGAATGAACTTAAATTCAGTTAGAAGAAATCACCTCGTGAATGTAAATTAAATACAGAATGTAAGTAAGTTAGATACTAAGTAACTTCCGGAGGAAGGACACTAGCACCTGGGGGAGGGGAAGGAGGGGAGGCAGGGGAACAGGGATAATTATCAAAGGTTTCCTGTAATTAGTGGCATGAATTGAATGTTGATGACAGTCAGGAGTTCTATGAGACAGAGGTGAGGAGAGAATGTTTCCTAAACATGGAAGTAATTGGTCCAAAAGTATAGAGATGGGGCACCATGTATGGGCACATTAAGCAGGCCAATTTGGTCAGAAGGTATACTGAGTGAAGGAAAGAAATGTGAAATAAGGCTGGAAAGAGAAGTCAGGGGCAAATTGTAAAACTATTTCCTCTTATTTATTTATGACTCCTACCCCTTATTTTCAATCAAGACCAGTTAAATGTGACATAAAGTAACAATATTAGAACATATTTTCTTCTCATATCAAAAAGTAGAATTTAAATCAACTTATCAATAAAAAGTGAAAAGGTCAAAAATGTCTTAATTATTCTTTAGATTTTCTTATATGCTTTTGATTACAAGGAAACTAGCATCTGACTTAAGATAAACCTTTAGTTAAGAACTGGAAACTATTAGTAAAGATGCAAAGTAAATTCAGTTTGTTTTGTTTTGTTTTTGACAGTTTGCAGCATGTGGCTTTTTATTGAGATGTCGCGGCAGCTGCGACATACACTGAGGCACTTTTCTTATATAAAAAATGGGTGGGGCCTGACCTCAGCTTGCAGGCAGAATGGAGCTTTACATAGTTTGTGGTCTGTGGGGTTGGTGATAGGGTTTTCTTCCCTCATGTGTAGGTAAGTCTGAGTGACACAGCACATACAATACAGTTAAGAAGGTAAATCCAGCAACCAGTGTATGGTGGAGAACTCCAGTCTGGGGGCAGTATTTTTTTTTATTGGAGCTCCTGTTCCATAATTTCTGGATAGGAAACAGAACTTTAGGGAAATTAAAATCAATAAATGTAAGAAATTGCAGAAACCATTTGGTAAAATCATTACATTCTTTCTGATGAAGAAATGAAAGCCCAGAGACAATAAATGACTGGTCCTAGAACTCTGCTGAAAAAAGTTGTGATTTTGACTTTGAAATTCCAGGTATCAAAAGTAATAGAGAAACATCTAGCAATGGAAGCCAAATCTAATATATTTAGTACTATGCTACAATTACAAACAATTTCCTAAAAGCATCCTAAAAGATAGAAACTGTGTTGTTTTTCATTGTTACATCCCCAAACAACAAACAGTCTTCCTTGAACAAGATAGGTATTGAATAAATACACATTGAATTGATATGTTGAATCACTGTACCAAAGCACATACATTGGTGTTCCTGTTTAACCAGTGATCATGTCTTCTAAACACTAATTGGCATTGTAGAAAGAATGCTTGGATTTAAAATCCAGACTTGGATTCAACCTCCATGTGACCCTGGGCATGTGCTTTACCTTTCTTCATTTTCCTCATCTACAAAATAAGATAATTGAATTAGGTGACCTGCAAGGTCAATGTCACCTCTATATTTATGATTTTGTGGTCTGCAAGCTTAGTTTATTCACAGGAATTATGAGAAATTCTGTCAAATTTGTATTCACTCTTTCATTAGCTCTGTGTACAACTAATTTGCATTTTATATATAATCACATCTTTTTTTCCCAATGTGACTACAGTTTTGACAACTAGATTTGACATATTAGATGGAGACTTCTCTATTGTTAGCTTTATTGTGTGAATCTTGCTGATAAAATCCAAAATGACATTATTGAAAATTATATTTTTTAAAAGATGCTTTATTTTCTCAGAAGCTGGGCTGATTGTAAGGTCTTCTATGAGATTGGCTTCATGCTGGGAAAAGTTCAGCTTAAAGAACAGATGCATTGTAAGCCAAATGGGAGTTCATTAATAGCAGGAACACTGACACATTTAATACTTTGAGTAGTCATTACTATGCAGGAGAAATAATTTTTAAAAATCTACCCAGGCTAAGCTTGTTACTAGATATCATCATCAGAATGCAAAAGACTTCTAGTTATTAATGAAACCAAAATATAAGATTCATCGGATATCTTACATTTCAGTTTAACTGTCTTTGGACCACCTACCCCTAAAAATGTCCTCCCATTTATATTTTTATCCCTCCTTAATCTTTCCTACTTTCTCCCTCCCACTTCATTTCATTTTTCCTTCCTAAACTACAACCCTCATTTCTTTTTTCATTATAATTTTGACGTAGATGATTCCACTCAGTTTTCTTTCTTATTACAGTCATATCTGTTTTCACCCCTATTTACTGGAGTGATTACTTGCCCACCCCTGGTATAGTGGAAAAAAGTGATGGATTTTGGAAGTTAGACACCTTGGGTTAAAATTCTGACTATTTATCTAACTTTGGGAAAGAGGGGAAATTGCATAAGCATTTCTATAGCACCTATGAGATCCTATGCATTGTGTTAAGTACTTCACAAACATTATCTCTTTTGATGACTTTTGAAAATGAGTCAATCAATGAATCCCTTGTGTAACCACTTTACTCTCTTGAAGCTTTTCTTCCTTTTTGGTGTGGTCAAATCTATGTCATTAGTTGTCATGAAAACGTTAAATCTCTCTTGATGTGAACTCTCCTGTCGAATTTTAAACCGCTAGATCCTGCCACTCCTTTCTCTGAGCTCTTGGAAATCTACTTTTCCCAAGTGCATTAGGCTTTACCTAGCATAAAATCTACTAAGCAGCCCTTGCCCAAAAGGACTCCATCGTTCTGCTTTTGTAACCAATTCCTTCTTATTGGTCAGAATCAGGTCCAAAAAGCAGTTTCTCTCATCTATCGGTCCATGGATTAGATATTTTATTAAATACTACAAAATATACTGAATGCTAAAGCTTCAGTAAAGTTAATTAAATCTTTGATACCATAGGTACTTTATTATCTCACAACTCTGGAAATCGGTCATTTCACAACAGTTTTTGTATGGTATTGTAGATATAGTCTACTCAAAAAAAGCCTTTTTTGTTGTTGGTATTCAATTATTCAGGGGAGAAAAGGAGGCAGTGTTGGGAGTTAAACTATCCAGACTTGACAATACAAGTCTTGAGCACTTTTTAAAGATATATGATTCCTGATATTAGCACATATTTGTGCCTTCTTTCTTTATCCCAAATAATGTAGTGCAAAAAATGGTTAATTGAGCTTATCTCATATGTGAATTCTAGGTTAAATATTTTATATAAATTCATCAATTGCTGATGGATTTTTTAAAAGACTGAAAGCACACACATATACCCAAAGTATGTATGCCTGTTCTTTTTATAGTAGTTAAGAACTAGAAACTGAGGGAGGTGCCCACGTGTTAGAGAATGGTTAATCCAACTATGATAAAGAAAGGTAACAGAATATTATTATGCTGTAAGAAATTATGATGCCATTTCAGAAGAAACTGTGAAGATATAGCTAGTCTGATCTAGATTGAAAGAGGCTGAATTGTAGAACAAATTATACTATAAAAATAAAGTTATAGGGGAAAAAATACTTTTGAAAAAAATAACTATTTTGTGAAATACTTTAAAACTCTGATTAATGCAATGATGAAGTCCAGAAAACTGGAGATAAATCATGGCACCCACCTTTTGTCAAAAAAGCAGATAGTCTTAAAGTTCAGAAAGAAATATGCATATTTGGATATGATCAATGTAAAAATTTGTTGTTCTGGACTATGAATATTTATTATAAAGCTTATTTTTAGTTGTTTTATTAGGGGCAGTGAGAAGGAATTATAATATTTAATAGAAAAAATAGCCAATGGCTGAGATAACAATAAAATAATGGAAACTTAATTTGTCCTTGTTGCTGCAAAATAATGGTTTCATCTCCCATGCATATTTTACCCACTTATCAAAAATACAACTTTCCATTTGACTTTGGGATCTGTACGGCTGGAGTCCTTCAAGCATAAGATCCTAAGTCACTTCTTAAAATGACACAACACTGAATGATTAATTTCTAATCAAACAAGATATATAAAAAACTGGAAGTTAGGATATAATCTCTATGAAATGAAAAAAGGGATACCAGTTATTCCAGAAATCAAATCAATTACATGTAGACAATCCAGTTAATTCAGTTGAAAAAAAAAATTGGTCAGAGTTACACAAATAAAAAGGAGGAAATGTGGGGAGCTGAATTGTCCAGATTTGACTTAATACAGGTCATATACACTGTTTTAGGATGCCTGGCTTTGCTTCATTAAGTGTAATTATAATAATGAATCCTAGCTACTTCATAGTCTAGCATCACCCAGGGCTGTTTTTAGACTGTATGGAGATGCTGTTGGAATGGAATAACATAATGGGCTGGATAGCACCTTGAAAAGATGGAAAAGGCCTTCTACAAACTGAATGAAATATAATAGAGATCCCTTGTCAAGAATATTTGGAAAGCCTGGTGAAATTACTTTGAATTACTACTGTAATAGATCCATTTTTTTTTTCACTTTAGTTGAGCAGCTCCTTGACAGTGTGAGATGACATTACCTATTAGTGTATAAGGAAGCAAAGTGATTATTGGATTTTCTGTTGTTGTTTTGACACCACCGTGTCACCTCCAACTAAAAGTGTATTTGAAACCAGCAAGAATTTAATTTTATTTCAATATACAGGGATAGGTGATGTCTTTTCATTGAGTTTGAAATGATTAATACCCAGCAGCAACGCATACTAAGGGGAGGAAAAAGATTAGGGTATATTATCATTCATTTAGAAAGGTAAAGAAATGTTTTCCTTCTCACTACCCCATAGGAAAGATAATTCTACCATTTTCCATTTTGGTTTTAGGAGGTAAAATCAGCGAATGAATGAATAAATGAATGTACACATGTTTATTAAATGCTTAACAGGTGCAAAACATGATACAAAAGCAATGAGAATAAAAATACAAAAGCAAGATAGTTCAACTTTAAAGGAGCTCATATTCTAACTGGAGAAGGCAACATATAATTATCCATAAACCCTGAGGGCCTTCAGTTTTATACTATCTGGGACTTCTAATCTCTTTTCTTATAAGAATTCACAGTGTTTAACTCACTGGCAATTGGGGTGGTGGTAACTGTAGGGAGAATTTATCATAATTAAATGCTAGTTCATACTATCATCGATTTTTAGAACTGGAAAGACCAAGCAATAGCCTAAGTAATTCAGGGATATATCAATAGATGATTATGGAGATCAAAGTAACTGGGCAGAATTTCAGTTGTTTCATGTGCAATTTATGAGCAACACATGGAAACCCGCTACATCACTTTATAACAGCATCTCGTGTTTCGCTAAAACTGGTACTGTCCACTTCTGTCTTTGTAGAGTTGAGAATCTATGGGTATATAAACATGTCATGTGATATCAGTTTCTAGATGTGTTTAGTCAAACTGTTTTTCTCTTGTTTTTTTGTTGCTTTCTTTTTTTTTTATTTGGCAGTATGATTCAAGTAGGTTTCTTTTTTTTTTAAATGACTTGTTTATTTACTTTTAGTTTACAAGATTCAGTTCCACAATCCATTGAATTTCAAATTTTCTCCCCTCCCTTACCCCTGCCTCTCCAGGGCTGCATGCAATCAAGTATAAGATCTGAAAATACTTTTACGTTGTAAAATCTGGTTGTATGGATTTGACCCAGTAATACCACTTCTGGGGTTGCACCCCAAAGAGATCATAGAAGTGGGAGAAAGACCCATATGCACAAAAATATTTATTGCAGCTCTCTTTGTGGTGGCAAAAAACTGGAAATTAAGGGGGTGTCCATCAATTGAGGGATGGCTAAAAAGGTTGTAGTATATGAGTATAATGGAATACTATTGTGCTATAAGAAGTGGGGAGGAGATGGACTTCGTATTTACCTGGAGAGGGTTATACAAACTGATGCTAAGTGAGAAGAGCAGAACCAGGAAACATTTGTGCACAATCACAGACACATCATATGTGTGATGACTAGCTTTGATAAACTGGACTCTTCTCAGCAACGCACAGTTATAAGACAACTCTACAAGTCTCCAGATGGAAGGAGATGTCTACATTCAGAGAAAGATCTAGAAAAAAACATAGTTTAAATGGAGACTGAAGCAATCTACATGCCCTCGTTCTTTTTCGTGTTTGGTTTTCTTTCTTTTTTTCCATTGTTTACACCATTGGCTTTTGTTGCTTTCTTATAGGAGATGACTTTCTGGTAGGGGGAATAAAGAAAATAAAATACTTAGAAATATAAGCATTGGGGAAAAGCTGACAATAAAATCATTTTTAAAGAGTATTTCCAAGTGTCTTGTTGTTGTTGAGTTGTTTCAATCATATCAGACTCTTTGTGACCGCATTTTGGAGTTTTCTTGGCAAAGACAGTGGAGTGGTTTTCTATTTCCTTCTTCAGACCATTTTATGGATGAGGAACTGAGGCAAACAGTGTTTAGTGACTTGTTCAGGGTCATACAGCTAGTAAGTAAATGTCTAAGGCCAGATTTGAACTCAGGTCATCCTAACTCCAGACCCAGGACTCTATCCACTGTATCACCCAGCCTTCCCTGCCTAGTTTTATTTCCCACTTTATTCCAGAGCTTGATTCTAAATGCTTTTTGAACTGTTAAAAAATCAAGTCACTTTTTAGGAAATGAAGGTGTATCACCAGTGTGAACAATCAAAAGAACAGTCTCTAAACTGCAGAAATCCATCCAAAAGATAAGTTCTAAAATGATTCTGATCAGCAACACCTTTAGAATAGTTTTGTAGTTTTCCAAGTTTAGAAAGAAATTATACTTGCTTGGAGTTATATATTCTAACAGACTTGTTTCCTTACATAAGCCAAAACCTGTATACTTGAAAAAAAAATAAGATTAGGACTTTTGCCTTGAAAAGTGGTATTTCTTTTACCTAGACTTAGTTGTACATTGTGGTGATTGGAACAAATAATTGAATATACAAAACAAAAATCTTCAAGGATTCTTAATGTTACTCATAATCTTCCTGACTGAGGGAATTTTTCATTTACAGAGATAAGATGGCATTAACAATGCATTAGGCTAATAATTAAAATAAATAGTAATAATATGTATAAGAGAAGGACAGTATGATGTAGTGGATAGAACCTTAGCACAGGTGTGAGGAATAGCTGATTTCTAGTCCTCTCTCTGACACATACTGGCTACATGACCCTAATCAACCACTTTAATCTTCAGGGACCCCAGAACCTCTCTAAAACTATTCCTGAAAGAAGAGTTATAGGTTTATATTGATGGGGGGGGGATTTCAATACCATGTATTCCCTTAAACTCATGAATTCCCAGCTTCAGAGTTTTTTTTATTTCCCCCAGGGATTCAGTTATTTTAAAACCATATGACTATCAGCCAAGATGACATAACCAGTTGTGAGGCCTTGAGGAAGTGACCATGCATCTCATTTTCCTTATCCCTAAAATGAAGAGTCAGGACTAGGTAATAACTAAATTTCTTTACAGGTGCAGAACCAAAGCTACAAGGAGTAATATGTGTCCTTTTTATAGCAAAGTAGCATAGACTGATGTTAATGGACTAACTAAACTACATTAAAAAGATATTTTTCTTGAAACTAAAATCAGTACTATCAAATTGATTCAGAACAAGAAATCAACAGAAAAGTAAAGGAAGAAGCTCAAAGTATTTTCATAATGAACCAGAATACAGAAGTAAGCCTCTGAATGATGAAGGAAAGACACACAAAAGTAAAATCTGATGTAATTGTGGATAAAATCATAAGGATCGATGATAATTTCTAGATGAACTATCTGGTACATTAATGACTAGTGTTCTACCCCCAACAATTTAAATTCTTTGAAAATAAGAAGTGTTCGTTTGTGTGTGTGTGTGTGTTGTCTTTGTATCCCCACTATCTAATAAAATGGGCAGTCACATGGCTTATTGAATAAAGTGAATAAAGCATCAAGCCTAGAATCAGGAAGACATCTTCCTTAGTTCAGAACTGGTCTCAGATACTTACTGTGTGACCTTTTGCCCCAGTTTTCTCATCTATCCAATGAGCTGGAGAAATAAGTGGCAAAACACTAGTATCTCTGCCAAGAAAAACCCAAATGGGGTCACAAAGGGTCAGAAATGACTGAAAACAACTGATCAGCAAAAACCTAAAAGAATAATGCTTTTTATATTAAATAATTCTTTGACACATACTTGTTTTTTGCATTAAATGTATTTTATTGAATAATTTGATTTCTTCTTGTTAGTATTGTGATGCCCATATGAAGGGCTACTAAAGCAACCGAATGACAAATTATCCCAACTATGTATCCCTCATATCAGTCAAATTTTTGTCTAGCTATCCCTCTCTGGTCCTGCCCAATATAGCATACACTCTAGTCAGTTAATGTTGAAGGGAAAAAAAAACATGTCTGCTGCTGTAGAGGTGCAGAGCTGAGAAGGAGATATAAAGGAGATATAAATTTTGCATTCCAGCATAAAGTTACAAATAGAATCAACCTAAATTCAACAGATAATCTCTTATTATTCTGTTTAGCAAACTTAATAGAACAATGGGATTTATTGGCATTGTTCTCTGAGCAAAAACATCACAAAGAATATACACAGAGATAGCTATATAGGCTTTCTACAATACCCAAAGCAATTGTCAGATGTTTGTGCGTGTGTAAAGATAGATATGTGTGTATGTTTATACATGTATACATATACATATGTATATATTTGGCATTATATGTTTAATAGCTTAGAACTGCTTCTGAGCCCATGAATCTAAGGTACTGAATGTTTTTCCTCTCCACTAAAGGGAGTCATCTGCTCTGGACCCATACAATTTAGTCCTGGGGGAGTGTAACCTCTGAGGAAAGGCATAGGCTCCTTTTCTTATGCTTTGACTACATCCATTACCCTAGAGCACTGGGGAAAATTACTGAAAGCTTCATATTTTGCCCATGTATATATTCTCCTCAAAATATGTTTATATTGGAGTGAGTAAAAATTAGTCAATATGCAATATGAAGCATTTCTTACTTCCAAAAGAAATGTTTAATGCATAATACTGGCAACTGTACATTATTGACAGAAGACTTACAAGAAGATTCAGTAACTTAACTTATAACTGCTGTTACAGTCTCCTTGAGACAATCATTAAAGCATAAAGCAACTTGTTGACATGCTGAATAAGTATTGTTGTATTTCACCATTTTTCTGCCTTGTCTCTTCAGAGTCTATATCTGTCATCCATCTAGTCCAAGGCTTGGTCTCCGCTTCTTGTCTGGTCATCTTATCCAATGCAAAAGCTTCCCTTGCTATTAGTCTTTTTGGACTGCAAGACCTCCAGTCCTCTCAAACTCACAAAATCATCTTGATGTCTGGAATATATCTCAAAACCTGTACTTTAGAAAGAAACATAAAAGAGGCAGCTGGAATACAGCCTCATCTCTCCTAGGCAGAGTATATACTTTTGTTGTTATATGCTTATGACTACACGGTGGTCAAAACAGGGAAGGGGATGAATGGCCATCTCTTGCCAAGAAGTCTTAGAGGTATATGAGGCTATCTGGAGAGTCAACGGAGGAAAGCACCAGAAATACATTCATGTTTTTAAAGATACACTGAGTCATTGCCTCTTTCCATTCAGTTGCCAACTAAGATATTACTTTGTCATCCTCAAAATGCCAAAGTGATGGTGCAAACACGGTCAGTGAGAAACAGAAAGGGCAGTACTATACCTGTTGTGTCCAATTTCAGGTTCCATAAATATGGGCAATGTAGAAGAAAGGGGGAAAAGAAAATGACAGTGACAATAAAAACTTGAATGACATACAAAAAACTGTTAGCTGAATAAAATAAGAATGAACTCCAAATATTCAATCATTTGTCAAATCTTTTTGTTTTCTTATCCACAGCATCTATCACTATTCAGTCACCAACTTTGTTCTAGACTTTTATCACCTCTCACCTGAACTTTAGTAATAGCCTCTTAACTGGTCCCCTTGTCCCAAGTTTCTGCCCGTTGCAATCAATCTGCCACGCAATCACCAAAGTGATTTTTCCTAAAACAGGTCTGACCAAGTCACCCTGCTACTCAGTAAACTCAAATGGCGTCCTTTTACTTCGGTAATGAAATATAAAGCTCTTGACAACTTCACCTGATAATGCTCCTCCAACTTTATTCCATGTTCCTTCCCTCCCCACACACTTTTGCCTAGCTCAGATGGTTTTGAACTTTTGTGTGTTGAAGACACCTTTGAAGTCCTCATCAAAATAATGGTTTTAAATGCATAAAATTAATAGGACTAAGAGGAACCATGCTTATTCTGAAAATAAGTTATAAGAATAAAAAAAAACAGGTTAAGGACCCTTGGTTTTGGCTTATTGCCTTATTGGATGTTGTTGATAAAACCGTTCAACTCCCTTCTTTGTCTTTATGCTACCCATCCCTTGTGATTAGAAGGCACTTGTTCCTCGCCTCTGTACCTTGGAATCTTTAGTTTCCTTCAGTAATCAACTGAAGTGCTACCTTATGCATAAATCTTTTTCTGATCAGATAGAAATAAGACACACACACACAACTCCAAGTTTACTTCATATACACATTGTGTTTTGCATGTATTCATATACACTTAATGCTTTTTTCATCCATTAAAATGTAAGCTCCTTGAGGGCAAGTCCTAGTTCACTTTTTCCTTTGTATTCCTATCCAAGTTTCTGGCACACTATAAGAGCTTAATGTGTGTTGATTATGTTGACCACATAGAGAAAACATTAGCTCCGGGAAGTGACCACTAGTGACAGTAATTTCATGCTGAATATGGTTATAGGGAATTAAATTTCATGTTCTTTATATGGCAGAGAACTCACCTTTGGGTACTGTGGCAGCTAAGTGGCACAGTAAGATAAAGCACTAGGCCTGGACTCAGGAAGATTTGAGTTCAAATCCGTTCTTAGACATTAGCCCGTGTGACCCAGAGCAAGTCACTTAACCTCTAATTACCTCTGTTTCCTCAAATCTAAAATGAGTATCATAACAGTATCTGCCTCTTAGGGTTGTTGTAAGAATGAAATGAGAAAATATTTGTAAAGCACTTGGCAAAATAATAGGCACTATGTTGTTATTGCTTATTCCATACCTCTTTCCTTCCCTCCTACTGACTCCTGACTCCATACAGTCTCGTTTAGTGAAGTCAGACCAGACTGATCTCTGAGAACTCTTTTCTTTACTTGAGGGCGGTTCCTTGGCTAGCAGAGTTTTCTCAAGCCTTTTCATGGCATTCAGTTATTAAATCCATCTTCCTATCACAGCATGAGATTCTCCAGGGATGAACACAAGTCATTTATTTCTAAAGAGAAACCATCACTTTCAGGTTCAGGATAATTTAACCAGCCCGATCAGACCACATGTCGATTTCTCCTGGTCAAAAACTGACATGGGCTTGTCCCTCAGTACATGGCATCTTCCTTGTCTGTTAGAAACCTGAAAAGAATTAATAACTAAGGAACTTTAGGTTTGAGGGGATGGTCGATTTTACTTTACCCTGTAGGGCGAGGCAGAGCAAGTAGGGTGCTGTACTTCAAAGTCAAAGGATGCATGACTTCAAGTCTTGACTGTGACATGTTAGCTGTGTGACCCTGGAAAAGTCACCTAAACTCCTCAACCATCTACTTCCTGCTCCGTAAAATGAGAATAACTATAATGATAGATGTAAATCAGTTTTCAAACATTAAGGTGTACAGCAAATGTTAGCTAATATCTTAGTGTGTATGAGCAATCAGGAGGGGAATATCTCACACTATTGTCTAATGATATACCCAAATGTTGGCATTCTGATAACTTTAGGTCTCCTGTGATAGGGTGACTGACAGTTTTCATAAGTAGCATAGAACTAGAATCCACTGGAGCAGGAAAGAAGAGCATTCTGAAGGTTCTGAAAAGAAGAGCATTCTGAGGTGAAAGAGTTCACAGGGAAAAGGGACATTCATTCCCTCTGTAACAAACTAGAGTCTTTCATTGGGGTAGAAGGGAATGCTAGACCCTGGAATTTTGTGATTCTTTCTGAGCAGAATGATTTGATACTATTTTGGTTGATAGAAAAGAAAAATCCTTCCTCCCTCAACATTCTTAGAATGTCATTTTAACAGATGTGAGGCAATTGTGATATAACTCCCCCACTTCCATTACCTATACATGGTGGAGATTTCTTTAGAATCCTAGTAAACAATACTTTTGAATGTACCATAGTTGGATTTATTTTTATTTGTTTTATTTATTTTTTTACTTTGCTAAAGAAGTCAAGTTTTTCATCCCTTGCTTTGAGAAATCAAAAGCACCACATTTTCACCTTTGTTAATAAAAGGGGTTCTCTGGTGAGAACATGCCTATCCATGTTTCTGGAACACCTCCTTCAGGTGTACTCACTCTAAATTCAAGGGAGGGGTCAGGTTGTAATGGATAAAGACAGTTTTCATTAAGGCCTCCTGGCAGCTCTGTAGAATAACTGTGTTTAGTAACAGCAAGGGCTTTATTTTAGTTTTGTCCACATTCCAGAGTGACTCAATCAATCAACAAGCATTTCTTAAGTGAATAGGAGTGTGCTAAGATCTGGATGTATAAATACAAAAATGTAACAATCCTTGCCATGAAGGAATTAATGAAACACATTTATTAAGTACTTGTTGTACATCTGGCACTGTTCTAAGTGCATTAAGTAGATTATGCCGCATGTTAAAAGGTAATACAAATTTAGCATATTCAGAAAATTACAACGTTATTTGGGAGGAAGGATTAGTACCCTGGAGAATCAGGAAAGGCCTTTTGAAGGAAGTAATGATTGAACTGAGTCTTAAAATGTATGAGAGGTTATAAGAGAGAGAGGAGAGAATGGAGAGCATCCTTAACATGGGGACAGCCTAGATCAAGGAACAGAAGCAAACATTATGGTGTTTGAACATCAGAAAGCAGGTTAGTTTGAGCAGATTTTAGAGTAATATGTAATTAGTTTTGAAATATATATAGGTCAAATCTGAAGGATTTGAATTGTCAACTAGAAAAATCTGTATTTTTTCCTAAAGGAAATAGAGAGCTACTAGAGTATCTCTAGTAGGGCATTGACATGGCCAGAACTGTTTTAAAGCTATCCTTTTGGCTGCTATATAGATAAAGGATGGGTTGGAAAGAGTAGAGTTTTGATGCATGAATACCAATTAGGAAGCTGCTACAGTAGTAAAACCAAGAGCTGATCAAGTCATTAAATAGCTTGGTTATTAAATATTTTGTACAGATCATTAATATTTAGGGGAGAGATATAATTCATGAAGTTTTGTAATTCTTGTATCAGTTTTTCATTTTTGCATGGAAGAAAGGCAAAGTGGTAGTTATACTTTTAAAATATATTATCAAAAATTAAACAAAAAATAATTAGTACATTCAGAAATTACTTGTAACTGATATCAAGGAGATTAACTTTGTAGTTTGGCATACCAAGGTAATTTGCTAACCATACAATATATTTGATAATTTTCAAGTGAACAATGTGAGGAGGAAAGCCACACATTTGAAAAATTACAGGAAGCAACGATAAATTTGGTTCACAAAACAGTTCCATCTGGACAAGTAAGGACAGTCCAGTCAACAGTTGTATATGCATACTGTTTTTCAATAATGCTTAAGAACTAACAGCAAAAAAATTACTAAATCTTTCCATTTCCACAGTCAGGATTATTTTAGTAAGGAACATTAATTGGTTGGAAATGGAATTAAACTGGCTGATTGTGTATGGCTCATACATACAAGAAAAGAAAGGCAGGAAAAGGAAAATTTTATATTTTCTCCATTTGTTCATTTATTTTGTGTTAACAACAGTATGATACTTTGTGGAGGTGGAAATGTTGATTTTGGAGTCCAAGTATCTTGGTTCAAATCTAGTCCTTCCTGTGTTGCTGGTATTGTTGTTTCTGCTGCTGTTAGGTTGTTTCAGTCATGCCTGACTCTCTTTAACTCTATTAGGGATTTTCTCAGCAAAGATATTGGGATGGTTTGTCATTTCCTTCTCTAGCTTATTTTACTCATAAGGAAACAAAGGTAAACAGGCTTAAGTGACTTGCCCAGGGTCACACAGCTTAGTCAGGAAAATGAATCTTCCTGACTTGGCTTGCTAGCTATTGCGCCACCAAGCTGCCCCTAAGCCCTTCTGACTGATTACTATTTGCATGACCTTGGGCAAGTGTTTATCTTTTATGGTCCTCAATATCTTCCTCTGCAAAGTAAGAGAAATGGACTAGATGACCTCTAAGCTTTCTTACAACTTTAAATCTATGGTACTGTAATACCTAGAAAATATGAAATGACTAAGGCCAAATCATAGATCACAAAAACACAGAATAGAAGAGGCCTCAAAGGAAAGAGAACCGTTAGTGCAGTGGTTCTCAACCTTCCTAATGCAGCGACCCTTTCATACAATTCCTCATGTTGTGGTGGCCCCCAACCATAAAATTATTTTCATTGCTGCTTCATAACTGTAATTGTGCCACTGTTATGAATCTATCTGATATGCAAGATGTATTTTCATTGTCACAAATTGAACATACCCCACAGGTTGAGAACCGCTGCTCTAGTGCAACTACTACCCTCTATAAAAAATTTTCTATGACACTGGTTCTCAAACTTTTCCAAGGTAGCAGCACTCTTCATTTTAAACAAAACTTTTCAGCCCATCAATGTACTACCTAAAGACTATTACCCATAACTGGACCATAATAGGCCAAAAATGGTTATTATCAGAGCACAAAGTACAGTAGGGACCATCTGCAGCCATGTATATCATTGTTCTCAGAATTTCATTAGGAGATTTTTGACCGCTGATACCACATTATTGTCACATAATGAATTTGGATTCTTTCAAAACAAGGTCTTTTTCAAATGAATGGCTATTCACTCAAGCTTATATTTATAAAGCTGATTTTTAGCTCAAATGTGTATAAAATTGTATATTTATCCATGTTAGATTTGGTCCTGTGTTCTAGTCAGGAATAACTTTGTATCATTTGTCTTCAAGTGTGATATCTTCCCTTTTTATCTTGAAGTCATCTGAATATTTTATAAACAGTACACCTATGCTTTTTATCTGTGTTGTTTAAAATATAAAAAGCCCCCAAAGCTAAACACAAATCTACAAGAGGCCTTTCTCTAAGTTGATATCAATAATAACCAATATTTATATAGCTCTTACTATACAGCTATCTATCTATATACATATACATATGTACTGTTCCAGGCACTTTGCTAAAAGCTTTACAATTATTTTCTTATTTGATCCTCACAATAACCCTAAAACTTAAATCAATAGAGATTAAATGGCTTGCCCAGGGTAACACAACTAGTAAGTGTCAGAGCCTGAATGTGAACTTCCATCATTCCTGACCCCAGGCCAGCTATCTATCCACTGTACCACCTGCATGCACCATTATTAATCCCATTAATAACTCCCTTTTCAATTCTAGCATTCAACCAGTGACAAGTTTTTATAAACGTAATATCATCTCATCCACATTTCTCCATCTTGTCCCTCATCTGCCAAAAAATTTGTCAAATGTTTGACTAAAATCTAAGTACGATATCACTGTAGTATTTCACTGTAACATAAATGAATTTGGCATAAGTCCCAAAGTTCCCAAAACTCCATGGTCTTCCCCATCAAGGAGGATAGTCTAGCCTATGGAATGGGGAGAAACATATACAATGAAAAAGTCGGAAGCCTAACATTCAAATGTTTATTTACTTTATAAGGATTTCGTATGTTGTATTGTGAACATTTAGAAAATACTATAGAGATCACTATGAAACCACATATTTACTAAGAAGTAACATTATTTCAACTTTGGAGACAGTATATCTTATAGTTATCAAGCCTTTTGACAACAAGCTTTATTATATTTCCAGCTCATAAAATGAAGTATCTTAATGTAAAGATAGCAAGTCATTGATTGCAATGTGGAGGGGTTGCAGAAGTTTGAAATAACTGTACCCAAAGAATGCTAATGAATAGATCACTGTCCACCTGGGGGGAGGAGGTATCAAGAGGCTGATAATAAAATTACCATTTACATAACATATTAAGGTTCACAGAGTGCTTTACAAATACTACCTCATTGAATCATCATCATATTACAGTGATTTCAACTTGCTTAATTTTTTATCAATAACAAAGACAGCATGCTTGACAAATTTATGGGAAAAAAGAATTTTGTAAAAATGTAATAATCATTTTTTGTGTGCAAGATACTATGCTAAGTGGGAATATAAAGACAAAAGGAGATGATAAACCCTGCCCTCCAGAAAGTTATTTACATTGTAATAGAGGATAACACACTTAGGAAAATTTAGTTATAAGGTTGCTGAGTTACTCAAATGATAATGCCCTTTCCAGGAGCAATCTTAATTTTGATTGATTATTGGACACAATTTTTGGGATCAGAAGGGAAAGGGGAAGAATAGGGTAAAGGCAGAGTTTATATATCTATGGTTTCCCTCTCAGTAATGTGATGGTTTGGAGCAGATGCAGTAAGAAACAAGTTTTAGTGTAACTGGATGTATAAGATTTGGCCTACTTATATCTAGTCTTCTAACAATGGTGATTCAAATGTTAAATGTATATAAAAGTTTAGTCATTTAGCTTGAGTTTTTCTTCAGTGTGTCTACATCTGTAAATATTGACATGTATGCCTTGATGGTGAGTGGCAAAAGGTCTTTTTCTTTCTTTCTTTCTTCTTTTTTTTTTTTTTGCTTTTTGGAGGGGAGGATGGCAGGGCAATTGGGGTCAAGTGACTTGCCCAAGGTCACATGGCTAGTAAGTGTTGTGTCTGAGCCCAGATTTGAACTCAGGTAATCCTGACTACAGGGCTGATGTTCTATTTGTTGCACCACCTAGCCACCCCAAGATCTATTATTTTTTAGAGTTGGAAAGAAATCTACAAATCTTATACAACTCTAGGGTCTCCCTCATTTTATATTTGAGAAAACTGAAGTCTTGAGAGGGTGACTTTTGCAATACCAAACTGGTAGCAAATAGCACCCCTATGTGGGTATTTAAAGCCCCTTCATATAATTCCACATCCAGAGGTCTTTCCACTACACAGTGGGAGAGTGTGTGCACATGCATGTGTATATTGACATACATATGTATATATACACAAATGTGTGCATATGTGCATACATACAAATATATAAATTATTTTAGTGCCTTGACTCTGTCATTCCAGGTAAGATTATTTTCTCCAAGATTCTATAGCTGCAATCAACTGTAAGAAACTTAAAAAATGTAAAATATTATTACTCTGTATATTGAATATCTAACTTATTTGAGAGGCAAAATTGTGTAGTAAAACACTGGACTTGTTAGAGCTTTGCCAGTTAATTTGTGAGTTTGTTTTATAAGTTTCTGGTAAGCCTCGGTTTGCTTGTTTCTAAAATTGAGGAATGCTACTTATCTGCTACAGACTGGATTTTTTGTGAGTTTTTCAGTTGTTTGTAAGTCTTGATTTCTTTTTGTTTAGTTTTCAGTCATGTCTGATTCTGTGACACCATTTGGGATTTTCTTGGCAAAGATAAAAGAGTAATTCACCATTTCCTTCTCCAGCTCATTTTACAGATGAGAAAACTGAGGCAAACAGGGTTAAGTGACTTGTCCAAGTATGTAAGCTAGTATGTATCTGAGGTCAGATTTGAACTCAAGAGGATGAGTCTTCCTGACTTTAGTCCTATCACTCTGTCCAATTTGCCATCTTGCTTCCCTAGGTCTTAGTTAACTTATATCCAAAATAGGGGTAATAATATCTGCTCTGCTTGCCTCAAATTGTTAGAAGGAACAAATGAGAGAAGGCACATGAAAGTGCTTTGGAAGCTGCAAAAACTGTACAGATGTAGTTGTTTTAATGACTTAAAGGAGGGGATAGGGTAAAAAACAAGAGAAAAAAAAAGTTGTTATTTTTAAAGTTTTCTTTCTCTGAGACCTGTATCTCTGCCCTTTCTTCCTGCCCACCTTCATTCTGGCACTCATACCAAGGCATCTTTACTTGTGTGTGTGTGTGTGTGTGTAAATTGGTACGAGGTATTTATTCAAATTCTTTCTTCCAAAGAGAGTGTGAACTGTTTTATGACTACAATAGCACTTAATGCCACATCATTTCCATCTTCTTATTTTTTTATGGTCACTATAGATGTAAACAAGCTATAATTTTATATTTAAGTGGTTGAACCAGGTAATTACATTCATGCTGATGGGCTAGCTATAGCATTCCCTGATACATTGGAGAACTTTTAATTTTCCTTCAAAATCTAAGTGTTTTGCTTCTAGGCTTCTTTTAATAGTATACAATAAGAGCATGATAAGTAAAGTAAATTTTCAGTTTTCATAATCATTATTTACCCTGACATTACACATTACTACTTTCCTTCATTTCTGTGCCTGAATACACATCATGCATAGGTTCTGCCATATAAACTTGGCAACTGGCTTATTTAGATTTCTGGGATTAAAGATTTTGAAAATTATGTTTATTTTTTTTTCGTTTCTGTTTGTTTATTGGTGAATGCGGATTTTTTTTTGCTCTTTTAATCTGTTTAAATAAAGTTAGTGACTTTAGTTACTAACTAGTTACTAGTTTATTGACAGATAGGTGACTTCAGTATCAGTTAAACTTCTTCAATAAATGACAGTCGTCAAAGCTGGTGTCATTACTTTTGCCCATTTCCCATGTTTCAGAATAGACAGCTCATTTAAGTAGATATTGGAACTCTGATAATTGTATGGAGTATCTTTTCATCTTTATCCTTTATTCTTACATGGTATAGATTTTTGCTTCTCTTCTATCTAGTCTGAGGGTTCTTAACCCAAGTGTACAAGCACTAAAATTATCTGTGGAGAGATTTAGGGGAGGAGGCATCCATGAATTTTTAAAATATTTTCATAAGTGCATTTCACTATAATTAGTTTCCTTTGTAATCTTATATATTTAAAAGTGTTATTCCTGGAAGTCGGGGGTGGGGGAGGTCTATAGACTTCACTGGCATGCTGGAGATATTTGTGACCAAAATTAGGCTAGCTTATGCTTAGCAATAGTCTATGCTTAAATGACCCCTGTCAATAAAAAAAATCACATCTTGTCTGTTAAGACATAGTTCATTATGTCTGTGTGTCTGTCTGTCTCTGTGTGTTTATGTCTGTCTGTAAGTAATGTTTAGTGCTTGTTGCACTCAATACCTTCCAACTTTCTTCTTAAAGAAGGTTATTTAAGATATATAGGCATGAGACTTCTGAGTAGTTTATAACATTTTCCGTGGCTTTCATTTCTTTGTATTATATCAAATTTTCTGACACAGCATTTGTAATTTTTGCCTTTGCCTGCCTTTTTGTTGAAGTTCCTAAATGTGAAAATCTGCATCATTCAGCTTGAATGTCTTTGTTCAGCTTCTTCCTATGATTCCCCTTCTTTTCATTTTGCCACATGGGTTGTCTGATGTTCCAAATTATTGATGTTTTGTTTATGAATTCTTGTGTGCCTTATTCCAGCAACTTTACTTTTTCAGTTGTGAGAGTATCTTGTGGAAAACTCTAAAGAGCTTGTATCACTTTAATGTAGGGGTTCAAAATATAGTCTTGTTGAAGCTGAGGACTTAGAGCCACTTAAATAAATATTGGTTGCATTAAACTGAAACGTTGCCCAACAGTTTTTGAATGAGGAAATATCCCTTTTTCTTCAGTCCATCCAAACTTCATAGAATTATAGCATTCCACTGAGTAGTCAATAGGGCAGTCAAAAAGCATTAAGTGCCTGCTCTGTGTTAAACTGTGCTACATTGTGCTAAACACTGAGGATTCAAAAAAAAGGCAAGTGATAGTCTCTGCCCCCAAGTAATTTACAATCTAATGGGAAAAAGGAAACATACGCACACATTACACACACACATATATATATATACACATACATATATGTACACACACATATAAAATGAAGTACAGGATAAATAGGAAATAAAAAAGCAAACAGAAAAACAATGTGCTTAAAAACTCATAATTTAGGATCAGTAATGTATTATAATATTAGTGGTAGGCAGTTGGCTTGCTAATGACTGTGAAACAATTGGGAATGTGCTGTTTTTGTAGATTTTTAAGAAGGTTGTAATAATTCCTGAGCCTAATGATAGCCAATTGCTGAACTAACTGTGCTCCAAATGAGTGTGTCAGCATAACTCTCATCTTCCATGAATGAATGAATAAATGAAAATGAATTTATTAAGCACCTATATGCAAATAAATGTACAAAAGAGTGGTGATACAAAGAAGAATGGCAACACAGTCCGTGTTCTTAAGAGCTCACATTCTTATGGAGGAATTAACATATAGTCTTATATTGCCTTATCTATATATTAGATGGAAAGGCCCAATGTCCTTAGGTCATAATAGCAAAAACAAATGGCAAATCAACTTCTTTAATGTCATAGACACTAATACATATTTATTTTTGATGTTGAACTATTAAATAGAGTCAAAAACTTGCTTTGACAAGAAATTTCTTTTTCCAGTCTTCAATAGCTATGGTAATTGAGGAGGAAAGGGTTATGTCCCCTGAAGAGGCAGGTGATAAGTCATATTTCCCCAATGGTTGCTCCTCTAAAAGATGGTCACAGTCATGGGCTGGTAGCATGGTTGGTGGTAGAGGGGACTTTGCTATTCCTAGGGTTCTTGGGCTTACCATGTCAGTATAAAAATAAGGAAATTTCCTGCTTCAAATCTAAGCTATCTATTCTATTAGATATTAAATACCTTTAGCAGTAAGTTTCCATTGTGTAATACTGCATTAAATATCTCTTAGTTTTGCTTTATTTTTAATAGTAGACCTCTCTCTAAAGCTCTGTTCATATCTCACTAGTAGTTTTCTGCATCTTCATCTGAATCATTGCATCTTACAACTTGACTTTGTCCAAGGCTGGTATCTTTTGAATCCATTCTTTGATACATAGCCCCAAAAGCATACTCTGCAATTCCCTCATGGGCCACAGAACTGTGCCTGTTACTGAAATGAAATTATCTACTAATCAGACTTTATGATCATTTTCATACTTTTCAAATGATTCAGCAAAGGCCACAAACCTTAATGTACCAAGGACCACAGGTTCTGCCTACTATGCTATGCACCCATCTAACGGAAAATGAAAGAACTTGCCAAAGTTCTAAATGGGCCATCCAAAACCCACATTTTGTCTCATTCCAGACTATGGACTTTGATTTTTTATTTATGCTTGCCATCTTTGTCCTCTTTTTATCCCCTTACCACACACTCATTCCCCAAGTAATTTAGATCTTTATGCTTAGAAACTAATTAAAGAAAATGTTAAATTGCCATACTTGCCAGGATTGTTTGTTTTGGGTATGGGGATTGTTTTCCCAGTGCTGATCTTCAATTCAGTTTAACCAACATTTACTAAACATCTATTTTGTGTGTTTTGCCCAGTGTAATAAAGCAATCTCAGAATTGTGAAGGTTCTGAAATTAAGACTGTGCTAAAGACACTGCTTGGGACATAATACTGGTGATGCATACCATTGTGATGAGAATAAAAATAGTGAGGAATAGAACTCAGTTTTGTGATTGCCATTCAAAGTTCTGACACAAACATTCATCATCCTCATCATCCTTATCATTGTCATTTCTCTTTTGTGTATAGTGCATTCAACTTTCAAACTCCTGTTGTTTTAATCCCATTTGATCCTTATATATGGTAGAGGAGATGGTAGAGATTTCAATGACTCCCTCTGCAAAAAGAAAACACCAAGATAGAGGCAAATAGTGGCATGGCATGACACATCCTGGGGGAGCCCAGTTTTCCCCAGAAAGCTCTCAAACATAATCTAAAAGGGCACCAGATGGAAAAATGACCAATAAGAAAAACGAAGAAAAATGTCAGTAAAGACTTCAATCTAGTCTGTGACTATAAGAACCTGGACAGAATTATGTGTATTCTCAGACATGAGACTCATCAGGAAAGGCAGAAGTCAGCATGATATCTAGCATACAGGACTTGAAGTTTCAAGGAATTTTATGCCTGGAATGTTCTAGCAACAGTGGGGACAGAGCCAGCTACTGATAATCAGTGAAGACAGATACAGAGTTGACACTGTAAGCCAGAATTTGGCCACTATTACCAACACTGGAACCATAGCAGGATATAAGAAGTAGTAGAGAACAGGGCAGTCCACACATCGGAGGGGCTTCCAGGCAGTCTGAAAGTACCACAATCTCCATTATTCATACCAGCACAGGATGGCACAAATTCTCATTTTGCAATTGTACAAGAATTTTGATGATGAGCCATCAGGAAATAGAATCAGAATCCAGGGCCTATGGCAGAGGGTAGTTTCTTGTCCCATCCACACCAGTCACAGCTGCAAGGGCATCCAGAACACAGCTCAGGATCAGGCAGGGCCTGCTCATCCCTCCCAATACTCTGAGGGTAATCTAATTAGCTCTGGTATAAAGTCCCAGTCCAGGAACCGGGACTATTCATATAATTAAATGGAACTTCAAATGTAGTGGGAAAATACTATGAGTTAAGAGAATATCAAGATAAACAAAGAAAAAAGAGAGGTGTAACCCCATAATATGTTCAGGTAGAGCCTTAGAAAAAAGAATTGCTTGACTATAAGAATTCCAAGAGTTGATGGAAGAAATGATGCAAGAGATTTAAAAAAAAACAAATTTATAAAAAGTTAAAGTCTAGAAGGAAGAAAAAAAACCTGAAAGGAAAATAAATAACAAAACAGAGAATAAAAAACATTACCCAAGAAGTAGACTCCCTGAAAAAAAACCAGAAAGGAACAAACAGAATTCAATGATTCCATGAGATAAGAAATGGTAGGACAAAATCAAAAGAGTGAAAAATGAGAACATATAAGGTGTCTACTTTCACTCTCCCTCTCACAAAAGGACTGATCTGGAAAACAGATTGATGAGAAATAACTTAGGAATCATTGTACTCCCTGCACTAATTAAATGCATTGTCTTACACTTTTAAAAATCAACTTCAAAATACAAGATGGGTACAGCTTGCCTAGGTAGCTATTTGTTTAAGAGACCTCTGGGTTTTCTCTGACAACAGGCCAAAAAACACTGTTGTAGACTGCATAATTTCCCAGTAAAGGAACAGATAATAATGTGATATTTGCCCTTGTCAGAAACCACATACAGAGTATTGCCTTAACTTGGGGTCATATATTTTTGGAAAGCTATTGTTACGTATGTATTCAGATAAGGGGAACTGGGATGGAGAGATCACAAGGCACAAAAGAATGGTTTGAAAGAACTTGCACTGTTTAGGAAGGAAGAGGAAAGGAAGGAAGGGAGAGAGGAAGGAAGGAAGGAAGGAAGGAATAAGGAAGGAAGGAAGGAAGGAAGGAAGGAAGGAAGGAAGATTCGTTCCCTCCTGGAATAGCTGGGGGGTGAGTAGCTAATTTTTATTTTTTTACGATCTTCATTATACCATCTGAAATGAATTTTCCCATAAGACAGAAGAGGATATTGTGATACTGCTACATTTTGGGAGCAAGCAAAGCATCAGAAGTAGCTTTCCTCTACATGGAACTGCTTAGGGGTTTTGTATGTTGGACTTTCCCCTAGCATTCTTGGAAGTGATAATGTTGCAGTCTAAGTCCAGAATTTAGGGGCTTTTCCACCTTACTCCCAAGTTGTAGTACAATGGGAACTAAATCTCAGTCTTTTTCTTTGACTGCAAAAGTCTTGTCTAGAATGTTCTCTCTCTCCTTTATTTTGATGACTGACTTCCCAGGTTTTCTTTAAGTCCCAACTAAAATACCACCTTCTTACTTGGAAGCCTTCCTCAATCCCTCTTAATTCCAGTGTTTTCCTTCTGTTAATTATTTTCTGTCATCCTATATGTAATGTGCCCTGCATATATTTGTTCACATATTGTCTCCCCCATTAGATTGTAAGCTTTTTGAGGGTAGTGGCTACCTTTTGCCTCTTTTTTGTACTCTGAGCATTTCACGTAGTAGGAGCTTGACAAACGTTCATTGATTGACTGGAAAGAACACTGAATTTAGTGTCAGATAAATTGCTACTAGTGAGATCTAGGGGCTTCTTTATCTATAAAATATCTATTGGATTTGCATCTATAGGGATCTCAATCATCCTATCCAGCACTATATGTGTGATGAATTGTTTTGGGTTTGTCATCAGTCAGGAAATTAGAATGAAGAGGCAACAGCAAAACAGCTTAACATTAGAGAATAAAAGCATGGACACAGTCAGTTGACCCTAAGAATGGGCAAAAAGGAAAAGTGCACTCTATATTGAATCCAAAAAGTACCTGAGGATAGTGACTCAGAATGTGGTTCTGTATACATATTGTGTTATTATAAATGCATTGCCACAGTGAAAGTGGTTAATTAATCAAAGTCTGTAGCTTCTGAAATATGCAGATAAATCAGTAAGGAAAATTGAATCTTCAGGAGATAATTTTTTTCTTAATGATTTGAGTGTGTTCTATCCTATAAAATTAAAACAAAACAGAAAAACAAATTGATTGCAAAAACACCCCTCAATATATTAATAATGTACTGTTCATCCACAAGGGTTAAGCACAGGAAATTGAAAGTTAAGTCTGTGGTTACAACATTAATTAAAGGATATTACTCATGCTAGATGCCGGAGCTGTGGGTTTCTACAATAAGTAAGAACATAAAACATCATACAGTATGTCAAAATTTAAACATAAATGACAAGAAGTCAATAAATACCATTAAACGTTGTTAACAACAAATATACCTTATAATCAAGGGAGGTTATAAAGTTGGGGGGGCAATATTTTCAAAACACCTTCAGTGAAATTTGTTATTTTTTTTAAACCAAGAATAGTATCTGACAGTAATATATGCCTCTCATTTGCAGTCTAGATTTTCTTCTGAGAAATTTAAAGGAACAGTCTAAGTCGTTTTGACTAAAAGACTATAATGTAAAAAAAAATGAAAGTAAAAATTAAGACTAAAATACATTTGTTTCATTCTTCGAAGAAAAGGTAAAAGAGTTCTCTTGTTTGTCCTCCAAATTGCTGATTGCTTGTGTATTTGATTTTTGCAAATTTCTGCATGATATTTGTCTCCTCTTTATTTATGGACATTTATTTCTGACTATGTGTGATGCCTTATGTAAGTGACATAAGGAGGTTATTAGATTTGAATAGACTGTGAAAAATCTATGAAATTTTCAGGTCTCCCCCCCCCCTTACTCTATGATCTATATCTGTCATTTTACCAATGTGGAGAAACTCCTTCTATCCATTCAGATTTAGAGCTTGTCTGAATCTCCTGGTGTTATAGAGTGGCCTGGGTCTCTGCAAAATTAGGCAACTTCCCTGGGATCACAAAGCAAGTATGTCAGAAGTAGAACTTGTACCCAGATCTCCCTAACTCGAAGGTCCTTCCTCTCTCAAGTATGCTGTGCTTCCTCTCCAAAAAATACATAAAATCAAAATGTTATTTTGTTTGTTATTTAGTAGTGTCCAACTCTTGACTAACCCCATTTGGGGTTTTCTTAGCAAAAAATACCTGGAGTATTTTGCTATTTTCTTCTCCAGCTTATTTTACATGTGAGGAAACTGAGGCAAACAAGGTTAAGTGACTTGCCCAGGATCATATATGTAGTAAATGTCTGAGGTCAAATTTGAACTCATTTCTACCTGATTGCTTCTCAGTGCCACCTAGGTGCCATATAAAAGTAAAATGAGTACTTCGAATATTTTATTGACCCATGTTAATAAAAGATTACTTGAAAAATTTTAATGTATCTTTTGATATCATTTATGTAACAACACAGCAATCTGGACAGAATAATAGAAGCCTATTCATAGGAGAGAAATATGTAAATTCCTAAGCTAGTTAACTCCTGGCTCAGTATTCAAAACACCTCTTCACAAAGTACATAATGGTTTTTGTTTAAAAAAGAAAAAGAAAAGCTACACAGATATATTCCATGGAAATGCACTCTTTATGAGCTTGATGGAAAAAGATGTTTTGTATATTGACTTGAATGTTTACCACTCCAGTATTTTCTGTTGCCAAACAGAAAGACAAATATAGAATCGACGCACAAATGATTCACAGAGTAAGTGTGCTGCTCACCACTCAGAAGTGGAACCTTCCTAAAGTTCAGCTACAAACATTTCACATTCTGTTTATTTTGTTTTTGGATGCAGGTACCACAAGGCCACATAAGGAGGGTGAGGTCCCCGGTGTGGACTACATTTTCATCACTGTTGAAGATTTTATGGAATTAGAGAAAAGTGGTGCTCTCCTAGAAAGTGGAACATATGAAGGTAAGCACATTTTTACTGCCAAATCTGTTTTGTGGGTTCATTACATTTTTCTCATTTAATTGAATCGTGTTAGGACAGTGTGTCACAAATGTGCTGCCGTTCTTGGTTTCAGAAATTGATGAGGAGGCAGATGGCAATTGTAAAGCACATTTCCTAAAGAAAATGTAAAATGAAGCTGGATTAATTTGGTTCATGAAATTACTTGAGTCACTGAAAGAAACCTATTAATATACACAGTGGAATAAATGTGTCACTAGTTTCATAAGTCAGGCTGTATCTTTAGGGGCAAAATGGGCTCATTAACAACATGGTACAGTGAAACCTAGTACTGACTTCTAGAATCAAGAGGGCTGGGGGTTCTTTTTGAGACCCTACCATGTTATATACGTAACCTTTTAAAAGAGTCTTTCACCTCTCTGGGACAGCTAGTAAAAATTCTGTTACTTTTCTTTGTAACTAGGTGCTTCCAAAAACTTCAGTAGAGCAAAATAATAACCTTTTGCAGGCAAAATGGATCTAGCTCCCAGCTTTTATACATATATATATATATATATATAGCTTTTATAAGCTTTAATGTTATAATGAGGCTGAATTTTGTATAAGTATACTTAAATTTTGAAGTTTGTCTAGTTGAATTGAATAACTTCATATAATCATAACTTAATAAATGTCGCAATAATTCATGTAGTATTCTCCACTATTAATGTGCTTTCACGTGCTATCTCTTTGGGTCTTTAGAACAGCCCTGAGAAACAGGTAGTATGAAGATTGTTATGTAGACTTTGAAATAAGTAAACAGGGATCGGAGAGGTTGTGAGGTACTCAATTTTGTACAGCTAGTGTGCCACAGATGTACCTTTGGACTCATATCTTCTGTTGCTAAGTTTTGTGTTTTTTCCTTCATAGGCACAAGTATTTTCCAAATAGCTTCATGTGTGTCTCTTCATCTATATGTATTTTTGAGCAGAGGCCATAAATAACAGAAAAAAGTGAAGTTTGTTGGTGTTGACACTTCTGTTCGTCATAATTGTTTGTGTCTTTAATACTTGGTGATAATTGATGGATATTAGGTATTCATGAGTGTATTTTGAGTTGTTTGAAGTAAATATTAATATATATTTAATTATACATTGCACCTGGGTCAATTTTAATGTAGTTCAAACAATAAATTGTCATTTAACACTCATAGGAATCACATGTGTATTTGTACACACATACATACTCATACATATAAATGTATAGTCTATTTTCTGTGAGTTTATACCTTATTAAATATATATGTGTACTATATACACACAGACACACACACACACACATATATATGTATATACACACACAAATATAGTTTCATTGAACTTGTGAAACTTGGCTGGATTTGCATAATCTAAGAATCGCGTACATATATATAAGAAGCATGTATTGAGAGAAAAAAGAGTTAATTTCTAAGTAATATGCTTTTACAAAAGGGAGAATATTTGGTGACATTTAGTGGAAATTAATTTATAGAAATAAAGACAGCACAGTAAACATTCAGGAACTTGACAGAATATTGTTTCAACTGATTTGAGACACTTTTAATAAATTGTTATTTGTATTTCTTCCCATAATTGTTTTAATCTAAGCATTTTTTTCAACTAGGTGATGGGTAATAGTTAATATATAGCAATATTCCCAAAGGAACATAGTTAATAATCTGATATTTCATTCAATGTCTAAAAATTAACTGCTAAGTTGAATATATAGTAGCTTATAAAATCCTAGGACAATCTCTCCTGTCAGATAAGTGGGTCTCAACCCAGGGATAAAGTTAATATATTAGACATGATGGTTATTTAGTGTTTTCATAAAAAAAAAATAAGTGTCAAGTCATACAATGTCCATGTTTCCAGGTGCAGTTTTAAATTTTAGTTCTAAAAATCTTTAAATTTAGAGAGAAAATTGCTCAGATTATTCATGCCCAGCACAGTGAAACTGCCTGAATCTTCTTTTAACAACCTTTTAGAACAAAGCTCCAAATTTACTCTGTTATTTAATTTACCCAGGCATATAGAGTTTTAACTGGAAATTCTAGCACCTGAGTTAAATTCATTTGGATGAGGGGAAATGTTGTTAGGGGCATACTGTAACTGGTCCAAAACATCAATTACACAAAAAAAGATGGAGGGGAGGTATAACTAAGCAATAATTTCTATGAAAAAAAAGTCTTTAGCAGACTAATTGATCTATATAACTCAAGCATCATATGGCACCCAAAAAATTTAATGTATTATTAGGCTTCATAAAAAGAGACATAGTGTCTTAAACAAGGAAAGTGATGGTCTAGTCTTGGGAGGACCATGTCAAGCTTGTGTTCAGTTCCAGGGGCCCCATTTTAAGGAGACTTTTAAGAGGAAGATGGCCAGGACGATGAAGAAACTAAGGCTATGCCATATGATCTGGGTATCTGTAGCCCAGAGAATGAAAGACTTAGACTAGCAGTAGTGCTCTCTATTTGTCTTCAAGTATTTGAAAGGCTGCCATATACAAGAACTGCTTTGACTTGGCCCCAAAAGGCCTGACTAGAAATAAGTTGCAGAAATGACAGGGAGGCAGTTTTCATCCCAAAGTGAGGAGTAACTTCCCAACAACTGGAGGTCTATAAATATGGAGAGACTTGCTTTAGGACAGTGGTTCTCAACCTTCCAAATGCCATAACCCTTTAATACTTGTATGTGGGCATATCCGCATGTGGGTAGACTCACCTGGAGATAGATAGAGGAGTGGTGTCTCAGTTCCTAAGACCATCGGAAAACACATATTTCCGATATGTTTTCCGATATGTGTTTTCCGATGGTCTTAGGTGACCCCTGTGAAAGGGTTGTTCAACTCGCAAAGGGATCATGGCCCACAGGTTGAGAACCGCTGCTTTAGGAGGTAGTGAGATCATTATCTCAAGAGTTATTTAAGCAGAAGATGGATGACCACTTATAGGGAATATCATAGAGAGACTAGCTGGTTAGATATAGCTTATACTATGTGACTTCTGAGGTGCTGTCCAAGTTTGGGATTCTTTGAGCTGACCTTTAGTATTTTATGGAATCCATTTCATTGCTTCATAATCCTATGCTTAGTGAAATGATAATCTGTCTTCTCAGGCAAGATACCCTGAATGTCCCAGAGAAATTCACATACATTAAGATTTCTTTAGAATCTCAGTGTATTAAATCTTAGGGGAACCTACAAAATTCAAGTCTTAATATTAATTCCCTGCTGTTCCCGTAGGACTGGCCCTAAGTGTGATATTGTGAGATAACCTCCTCGTGTGCAGTATTGCAAGCGAATTCCAAGAAGTGTTCCCAGGAGTTCTTGTTTTGCAGGATACAAAGAAAGTAGAAATCATTTGTCCATCAAATAGATAGAAAGGAACACCAGGGCTTTTGGATTTGTCAGATTTCTTTTATCAGTGTCTCAGAGGAGATTGTGATTTTCTCTACAAAATCCTTTCATGGCCATCTTTTTTCTTTCCTACCATTACTTCTTTCTGGTCTTAGCTTCATTCCTTTTTTAAATGCTAGCACATTCCACTATCACACTATCATTCCTTGACACCAATACTGATCAGAGCAGGGGTTCATCTTTTTTTTCTATCATGGACCCCTTTGGCAGTCTGGTAAAGTCTACAGAATGACTATCCCACATAATAACATTTTAAAATAATTGAAGGAAATTCTAAATTGAATTCAGAAGTTAGAAAAAGTTGCTTTTTTTTCTAATTCTGATTTATGGACCCCTGAAATCTATCCATAGACTTGGTTATGAACCCCTCATCTAGACTCTCCAGAATGAACTATCAAATTGTATGATGTCCCATGTTCCTGAAGAAACTATGAGATCAGTTTACCTTTAGCTGTGGACTATAGATTCTCACCCTAATTCTTTCAATTAATTGCCATGTATTGAATATTGGGGTTTGGGCTTAAGCCTGAATAAGGACCATATTTCCCTTTAGCAGGCTAGGGCAAGAAGATTACCCCTGCCATTTGCTTTTTCCCAAACAATGCCCATTCAAGAAGTCTGGCCATCCATTCAGTTTATAATTGATAGTGATTTAAATAAAATAAATATTAAAATATTAAATATTTTTTCATTGGTAGTGACTAAATGGGCTCACTCTAAAATATTCACTTACAGACCTGTTTTTAGGTAGCTAGTCTTCTTAGTTATTTCCTACTCATGCCAACTGCAGTCTGACCTTTTTTCCTTCTCATTCTTCTACCTGAATGTAGATTCTACCCCCTCTATGCCACATTTCACTTCTTAACTCTTTCTATGATGTCTTTTTCCTCCAACAGAATTTAAGTTCCTTGGGAGCAGGGGTTGTCTTGCCTCTTTTTATCATTCATTTGGGGCAAGATTTTTTAACCTTTCTGTGCCTTCATCCATTTCTGCTTTTAAATGTAATGAGTATGGTGATGTGGCCTAAATACAAGAAGTTCCAGGACCAGTTCATGGAGTACTGAGCTGTGTGATGTTTTTAACAAATCTCTAAACCTCTGTGCTTCAGTTTCCACATCTTTTAAATGAGAGAATTCAACTAACCTCCATAGTTTCTTCTCCAGTCTCCATTCTATGATGAGAATCCTAGAAATCCAGTCACTTCAGGAAAAAGCTTATTCTGAAGAAGGAGCGCATACATTGTTAGCAGTCTTTCACAATATCTCTAGTGATGGTGTTTATAATCTAGTCACACAGACATGCTGGAATGACCAGCGTGGGACAAACAGCCCTTCCCACACTAATCACACATGGAATGTATCACTGGATTGCTAACTACAGCTGCTCTATGAAAGCCTGCCCTGTTTACAACTCGGCTTTCAGACCACAGTCTTCATTAAGAGGAGCAATTCCATTCCTTGTAGTGACAGACCAAGAATGTTAGCTGCTTCACTTTCCTAATCATCATCATACATGATTCAGGTCTATTTAAAGTCTTAAGTTTTGGGGGAAGCTAGGTGGCACAGTGAATAGAGTACAGGCCCCGGAGTCAGGAGGACCTGAGTTCAAATTTGGCCTCAGACACTTGACACAAAAACTAGCCATGTGACTTTGGGTAAGTCACTTAACCCCAACTGACCTCCAAAAATCTAAAGTCTTCAGTTTTGCAGAGTGTTTTCCTCACAAGTGACAAGGGAGGCAAATAGGGCAGGCATTTTATACCCATTTTACAAATGAATGGCTTAATGGATTCAAATGATTTGCATGGTGTCACACAGTTAATACAAGACCTAGATGAGATTCAAACCCACTTTCTCATGGCTCCAAGTCCAGGAATATTTCCAATCCAATCCAATAAACATTTCTTAAGTACTGTCTATGTGTCAGGCACTGTGCCAAGTGCTGGGGATACAATCAGTAAAAAGACAGCAACTGCCCTCCAGGAGCTTACAATCTCAGGGGGGAATGTACAAAAGGAGGCAGGAAAGTAGTGTGAGGGGAAGCAGGACATCATGGGGTCCCTGGCACAGAGACAACTGTTCCAGGGCATTGAAAACAGGCAGGGCAGTGGAGGCAAAATGGAGTGCCCTGAGAGTTCAACTTCTGCCCTCCACTACAGAGGGAATCAAGAGAAGTTAGGTACTCTGTTCTCCAGACCCCTAGTCAAAGGCAAGGGGAGGCTAAAGGAGATGTAATCAATAAAAGCTTGGGTTAGCAGTAAGGTGGTGAATTTGGAAGTGATGAGCTTATCCTGGAGGGGCATCTTTCCACCATAACAATGAGCTTAAGTTATGCCATTTTCCTGTGGCAATGTTTCAGCAAAAACATACAGTATTTCTTATGACTCCCCAACTTGGTTATCCCATTTCAGTTACAGCAATATCACAGATACTGGAACACTGCCTGTCTGTTTTTTGCACATGGCCAGGCCAGAGGAGTTAGACTGCAACCTATGTTCCGCTGGTGGAAGCCTTAGGTTGTCTCTGTAGGCTAATACATTCATACATACATACATATATATGTGCATGTGTGTATGTATGTATGTATATATGACTTATTACTCCTTGATGATAATCATTTGTTCTTAGCTCTGCACTAACTCTCCTAAACAATCATTCAAAAAGTTTACATCACTTATATGAAAGGTGTATGCATACCTGGTCATGTCTCTTCTTGTGGACATACAACTATAGTCATTCACATAGTTATTCACCCAACTCTGTCCAGTCTCATTTAGGCTTAGGGCTAGGGTTTAGAGTCTAGGGTTAGGGTTAGGGTTCCTGGGTGATGAACTCTGTGCTTTTTGATGATGGTACCTTTTTTCAATTTAAAGTAATTCTCTGTTTTAAAGGACTCTGTATCATTGATGTAATAAACATTCTTGTTCTGTTCCCTTTTTTCTGTTGATAGAATGGTAAGAGTTTGTAGAGATTATCTAGTTCAAGCACCTGATCTTTCAAGGGTTCTTAACATGGAATCTGTGAGCTTATTTTTTTAAGTATTTTGATATAAAATAGGTTGCTTTTATAATACTATGTATTTTCTTTTATGATTTCTTTTTTTGGAGAGCAATTGGGGGTAAGTGACTTGCCCAAAGTCACATGGCTAGTAAGTGTGGCATGTGTCTGAGGCTGGATTTGAACTCAGGTCCTCCTGATTTCAGGGCCAGTGCTCTACTCACTGTGCCACTTAGCCACCCCATGTATTTTCTTTTATGCATTGGAAAACACCATTCTGAGAAGGACACCATAGGTTTCACCAGAATGACCAAAGGGCATGACACTAAAAAAAGATTAAGAACCCCTATTAGGGGGCTGGGGTAGGGAGACCTTCCCTGCCCTACCAGAAAGTAAGAGAGCAGATCAGGGGAGGGGCTTTACAGTGGAATCTCTGTTTTGGGGTTGTGGTAGGGAAAAGACAGGGAGAAAATTTGTAATTCAAAAATCTCATGAAAACGAATGATGTAAACAAGAAAACAAATTTTAAAAAATTAATTAAAAAAAAGAACC
>CM053597.1:121302144-121312146 GCA_028646575.1 Pseudocheirus occidentalis | reverse complement strand
TTCAGTGTAACAGCCATTTGTTAGCGTGTGCTAAGGGGAGTGCAGAAACAGGATGAGATATCCCACCTATGTTCTGTCTGATTATGACTAATGGGTAATACAGTCTAGTCTAGTTCGCCAAGATCAGGACCTCGGCCTGCTGCCTGCCACATGGCCAGACCACTCTGAGTCTGACTTTTTGTGCCCCAGTCTTGTCCTAGAGAGCGTAATGTCAGTTTTATTGGGAAAAGAACCAAATACCTTCCCCAGGGCCTAGCATGCAATTTGGTGCTTAATTCATATTTGTTGAATTGAAGCCTGCGTCCTGAAATTAGCACCAGTATTTGGGAGATATCCTTTGTAAAAGAGTCCACAAGAAGTTTCTTATCAGTTAGAGTTTACTCTTTCTAAAAGAACGAAAGAATTTCTCAATTTGGATTCATTATAAGCCTATTTTGAAAGATACACTGATTGAAAGAGGGGAAGAAAATCACACCTAGAAAGTTAACCAGTCGTTTGGAACTTTTGGGAATGTTGCAGAATGAATCCAGCCCATACATGACAGCGTGTTCAAGATTAATGTAAGACTTTGTGAAGAAGTGCTACTCAGCAATACTCGGCATTCTGTAATCTCCTACAGGACTTTGAGACCTGTATCTAGTGCAAGAAATACAATGAGTTCCCTAACCTATTTCATAATAACTGGTGTGAAATTAGAATCTTACCTCATCTGTAACAAAAAGAATATAGTCCTTGAACTGAGAGACCAAGTACAAAGGGAAACCTTGATTTCATTAATTCCATGGGGGAAAAAAAAACAAAAACCAACTATTAAATTACATGAAATTTTTGAGGAAAGTAATTTAGTCATGTGGGTAATAGGAAAGTAAATCCTAAAGTTCTTGAAGTTTAATAATGAAAGCAAGCCCCCTAATTCTTCAATAACCTTCTAGTGGTTTTTTTACATAAAATTTAAGCTCCCAAATGGGATAGCACTGGGTGATAGGTAGCTGCTCAAACCAAATAAAATCATCACTGCTGTTAGAAAGGTATTAACAGAAGGTATGTATTCTTCCATCAGCCCAAGCTACTACCTATCTAAATACAAATAAAATTTTGTAAATGAAACAAACACTTGCTAAACCACTTCTATGTGCCAGACTTCCTCCCCTCCAGACACTTACATTCTGTTGATGAAAATATTTTATCAATACTTAAATTGATGGTGAGCTTGCTTTCTTTACTAAAGATGAAAATAAGATTAAAAATTCTGCCCTACCCTTCACTTTCCTAATCCCACCATCCTAAATAAAGGACAATCTTTTTAACATCAAACTCTAAGTAGGTACTTGTAGTTAGCTTTTAAATTATTCAATCAACCCTACCATTCCTTGAATAGAAGTTTTATTTTTTCCCCAATATTATTATGAAAAGTTCCCTATATCTAGATCTATCTTTATCTAAATCTATCTGCTTGACTTCTGGGTACAGTGATTGTATATACACTGAAAATTTTTAAAATTAAAATAAATAAAGTAAATAAAACAAATTTAATGATGTTTTCTACTTCTTTCAGATCTTAACATGCCAGTTATCTTGTGATATTTAGTCTATTTTCAGAGCTGCTGAAAGACAACATATGATTTTTACTCAACTGTCTCACTCCTGACTAATGCTACAATAACTGCAAGTGTTAAATTAAACTGGGACAAAATTCTCTGCTTTGATTTTGAACGTAGTCTCTTTCCCAAAACAAAAGTGGAAATGGTCACACATTAACATTCATTTCCTTTCGAAATAGTAGCTAGGATAAAATATCTCTAAAATCTATCCTCTCATAGATCTAACCTTGTGATTGGAAATTTTTCTCCCTTTCCACCCTTACTACTATTCTGACAGCAACTTATCTGTTGCCAATAATTCTCTCTTTCCCATTGAGGACAGCTAGAGTTCTTCTGCAGCAATAATATTTTAGGATAACTATGGTCACCACCTCATGCATCCCTCTAATAACTATATAACCTCCTAAGAAATCAAGAACCAATAATATGAGTAAAAACTAAAATTAGGATAATTTGAAGGAGGAAGGTACACCTGGTACAGCAAATAAAGAGGTGACCTTGAAGCCAGGAAGACCGGGGGTCCAGTCTCATCTATGACACATACTGGCTATTTGATTCTGGCAAGTGACTTAATGATATCTCAGGACTATAGTCGACTTTTTAAGATTAAACTGCAAAGTAGAGGGGTAGTAGAGGTAGAGGGAGTTTTCTTGCCATATATTCGCTATAGAAATAGAATGCAAATGCAAATCCCTATCCCATACTGCTGCTTCACACCTACAACTGCAGTTCTCCAATTTTTCCTTAGCCAGTCACAGAATGCTTAAACTGAAAGAAACCTTAGAAATCATGTAGTTCAGTCTCTTCAGTTTATAGATAAGGTAACTGAGAGCCAGAGAAGAGTGATTTATGTGAAGTTAGGCAACTAGTAAAGAGCAGAGATAAAATTCCACTGCATATCTTCTGATGTCAGACTCAGTTATCTGACCACTATATAACTGGTTGTTTTTTGTATGATGGATTATATTTAAATTCTGAAAATGCAATTATCTTTCAACAGACCAAATGAATCTGTAATTTGATATCCCTTTAAGTGATACCTATCAAAGTACATGCTTATCTGCCATCTTTGTTCTATGAAGTTTGGATTCAGGCAAAGTGCTGTGCTTGAGGACTTAGAGGGCCACAAGTGGCCTGGTGGCCACAGGTTCCCCACCCCTGGACTGTCTTAGGTCATTCCTGTCCCTCCCTTCCTCTAAATCCACAATAAGATGTCGACTTAAATGTTAGGGATCTTCCTTCATATTTCTCAACATGGCTAATTTATCAGTGGAGCAATCAAACTGTCCATCAGTTATCCACCACTCTTGCTATGTGACTCAGCCCATTTTAGTATTTTTTTATCTTTTCCTCCCATGAATATATTTCTTTGATAACATCTCTCATGATGCTACACTTGTGTAATTCCTCATGTATAATGAGGAATATTAATTTCCACAGTGTACTTCTCTATTTCCCTTTGAATGATACTCAACTTAAGTCTCTTGGAAATTAGCATTTAAGTCATAGGAATACATCATCACCACAAGAAATTTGTGTTAAAAAGACAAACTTTTATTTTAGGAAGAAGACTGGAGTCATTAACAGAACTATATAACTTCCCAAATACAATCCAAACTATTATTCTTTTTTCTAGTCCTGGGCCACTGACAGAGTCTGTCCAAGATCAATGCATAATAGAATTCCTTTCCTCTCACACCACCAAGATCCATTGATTGTTTTGTTATTCACTTTTTCCTTTTTTATCTTTTAACAACCTTCATATTTTGTAAACAATGTGTTTTTCTCTACTGCTGCCACAAGCATACTTCAGATTTGGTGCAAAAATATTCATACATTCCTAGATAAATACCTTGCAGTTACATGAAAAGAGTATTTATTGAATTGAATGAAATGAAATAAAAAGAACATTTTTTTTTACTAAGTTCTTACTTTATGCCAAGTACCATATTAAGCTCTTGGGATACAGATAGAAAAAGCAATACAGTCTCTGCTTTCAAGAAGCTCAAACTCTAATTGGTATAATTTTCATTAATTGTAACAATGGTATGTATTAATGATTTTTTTAACTATAGAATGCTGGTAATGTTGCCACCTGAGCTATAAAGGAATTTGGGCCCTGTATGCCTTTGGCTATCAATCCAGTACCTTGCACAGACTCTAAATTTCCTCAGTTTTGGGGGGAGAAACTGTGTTTGGAATTGGATAGTCCCTTGAATGCATGAATAGATATTAGCACTCCTCTAAAATAGTATCTGTGATGGTGCTTTATGTGTCTTGCCCTATATGTCATAAATCTCCCATGTTTGCATATGAAAAGCAAGAGTTTTATTCATACTAAGGACTCACTGACTTTTGTGTCTTCTTATTGACAAAGTCTTTTCAGGCAATCTGCATATTGGTCATTTGAGTGATTTAGTCTGAAATCTTCTTCTATGACTTTGACTTCCATATCTGATCAGCAAGCTCCTGAATCTTCCTTTGTTCAAATATCTACCCAAGATGATACCCTTTCTACTGTTAATTTAATCTCTGATGGGCTGGAAACCAGAAAACCAAGCAAAGTCAAGGCAATAGTCTAATTTTGTTGTTGTTTTGTTCTATTTTTTTTCTGGGAAGTAATTTACTTCAAAGATTATTTGAATCATTGTTATGATTCTCATGATTTGGGCTCAGCAAACATCTAATAGGAATAGCTCATACTTCTATACCTGCATGGTTGCAAGGATCACTACAGTTATAACTTTTTATCAGATCATACAAACATCAATAAAATCCCCATAACTGGTGGATGAGTCAAGATCCTTGAAGATTACACTGCATTGTAGACTGCTAAGCAGTTTGTCTGAAAATCAGGCTTGGAAATGACCAGACTTCACTTCGGAGCATCAGTGATGCTGTCTATTTACCTCACTACAGAGAAGTGACAAATTCAAGGTACAGAATGAGACAGACGTGGCATCTGTGCTTTTATTTTGCTCCCTAGCCTCTTCCACTTAGAAAGCCACCATCTCAGTCACTTTGCACATGTGCCAGATCCCTCCACTCCTATTTAACTATTCCTGCTTCTCCCCTCTAAGGAAAGAAAAGAGAGACCGCTCTAATGAGACATTGGGATGAAATGTCAGAAGGAAAGATTGCTGATCTTGTTAGAGAATAAACTTGCTAGGATCTCCTTAATGTAAAAAGAGTCATCTAAGAAAAAAGCCATTGCTATGATTTCTGTCTTAAGGGCCAACATTCAATAAGGCTAGATCCATTCTCCAGTAACATTGGTTTGATTTTTTTCTTAATAATAGCAAACCCCCCAAAATCAATTTAATGAGGCTCTTATTTATGGAAAACTGCATCCTTTTTTTCTTTCTCTCTGAGTTATGAAAGAAAATAATCTAATTTGCATTTACTGTTTAATGACTAGACATCTCAGTATAAATTAGAGAGCCTCTGTACCTGAGGGCCTTGTTTGTTGAATAGAAGCTCCTGACCTATCCATATCCAGGTCACTTATCTAACAACCTCAACTATTAACAATATAGTTGAGACTCTAAAAGGAAATCCCAAAAGAAGCCTTTGAGCAGCCCAAATAAATGTATATCAAAGTCCATGCATTCTACTCATAGGCAAGTCCCTCATGTTCATGTGATACTGGGGCATCTTGTTGTTAGAGAGTTTTTTATTCCAGACTCTTATTTACTAACATGCATGTTAGATTTAGAATTGGAAGTTACATTAGCAGTCACCTAATCTCAAACTTTTTTATTGTTGCAAATGAGCAAAGTGAAGCACAAAGTAAGTGATTTGCTGTTTCATAGATATGAAGTAGAAAATCTGAGATTTGAACCTAGTTCCTCCAACTCCAAACCCAGCATTCTTTCTTCACATCCTGAGAATAAACCAAGTGATCTTATATTCAGTTTCATCATCTTTAAAATCAGTATACTAGTTGCACTGTTGGCCCCATGGCCTCGCAGTGAGGAATATGGTTTGTAAACCATAAAGCACCATGTGAACAAGAGGTTTTAGTTCCTCCTAAGGTATATTAAACACAGTTCTAACAAACCTTGAGCATCTTGTTTACTAGCCCAGTGCAGACCAGAAGGAAAACAGAAGGGGGGGGGGGCAAAAGGAAAGCTAATGAGGTCACATGGATAACAACCAGAAGTGACAATTACACTTGCTGAGCAGAGGACCAAACCAAACCAAAACTAGTACAAATATGAACTAATAAAGCACAGAAGTTATGGTAACTTTATTCTAAGGGGAAATAGCTTTATTATATTCCTCACTATCCGCTTAGGGCAAATGTTTGTTATGATAACTAATATTCTTAATGATAACTGAGTCATTAAGAAAAAGTTAAATAATATGTTAAGTAAGAAGTATGTAAAAATACACTTAAGGGGAAAAAAATCCCATTAAATTATTTAAGGACCTTTTCTTCCTTTAAAGTTTTGTCTGTGAAGCAAGTAACTTTGTTATTATCTGCAAATTTTTCTTATGTAGAACACTTATGAAGGCAGACAAATGATACTTTATTTTAATACTATTCTCTATTTCAATATGTTGAAACAACTCTCAGTATGAATTTTTATAATTGGTCTTATGTCTAGAAGCTAAGGTATTTATAACCTAGATAACATAAATTTAAAATGGAAATTTATGGCATTAACAGCAGAAAGTTCCTACTCAAAAATTATGTACAGTATAAAAAACATTACATATATGGAAATAATATTGTTTTAAAATGCTTCCATCTTTCCAAGAACAACATGAGGGATATTTAAGAAAAATGTCTGGATAGTTGGAAATTATAACACTAAGTTGGAAGCTTCAGATTTTTCATTAAATCAATTTGCTGCTGTTGTTAGTTTTTTGATCCAAGATGCATTTCTGATATTTTCTTAATGATACTAGGGTGCTCTGGATTTAAAAGAGATTTGCATTTCATTTCATGAGTTATCTAGTTATAAAATTAGCTTTGGAAATGGAGTTTTTTTTCTTTTGGGTCAACATTTTTGTTTGTTTCCCAAAATAGAAGTTTTTTATTCTTTTCTGGTTTTGAGAAATTCTTCTCTCCTCCTCCACAAAGTCTTCAAAAATAAGACCTCATGACTCTGTGGTAATCAGCTAATTTATGAACTGCCTGGAATGTGTGTCTTTGTAACCTTTGCTCAAAATTTGATTTTTAAATAAACATTACCCAATTGTTCATGTCTAATAAACTGTCCAATTTGTTGTTTTGGATCTTCCTATAGGAAATGAGACTACCAGGCTTTTCTTTCTTGACTCAGTGACTGGTTTGTCCAAATAGATTTTCATTTTTCTTTCTTAGTATTCATGGCCTTAGTTTGGAGCTCATTCTCACTCCAATACCATTCCTGTTATTTGTCTTTTTGAAAATGTTTGCTAAGAAAATGCCTAGCCCCTAGTTGTATTTGATTTCTTTTACGCCTTGGAAGGTTTTCCTTTCACTGACCTTTTCAAGGCATCTCACTTTTATCAGAATCCATACAGTAATATTTGCTTTATTTTGCTGTCAACCCTTTTCAGAAATAATACAGAAGTCCATGGAAAGGTCTGACAGAGTCATAATCCAAATAGGAATAGGGATTCAATCTGTGGTTTCACTGGTTTAGGAAACTCCCAAAAAAGAAATGTCTAACCTATAGGTCAGTACTGTCAGCAACTGATAGTTTTAGACTATGGTGTCAAACTCAAATAGAAATGGGGGTTACTAATCTACATATAAGGATCCCTGCAAGTTGCATGGAGAATTAATTTTAAAATGTGATATTATTTATATTTTATTGTACTTTTATCTTCTTAGATATTGTCTGTCAAATTTTAATGCAGTTCAAATGCACTTGGGAGTGTTGTGGGTAGCAGGTTGTATATTTGACACATCTGGTTTTTTTCCTTGCTATTCCTGGAATCAGAATAATGGGAATAATACTCATTAAGTTGGTTACTTGGTTATGTATCTGTGATGAGCAATTTACTTAATTTAATTAGAATAATATAGTCCCTGTCAGTAAAGGTAGACAACATTAAAAAGATTGATGTTGTAGAGATCATTAGAACACAAGGATACATCAAAGAGGATGTTAGATGTCTACACACATAAACATCATCACAAGACTCCCTTCTTCTTTATGCCACTTAGTAGTTTCAAGTATAAAAGGGCTATGGATCTATATAAATTTGGGAAAAGGAGACAAGGAAGAGGAAAGGAAAGGTGTACCTACTATGTGTCAAGCAATTTAAAATATCATCTCATTCGATCTTCACAATAACCCTATGCTATTATTATCCCTAATTTATAGTTGAGAAAACTGAGGTAAATGGAATGTAAGTGTGTACCCAGTCACACAGCTAGTGTCTGAGTCTAGATTTGAATTCAGGTCTTGTGACTCTAGGTCTGACGCTCTATCCAATGCACCACCTAACTGCAATGAGCCCATGTCCTCATGTTTTTTTTTTCTACTTTGTCATGTTGCTTCCTAGTGTTCTATGTAGAATATAAATTGGGATTGTTGAATATAGAAAAGATACCAGATTAACTATGGTTCGGTCTATGAGAATATTGAGTTTTCAGGAAGTCAATTAAAGAGAATTTAGTAAATGTTTACTGTGTGGCAGGCACTGTGCTAAGCTGTAGGGATAAAAATAAAGACGAAAACATTTCCTCTTCACGAGGATTTTGCATTCTAATGGAAGAGGCAAAGTGCAAATAATTGGGCAAGTTCAAGATATATACACATATACATCGTATACCAAAAGTAATCTCATAGGAAAGGCACAAACCACTGAGGGAACTGGGGAAAAAACCTCCTACAGAAGGTGAAATTTGAGCACAATCTTGAAAGAAGCCAGGGAAATTAATAGGAAAAGGTGAGAAAGCACATTTCAGGCATGGGGCAGTTGAGAGAATATTTCATTTCTTCCCTTCATTAATTTTAATTTTAATTTCATTCAGGGACCAAACTCAGTCCTAACCTTTTTCCACTGCCTTTGGCCAGATCAGTGGTCTAGTCTCATTTATTATCATGTTATTAGTTACTATCATATTATTATTCATTATCATATTATTATTTATTATGTGTTAGTCATTCTACACATAAGATGTCCTTCTGTCTGTCATTATGTGATGTCTCTGTTTCTCCATGATATTGACCACACAGTAAACAGTCAGTGAGCATTCTTTGAAATAATCTTTATCAAGTTTTTCCCTTAAAAATGTGCTTACATCTTTGTTGCTGTCCCACACATTAAAGATTAATATGTTTGCTAATACAGAGCAGCTATTGAGGTGAAACTTGTCCACTTGATGCTTCACAGTCAGAAGTAAAGGCACACAAGAGACTTAGGTCATTTCCTTGAAGGCAGAGACAGGTCATTCCATATCATTATATACCTTTGCACATAACAGACATTAAATAACTTTGTTGAAACTGAATAGTGCATGGAATGATGTTGATGCAGAGACAATAAAAATTAAGCACTAACTAAAATAATGCCAATGGTTTCAAAAAACTCAGAGTATTTAACATGGTATCTAGAGGGGCAGAAAAATGAGGGACAATAATTGTGTTAACGTTAAGGGAAATAGAGAACAGGGTTGACCTGTTCTCAGGCAGAAACAAAAAAGGCAGAAAAAATTTGAAGGGATGGAAATGTGTTGCTAAGAAGAGTAGGCTTCAGCTCCTGTTAGAGGTTGTTAAAGAAATGACTAAAGCAATAATTGGCAAGGTGTGATTGAGGCTCAGTACAAGATACCAAAAATGAGGGAGTACACGATTTCCACCTCAGTCTACCCCTCTAACTGGGGAACTGCTACTGAACTTGTTTGCTGCAATTCTCCCTCTGCTGTTCCTTTGTCCTGCTCAGGCTGTAACCTGCTCCCTAGGCTCTGATAAATCCATCAGTGGCCATCAAGTCACTACCCAAGGTTGTCTTCTTGATCTGGAATCCATGGTTTTTCAAGGAATATTTTTAATCTCTTCTCTAGTTTATTGACCTAGTGACCTGCTCCTTAATTATCTGGTTGCCAGTTGGAGCTGCCCCTCTTCTATTTACTTCCACCCCCATAGTACCTAACAGAAGAATTTTTAAAAGCTATTATTTTTGTTCATCCACTCAGTCATATCAGACTCTTTGTGACCCCATTGACCATAGCCTATCTATCTTCCACTATCTCTAAAAGTCCATCAAAGTTCATTTTCATTGCTTCTACAACACTATCTATCCATCTCATCCTCTGCCATTACCCATTTTCCTTTTTGCCTTCAATCTTTCCCAGTATCAGGGAGTTTTCCAAATGAGTTCAATTTTTTTTCTTATTATATAGCCAAAGTATTTGTTATCATTCCAGAATTCTAAATAAAAGCTTTAAAATGAAATA
>CM053597.1:121257739-121301644 GCA_028646575.1 Pseudocheirus occidentalis | reverse complement strand
ATTTTCCAGGTCAGTGGTTTTTTCAAGGAGATATTTCACACTGCTTTCTATTTTTTCATTTCTTTGTAACAGTTTAATAGTATCTTGGTTTCTCATAAAGTCATTAGCTTCTACTTGCTGCACTCTAATTCTGAAGGAATTATTCTCTTCAGAATGCTTTTGAGATTCTTTTTACATCTGGGAAATTCAACTTTTTAAGGCATTCTTCTCCTCATTGGCTTTCTGGGCCTCTTTTGCTATTTGAGTTAATTTATTGTTTTCTTCAGTCAGGTTGTTGACTCTCTTTTCATGATTTTCTTGCATCATTCTCATTTCTCTTCCCAATTTTTCCTCCACTTTTCTTATTTGTTTTTCAAAGTATTTTTTTTCAGCTGATCTATATCTGCTAGTAATTCTTCAAGTGTCTTGGAAGCATTTGGTGTGGTAGTTCTGACTGTGTTGTCTTCCTCTTGTTCCATGCTTTGATCCTTTTTGTCCACAAATAAGGATTCTAGAGTTTTATTGCTGTTCTTATTTTTCTTCCTTTTCCTCATGTTGGCCAGTCAATTAATTGGTTGGTTTTTTATTTCTGTGAAACTCTGCTTACAGGGGGAAAGCTCTGTTCCAAATCGCTTGGGTTTTCCCAGCTGCCAGAGCTATTAGGGGGGGTGTTGCAAGTCCCCCCAGCTTTGGCTTGCTGAGAGCGCACCCCAGGACCATTACTGAAGACCACAATCTGGATCTAGGCCTCTCAATGCAAGAGCACTTTGCCCTGATCAATCAATTCAGCCCTCTTGTGGAGTCTGCAGGCCAGGAGCTCTGAAGCAGCCCAGTGGGGGCCACCGCCGGTTACAGCAGGTCCTGCAATTTCCCCACTTCTTCCTTGCCCTGGGGGCAGATTGGCCAAACTGCTTTTCCTCCCCCAAATTAAGTTTCAAAGTTTCACTTTCCCTGACAGTCTCTGATCCTGGTTTGTTGGATGTGAAGATCCCCTCAGGTGCAGTAGATCTTCTCTGAAGTAGACTCACTCTGCAGCTTGGGACACTCGGCTCCTCTTGACCACCCTGGGGCCTGGCCTGGCCACGTCTGAAGTTTTGGGCTGGGCTGGTCTTGGCTCCCGGCCTGCCGGCCTGCTGGATGAGCCCCTCCTTCCTAGCTGCCCCTCTCCAATCCCTGTTTTTCACGCCTTGGTAAATGTGGAATTGCTGGAGGCTATAGATCTTCTCTCCTGAAGACTGGCTGCACCGAGGCTCTGCTTGGCTCAGCTCAGCTGCTTCCCACTGCCCCGGGCCTGGCCGCAGTCTCAGCTTAAGGCTGGGCCAGCCTTGGCTCCTGGCCCACCATGATGAGCCCCTGCTGATGAGCTGCCTTTAGTGAGAGATGTGTTTTCTGTATTTTTGTGAGTCTGAGAGTCCTAGACTTTTTCTGGGGTCATATTTTATGGGTGTTTATGGTGGTTGTGTGGGAGCTTTGGAACCTTGCTGCTTCTACGCCACCATCTTGGCTCTGCCCCCTGGCACAAATGAATTTCAAGTCTAGGGAAGGCAGGAGGACATATTCATAAGAGCTCTGAGTATAGAGTCAGGAGAAATCTAGGTTTACATTTTACTTCCCTGAGACTGTTCAAGTTATGAGGATCAAATGAAATAAGGTCTGTAAACTGCATCAGAAAACTTAAATCACTACGTCACATACTCTCTATTTAGTCAAAAAGTACAAATAACTGCTATCAAGTACTTCTTTGTCTTGGTAGAGTTAAGTGTGGTGGGCCAGAAGTGGGGGAAAGGTACTTGTACCTGGGAGAGTGAGTACAGAGTACAGAAGGCCATGAGATTAGGAGAAAAATTAAAGTAGCTCACATTTATAAAACTCTTTGAAATTAAAAAAAATACTTTCTTGACTTGGAGTGCAAAGGTGGCAGAGCGAGAAAGAAATCTCTGAAGCCCTCTCAGATTCTACTCTAGACAACTAGAAAACTGCCTCAGAACTGGCGTAGGAGCAGGGAAGTAGATTACTAGGGACACAGGAAGGGTCTTAATGATGTGGAAGGGGAGCAAGGTCAGAAAGCATAAACCAGTCTCACAGCTGGAGGCCTGTAGCAGGTATCCAAAACTGGGATAATCCATCAGTGAGGTCCTGCCCTCCTGCATGCCAGCAGCTCCCTCTGTGCAGCCCAGTAAAGCCACACACCCCCAGTGACTCCACCAGCAGCACAAGACACCAGCAAAGCCTTGACCCTATGCTGACCAGTGGTGAAGCCCCACCCTGGGATTGACCAAGTAATACCCCACCAGCCTACCAGCAGAGAGACTTTGTTTCCATAGCAACCCACCAGAAGGGCCCCACCCCTGGGGCAAAACAGCAACAAAATTATTCCTCCAGGCCTGCTAGCAGAGAGGCCCTCCAGGACAAGCCAACGGAAAAATTCTGTTACCATAGTAACCCAGCAGCAAGGCCCCACCCCTGGAGCAGGCCAGCAACCAAACCTCACATCCAGGGGAAGCCAAAAGGGAGGCCTGCCATCCTAGTATAAGCCAAAAAGGAAGCCACCCCTCTTGAGAAAGCAAGCAGCTAATGCTGAAGCCAAAGTGAAAGCCGATAGAAAGCCCTAGAGCCCCAGTACAAAAAAGCCTGGGACAGTGCAAGACCAGAATCCAACTGTCATATAAAAACTCCTCGCCACAAAAAAGGGAGAAAAAAATGAGCAAAAATTAAAAAGAGTTTGACTATAAAAAGTTACTATGTGATAGGGAAGGATTTTTTTTGTAATTAACTTTTGTTTATTTTTAGTTTACATCATTGATTTATACAAGATTTTGAGTTACAAATTTTTCCCCATCTTTCCCCTACACAGCCCCCCAAAACAGTGAACCCACTGTATACCCCCTCCCACAATCTGCTCTCTCCTATGTCCTCCCCCATCACCTCTCTCAGTTTCTGGCAAGAGCAAGATAGATCTCCCTATCCCATTGCCTGTATATCTTATTTCCAAGTTGCATGTAAATAATAACTTTATACAAGCACACACACACATATTTTAACATATGACTTTAGAACTTTAAATCCTATATTCTTTCCTTTTTTCCCTTGTCACCCACCCTCACTGGAAAGACAAACAATTCAATGGAGGCTGTACATGTGTAGTTACACAGAATATCTCCACAATGGACATATTATGTAACACTGACAATATTTCCCTCCTTTCTATCCTGCCCTCCCCTTGTTCTATTCTCTGCTTTGTCCCTGTCCCTTTGCAGAAATGTGTGCTTCTAACAGCCATCCCCCCCAAACTGCCCTAGTCTCCATTATCCTCCGTCTCATCCCTTTTCCCACTACTTTCCTGCAGGGCAAGATACCCAAATTACAGTGTATGTTATTCCCTCCCTTATCCAAATTCAATGAGAGTAAGATTGACCCTTTCCCTTTGTTGCCTTCCTATTTGTCCCCTCCATTATAACACTTACCCCTTGCCTCTTCTATATGAAATGATTGACTTCATTCTGTCTCTCCCTGTTTCCTCTCATTCTATTGCTCTCCAGCCTCTTAATTTAATCTTTTAAAATATCATCCCTTCCTATTCAATTGATCCTCTGACCTCTGTTTATGTACACATATATACACACACTCCCATATGTATTCATATGCATATATACCCTTCTATACATACATAGACATTTATATTCCATTCACTTATCCTCATACTGAGAAAAGTCTAATAAGTTACAATTCTCATTTTTCCATGTTGGCATGTGAATAGTTCAACTTTGATAAGTTCCTTATAGTTTCTTTTCCATCTTTACCTTCTCATGCTTCTTGTCTTTGAATGTCAAGTTTTCTATTCAGTTCTGTTTTTTTCCTCAAGAATGATGAAAACCTCATTGAATTACCATATTTTCCCTGAAATATTATACTCAGTTTGCTGGGTAGGTGATTCTTGGTTTAATCCTAACTCCATTGATCTCCAGAATATCATATTCCAGGCCCTTCAGTCTCTTAATGTAGAAGCTGCCAGATCCTGGGTTATCCTGATTGTGTTTCTACAGTATTCAAATGATTTCTTCTTGGCAGCTTGTAGTATTTGCTCCTTGATCTGGGAACTCCAGAACCTGACAATACCATTCATAGGAGTTTTCTTTTGGGGATTTTTTTCAAGAGGTGATCAGTGAATTCTTGCAGGTTCTATTTTGCCCTCTGGTTGTAAAATATCTGGGCAGTTTTCCTTGAGAATTTCTTGAAGGATCATTTCTAGGTTCTTTTTTTAATCATGGTGTTCAGGTAGTCCAATAATTTTTAAAATTTGTCTCTCCTGGATCTATTTTCCAGGTCAGTGGTTCTTTTCAAGGAGATAGTTCACATTGCCTTCTATTTTTTCCTTCATTTGGATCTTTTCAACAGTATCCTGATTTCTTATAAAGTCATTTGCTTTCATTTGCTCCACTCTAATTCTGAAGGAATTATTCTCTTCAGAAACCTTTTGAGATTCTTTTTCCATCTGGCAAATTCTACTTTTTAAAGCATCCTTTTCCTCATTGGCTTTTTGGGCCTCTTTTGCCATTTGAGTTAGTCTATTTTTTAAAGTATTATTTTCTTCAGTCAGGTTGTTGACTCTCTTTTCATGATTTTCCTGCATCATTCTCATTTCTCTTCCTAATTTTTCCTCCACTTCTCTTATTTCAAAATCCTTCTTAAGCTCCTCTATGACTTGTAACCAGTCTACATTTTTCTTGGAAGCTTTTGGTGTGGGAGTTCTGACTGTGTTGTCTTCCTCCCATTCCATGCTTTGATCTTTTTTGTCCCCAAAAAAGGAACCTAAAGCTGGATTGCTGAGCTTTCTTTGCTTCCTTTGCCTGCTCATGTTGCCAATCAGTTACTTGACTTTTGGGCTCAGTAGAACTCTGCTTTAGCAGTGGAGAGCTCTGTCCCAAATCATTGGGGTTTTCACAGCTGCCAGAGCTATTAGAATGCCGCTGCCTTCTCTACAACAACCTCCAGCTTTGGTTCACTGAAAAGGCACCTCAGGACCACCACCCAAGACCGTGATCCTAATCCAGGCAGCTCAAGCAAGACCACTTACCCTCTGAATGATTGCTTTCCGCCCCACTCCCCCCTGCAATCTGCAGGCTGGGCACTTTTGAAGTAGCCACGTGGAGGCAGCTGCCACTTCAGACTGCTTCTACCTCTGGAGGCGGTTGGCCAGACCCTCTTCCCAAAATTAAACTGAGTTCTACTGACCTTTTCCCTTTGTCCTTGGATCTTGATGGGTTGGTAATTCTGGAAACCACCACACATGCTGGTGATCTGCTCTCCTGAAATCTCCAGGCAGGACTTCTCCTGGACATCTGGGGGCTAAAATCACATGGGGCTGGGCTCTGCTCCCAGTGCAGTGTGAGGAGCCCTTTCCATCTATCTGCCAGGCTGCCTCCAGGGGGAGCCTTGTTCTCTATCATTTTATGAGTTCTAGATCTCTAAAATTTGTTTTAGAGTCATACATTATAGGTATTTTAGGTGATTATAGGGGGAGCCATGGAGTTCTCCTCTTTCTATGCTACCATCTTGACTCCATGATAGGGAAGATTAAGTCATAAACAGTAGAGGATGAAAGTGCCAAAATCACTACATTTGAGGCCTCTAAGAAAAATGTAATTTAGTTTCAGGCACAAAAAGAATTCCTGGAAGACTTTAAAATGATTTTTAAAAGAAAATTAGAGAAGTAGAAGAAATTGGGAAAAGAAATGAGAGAAATACAAGAGAATCATAAAAAAGAGTCAAAGGCATGAGAAAAGATATACCAAAATTTATTGAGGAAAATAATCCCATAAAAACTGGAATTGACCCAATGGAAAAGAAAGTATAAAAATTCACTGAAGAAAACTATTGCTTAAGATTAGAATTCAGGTGGAAAATAATAACTTTATGAGATATCAAGATAGGATAAAGCAAAAACTAAAAAGTTTTTAAAAGAAGAAGAAAATGTGAAATTTTTCATTGGAAAAAAAACCGACCTAGAAAACAGATCCACAAAAGACAATATCAGAATTATTGGACTACCTGAAAGCCATAATGAAGAAAAAAAAATCCTGGACAACATTTTTCAAGAAATTACCAAAGCAAACTGCCCTGATATATTATAATTAGAGGGCAAAATAGAAATTGAAAGAATCCATCAATCACCACCTGAAAGAGATCCCAAAGTGAAAACTCCTAGAAACATAATAGCCATATTCCAGAGCTCACAGACTAAGGAGAGAGTATTGCAAGCAACTAAAAGAAACAGTTCAGAAATTGTGGCATTACAATCAGGATTACACAGAAATTGGCAGCTTCCATATTAAAGAACTAAAAGGTAAAAAAGAAAGAAGAAAGTGAAAACATAAAAAATTGATAAGATTAAAATATATTTCTGTATAGCAAGGTAATATTTGTAACTTAACAACATTATTACTATGAAAGTAATTAGGAGTATATGTAGATAGAGAGTGTGGAGAAGAGATGACTTTCATGGGGTGAAACCCAAGGAAAAAAAAACAAAATAAAGGAGTGATAAAGAAAATAGCACTTGAAGAAGGAGAGGGGAGATTGAATGGAGTAAATTATCCCACAGAAAAAATACATGAAAAAGATATTATAATGGAGGAAAACGTGGAGTGTAGTGGTAGGCAAAGCTTAAGCCTTATTTTCATCAAACAGGTGCTGCCATGTGGCTGCCTCCAGAGCTACTGGCCTGCACATCACAGGGGGACCAAGCAACCATTCAGAGGGTAATAGCTCTTGCTCTGACCTGCTTGGATCTGGATTGTAGTCCTTTGTGGTGGTGTTGGGAAGAGAAATGCCAATGTGCAATAGCTTGTTGGAGCTGTAGAGAGGGCACGCTCCTAATAGCTCCGGCAGCTGTGAAAAACCCAGCGTTTTGGAACAAAGCTCTCTCCACTATGGAAGCATAGTTCTACCACAGAAATTGAAATAATTCACCCCTTCAAAAAGATCCCCAAAACAAAACTCCTAGGAATATTATAACCAAATTCCAGAATTCCCAAGTCAAGGAGAAAATACTGCAAGCAGTCAGGAAGAAACAATTTGAATATTGTGGAAACACAATCAGGATAACACAAGACCCAGCAGCTCCTACATTAAGGGATCAAAAGGCTTGGAATATGACATTCTGGAGGTCAAAGGAGCTAGGATTAAAATCCAGAATCACCTACCCAGCAAAACTGAATATAATGCTTCAGGGAAAATATGGTCATTCTATGAAATAGAGGATTTTTCAAGCATTCTTTATGAAAAAAATCAAAGGTGAACAGAAAATTTGAGTTTCTTTTTTTTTTATTTGACTTTCAAATACAAGAAGCCTGCAAATAAACATGGAAAAATATCACAAGGAACTTATTAAAGCTGAACTATTTACATTCCTTCAAGGAAAAAATATCATTGTAACTCATGAGACTTTTATCAGTATGAGGACAGTTGAAGTAAATATATATTAATATATACGTATACATACATATATGTGTATGTATAGGAGGGTCTATGTGTGTGTAAATATATATGTGAGTATGTGCATATTATTGTATATGTATACATAGATAGAGGGCACAGGATTAGTTTTGCCTGGATGAGAGCACAGGAATATCTTAAAAATAAAATTAAGAGATGAGAGAGGAATATATTGGGAGGAGAAAGGGAGAGATTGATTAGAGTAAATTATCTCATATAAAAGAGGCTAGAGAAAAGTCTCAAAATGGAGAAGAGCAGGAAGGTGAAAAGGAATGGGTCAACCTTACTCTCATTGAATTTGGCTTAAGGAGGAAATAACATACACATTCAACTGGGTATATTACCCTACAGGAAAGTAGAGGGGAAGGAGATAAGAGGTGAGGTAATAGAAGGGAGGGTAGACTGGGGAAGAGGGTAGTTAGAAGCAAACACTTTTGAAAAGGGACATGGTAAAGGAGAAAATAGAATAAGCGGGGGGTGGGATTAGATGGAGGGAAATATAGCTAATCTTTCACAATATAACTATTATGGAAATGTTTTGTGTAACTACAGATGTGCATCCTATATTGAATTGCTTACATTCCCAGTGGGTGTGGGTGAGGAGGGAAGAAGGAAAAGAATCTGGAACTAAAAGTTTAAAAAAAACCCAAATGTTAAAAAAAATGTTTTTACGTCTTACTGGGAAATAAGATATACAGGCACTAGGGTATGGAAATCCATCTTGTTCTACTAGAAAGTTAGAGGGGATGGGGAAAGATATGAGAGAGAACAGATTGGGCAAGGGATATTCAGTAGACTTGCTCTTTTGGGGTGGGGGTAGGAGAAAAACTGGGAGAAAAATTTGTAACTCAAAATCTTGTGAAAATGAATGTTGAAAACTAAAAATAAATAAATAAATTGGGGGGGGGGGAAGATTACAGCAACCTATCACAAGGCTCATACAGTATGACCAGGTTGTATTCATACCAGTAATGCAGGGCTGGTTGTTTCTTAGGAAAATTATCAGTATAACTGACCATATCAATAACAAAACCAACAGAAATCATATGATTATCTAAATAGATGCAGAAGAAGTCTTTGTCAAAATAAAGTACCAATTCCTATTAAAAGGGCTAAAGAACACTAGAATCAATAGTGTTTTCCATAGAATAAGTAGTATTTATCTAAAACTATCAGCAAGCATTTTCTGTAAGAGGGAAAAGCTAGAAGCCTTCCCAATACAATCAGGAGAGAAGCAAGGATGCCAGTTATCACCTCTATTATTCAATATTGCACTAGAAGTGTAAGCTGTAGTAGTAAGAGAAGAAAAATAAATTAAAGTAATAAAATAAGCAATGAAGAAACAAAACTATCACTGCAGATGATATAATAGTATGTGTACATAATCCTAGAGAAGCAACTAAAATACTACTTGAAATTATTAATAACTTTTATAAAGTTACAAGATATACAATAAACCCTCATAAATCGTCAGCATTTCTATATATTACCCAAAAAAGTGCAGCAGCAAGAGATAGAGAAATTACTTTTAAAATGATTGTAAACAATGGAAAAACATTGGCTTTTAAAATGAGCTCAGGGTACATCACCCTATTAGCGCTATGAGATCAAGACCACCAACCTAGACAGATTTTCTTGACACTGCTCAGTGTTTCTGTTACTTTAATTGGGAAAAATACAGAGTAGTCTTTGATGGCCAAAAGAATGCCTCCCTATGCCTAGCAACTGGTGCCTGTGGCTGCCTATTATAAAAGAAGGCTGATGTTTCAAAGGTAGTGAACTCAAATCTTGATCAGATTATTCTTGAAAATGGCAGTGGTTCTCTTCATTTAAAATACAGTAGGTTAATTGAAAATAGTAAGAAATAAAAACAAAAACAGAATTGATGATAAAAATATTGATAATGATAAATAAATATAGAAATACCTAAGAATTGTAATGATCTCATTGGAGCATATGAAAATGTTATTTTTCAGTTAGAAGATTTTGGGGGGAAAATTTTAGTCAAATGCAACCTAGACATCCCATTGACACTGAAACTTTGTATGTCAGAAGATGAATTCATTATCTTCCCCCACTAAACACACCCTTTCTACTTTCTGATAACTTCTATTGATTATAATGCCACTCTCCTAGATCCCCAAGTTCCTCAGCTTAAAATTATCTTTGACTCCATGTTTTTCACCCCTAACTATTGTCTTTTCTCCTTTGCCTTTGTCAGGTTTTACCTTGTATTTATTTAAATATGTACATTTCTTATTCTCTATCCGTTATAATTTAAGCTCCTTAAAGGCAGAGGCAGCAGTGTTTAAATTTCTTTTATTTTGGGCATCCGCAGAACATAGCATAGTGCTTGTATATAAATAGGCAGTGTTCATTGGACTAATATCAAATAAAATTGAACTAGGAAGAAAGAACAGTTTCTTCCCTTCAAAAGTCCAATAGTGAACATAGGATGCTGAGTTTATTCCTTTGCTCTATTTTATATAACCATTTTACATGACACCCTTTACTATAGCTATCTCACAAACATTGCTTTGTCTGTATTTTCTATTTTTTTCTTTTGTTTTATTCTTGTGAACTCTTCTGGGTCAGAGGAACAACAGTACCATTCCAATTTGGATTTCCAATAAGAAGAACAAATAAGTTTATAAAAGTGTTTTTCAAAATAGACAGAATAAATAATATTTCAAGAAGTTATTTTAGGTTATTTAATCTTCTAGGGATTTTCAGCAGAGAAGAAAGAAAATATTTTAAAAAGAGAAAGTAAAAATTAGTGTTGTTCTAGAGCTTTAGTTAGTTGAAGTGGCAGTGGTAACATCTGAAAGCTTTAAAAAAGAGTTCAGCAGTGGATAGTCTATGGGGCAGTATTGTTTTTCTTTCTCAAGATTCCAGTGATTAAAGCTTAATTTTTCAAAGGTAAAAATTTCAGAAAAGTAAAAAAAAAGTGCTCCTTTCACATACCCTAAATAAAAGTAAGCAAATTTATTATCCATTAAACCATGTACAGATGGGTTGGAATGCATAAAATCAACATTATTCTGTATTTCATAATATCCCAGTGAATACAAGCTTGATCTTTTCCTAATACCTATTGTTAACAATTATTACTATTATTGATAACATTAGCAAGTTATGTTGCTCATTTCCTTAGTATTTGAGTAACCACTTTGCAGTTTGTGTTCCTATTCTTTGATTTATGATGACAAGAGAATTGGAGTCTTTTGTCTGGCAAAAAAAGAAATGAATTATTGGGAATAATGCCTATGTTTCTTGGCCACTGAAATGTTAAGAAACTTAAAGTCACTAAAGTCTCTATAAAAATTCAGAATTTTTGGCAGATTGGTAAGGGTGGGAGTTGAGGGATGTGATAGCTTATCAATCAACAACTTATTTGGATGGTGGGAAAACCCTGTATTATTAGAGCAAAATAAGATATGGGTTCAAAATCTTGCCCTGCTGCTACCTATCTGACCTTGGACAATTTGCCTAACCTTTCTGGTTCATAAGTTTGAAACATGCTCTCAAGCTACTGTCACTTAACAAAGGTTTTCTTGAATAATGAGAAAAAGAGCTGTCTAAAGCATAAGGCAATATATATGACAGTAGGCCTGCAGTTTCTTGGGGTCTGAATTACAGAAAGGACCTTAAACATATTTCACAAATTGTAATTTTTTTCTTTTAAACTTGTGAAATAATTAAATTAAAAACTACAGAAAGCCTCGTAGGGTATTTTTAATTTGGAGCAGTATTCATCAGTGAATACTAGTGAAATAGGTGCCCATCAGAACAGTGAAGTGAATATCAGTGGTCTTTATTCCTAATTTTCAAATTGTTTTTAAATAGTAAAGAAAAAAAGATTTTCTCTCACTGGAAAATTATCTAAAATAAACGTCATTACTATGAAAAAAATTTAATCCATTTGTTCTTTGTCTTTTTTCTATGAATCATATATGTATATATGTATATACAAAAATGTGTGTATGTGTGTGTAAACCAAGTCCTTGGTAATTTTAATACTATAAAAATAATCACTATAGAAATTCTATAATATATAAATCATGTTATGAATCTGTTTTATTGCTTCATGAATTATCATAACTACATGTATGTGTAGCAAAACTGTCCTCCATGTATAGCATATGGGTGGTGTTGAGTGGCTCAAGGGAAAATGGAATTGATGTATCTAGCAGCTTCTTTCCTCAACCTTCTCCACAAGAGACTTTAATTCCTGCCAGGAGAGAAAATAGGAAATTGAGGACAGAAGTTTGGCCACTCTGTACTCCTGAGAGAGATATTACAGGACTAGAATTATATCTGACCTTCTAAATATTGTTAACATAGGGGATGTGGTTTTCAGGTTCAAACTCAACTTCCTATTGCTATTTCTTAATGGCCTATGGAAGGGCCCAAGTTTTTTTAATCTAATGCTTGACTAGAATTCTTTCCAGTAAATACTAGTTCCATGATGAGCATACAGGTAGAAGTTCAAAGAAACCCCTTCATCCAAGTCAGAAACAAAACAGAGAAAGCAAAACAAATCATAGAAGATATACATACACCAGACAACACAGAGAGAAGGAGCTCTCCAGTTGGGAATAAGATAATTCAATTCTACCAAGAGAGTCTCAGATCTCTTCCTAAGGGGAAATTCCCCAAAGTCTATAGTGTAACAGTCTTGGAATTGAAATATAATGGAGACTGCTAGTTCTTGCCATCTTGGCTTCTTCCCAATATTTTCTTCCTTCAGATCCTGAAACGGGGTTGGCACCATACATCTCCTCTCTAAAATCTATAAGGCAGAAGTACCCCAAGTGGCTACAGAAATTGATGAACCTAAAAGAAACAAAGTACATAAAGAAACTGAAGAGACTAGATCTCTTCTGTCTTCCACTTTCATTATGCCCTACCTCTCAGACAGATGGAGGACATTGATCTTCACCCATGAATAGAAAGACCCATACTAATATGCTTTGGGACTCAAGATACATATAAAATGGACTGACAAAATCAGTATCCAAAAATATCTTAGCAGACTAGAACTTTGGGCATGAAATAATAAGATGAAATTCAATGTGGATACATTTTTAAGAATAATTTGGGGTTCAAAAAAAATCTGCTTCAGAAGTCCAAGAGAGGAGAGACATGGTTAGAGCAGGAGTTTTTTGTTTGTTGGTTTTTACAGAAGGTATCTGGGGTCATTAATAGATCACAAACTCACAGTGTGACATAGCAATCAAACAACTTAATGTGATCTTGGGCTGCATTTAGAAAGACATGACTTCTAGGAATAAGGAAGTGGCAATCCTACTAAACTATATCCTGGTCTAAATATTATATTTATCTAAAATATTATATTGAATAATAAGAGGCAAGTAGGTGGTAGAGTAGCGAGAGCCCTGGACATGTAGCTAGGAGGAACTGTGTTCAAATATGAGTTTATACAACTAATGTGGCCTGAGCAAATCACAACTTCTGTTTCCCTTAGTTTCCCCATCTGTGAAATGAAGCACCTGCCCTCCAGGGTTGTTGTGAAGACGGGATTCGATAACATTTTTAAAGCACTTAGCACAGCGATTGGCACGTTATAGCCACTTAACACATCCTTGTTAGATTTAAATCTTGATAAGCTAGAAGAAGGACTACGATGTGACTATAATACGACTATATTAGCAGTGGTTGAAGAAACTTCAGATGCCTAGCAAGAAGAACAGCATGATCTAGGAGGGCATTGAATTTATCATCAAAATACTTGAAGAACTGCCCTATAGAAGGGGGATGAGATTGTGTTGGATTCCAGAGAGCAAAACCAGAATGGAAAAAATGGATAGAAATTGAAAAGAGTACGATATAGGTTTTTTGTCAGGATATCCAGAAGAATTTTTAGTCTAAACGTCTAGAGGCATCATGATAACACTCTTTAAGTATATGTATCAATGGATGTCATGCGGAAGAGGGATTAGATGAGTTTTACTTGGCCCAGAAGACAGTGCTGGGAATGGTAGCTGGAAATCACAAAAGAAACAGATACAAGTAAAAATTCTTAACATTTCCAGTTATCCAAATGTTCTTTGGATTTTCTTGGTAGATAAAGTGTCCCTTTTCCTTGACCTCTTCAAGCAAAGTTGGGAGGTTGCCACAGTTGACCAATTGCCAGGTATATGGTAGAGAACAGTCTTCTTCAGGGGTACATTGGGCTAGCTGGCCTTTGATAAATGCCCTTTTTTTCTTTGAAAGTCTTTGATTTCCTCAAGTTTCACCATTTGAGTTTAAAAGGGCATACACATAAGAAAACATGATAGATATCACTTACAGAGGAAGGAAAAAAAAGTTAGAAAATGCCATGCCTTTTTTGTATTTTAGCCACGATCAAGAAAAAGTGAGCATAGGCAAAATACCAACAATTAAATTATGAAACATCATACTTTTGGAATTTTGCTGTTAAGGTGGAATGTGGTGTCTGTGTATATTCTGCTTAATTGCTATTATGACTCAAGGTTCAGCTACTGTGACTTTCCCGTGACTCTGTACAGCAAAGAACACATTTTCTTTGTCCATGTAAAGAGGTAGTCTTGGGAAATGTGGGCTCCCAGTTGCCTTGCCTTTTTAGACCATAAGGTAGGCAAGGCAAAAGAAACAGGTTGAGCTTCTTCTATTCCTAACAGTGTAATGACTTGGTTTATCCACTTACCTCACCTGCCCAGGAAATAAAGTGGAAGTCAGCAAGACACAAGAACAAAGAAGGATCTGAGGCCTGAATGCTGCTAAAGGTAGATGGGGGGAAATTCTGTAGCCTACACACAAAGGCCTTTATTTTTTCTGTATACATAATCACTATAGTTCATTGGAGATATAAACATCAAGTGAAAGAATGTTCCGTAACTACTTCATTGTTTCTCAAATGCCATGAAATCACTGACTAAATAGGCCTCACAGACAACATTTGTCAGTTTAGACTTTATTATTTTACTGTTGCTGGTTAATCTTAAAACAAGGTAATTTTCCATTTCATAGAGGGGTGAGGTATGAGTAAGTCAGGAACCAGATCTACACTTGGATGGGAACCTGGCAATCAGCAGTAACCAGGACAGTGCATTTGAGGTCTCTGCTTTCAAGAATACCATGTCTAGGGAAATGCTACTTCCCAGTGGTAGTCTTCCAGAACTCATTTCCTTTGATTCACAAAGGGTCTTGTCTCTCACTCTCCACCTCAACACCTCTATGACTTCCAACCTTATCCCCACCCTAAACTCATCAAAAAATGGATTCCCAAGTGTGACTGTGCCTATTAGCAGCAGACTGCCCTTTGCTGCCCGTCTATTACCCTGAAATGAGTCTGTACCAGGCAAAAGAATTCATAGGCATGATTCTTCTGTTGGGTTTAATAAAGATGATCAACTAACCCTTATAAAGAACTTTACAATAGGTTTTTTTTTGTAAAACGTAGAACAAAGTGACTCAATGAGTAAGCAAGAATGTCTTCAACAGTTATGTCCTTGAGATATATAGGACATGATCAGTTTGATGGAAAAAGAGAGAGTAATTTCTGTAAACCAACTGAGACCATCTATGCTAAGGCCTCATGTCCTCTTTTGATTTCCCCAAATGGCTCTTGCTTTTGCAGATTCCAGTGCTATTAGGCTAGCACTTTAAGGATATATACAACAAAGCTATTCCAATGTTACATTTTCTAGCACCAAAGCGCAAGTGCTATTGCCAGCCAGAGATAAGCAGTTTGTGATGTTGAATTATGTGAGAATTATGTTGATTTATGTGATCACTGAGAAGATACTCCTAGGATGATGAATATGACAGGTCTAAGAAAACTCAGAATGTCTAATAGATATTCCCAGATGTCAGTGCTCAGGAGATGCTGATCATTTTTTATCCTCTCATATGTCATGCAACACAGCAGTCCAATGATGTTTCTGTTTTTCTTTGTTTAAAGAGACACACAAAATTTACACAGGAACTTAATTTTGTTCTTTCATAGGAGCAATCTGGGGTCTTGAATTTCATAGAGATTCTAGAAATGTAGGACTGAGGAAACCAGAAACAGATCATTACACTACAATAACTTGCAAAGGAATTGCTAATGCTCAAACACAGAAGAGATAAGCTGACCTTTTGGTAGTCTCATCTCTAAATCCCTGCAGTAATAAATGTTAATTACCTGGTATTCAATTTATCTACTTCAGAGATGATGCTAATCACGCAGTGCTTGAATGTATGTATGGCTTTGGATGAAGGTGAAAAGAGAGGGGGAAGTGGACTATTTTCAAATTCTATGGCCCTATCAGTGTCCCAAATGAAAATTATCATTTATTATTTTTTCTATTTCCCTGTCATATAAAACTGAAGTTATCAATCATATGCTTTGGTTCTCTGTTTAGAATAGAGAATGCAGACTTTGAATCAACATACATAGAATATAGCTTAGAAAAAAAATGAAGTATTTTGATGTCTGTCATCATACCTAGAGTTAACTGGCACTAGATGGCATTGTTTCCTTTTTAAATAATTAAGACTTATTGTCTAAGTCTTTTAAACTATATTGTTAAAACCATAATAACAAGCATAATACTAAAGCTTTTTTGTTTTAAATATAATATTTTATTTTTTGCTAACATCACTATAGACTAAATGGTAAAATATCTATGAAACATAAATCAAAATGACAGAAAGAATAAAAATTAAACAATAACCTATGCACTTTTGACAGGCTTTTGATCTTCTGAACATAATGTTCTTTTTCCCTAATTTATTTAGTTAACCTTGATTTCTCTATCAATTTGATACTCTATTGCTAATCTCAGAATTGTTGCTTCCTAAATCCCATCAATTGCTTAGTACTTGCTGCAGTATTTCCAAGATCAATATTTGCGAAAATATTCCATGTAGAAATATAGATCTTGAGCCATCAAAGTTATGGTAGTAGATGATTTTCATGAGTTGTAAGGGCCCAGAAAAGCCTATTATCTGGTGACCAACTTCTGGGTGACGAGCCTTTCCAAATTTATCTAAGCTAGTCCTCGAGCATTGACTAGACAACCTCCACTGGTGCCATATACTTTGTTTACATAGCCTTCAAGGACCTAGCCTTTAGTCCACACCAAAGGAAGCTAGGTAGTGTGTGTGTGTGTGTGTGTGTATGTGTGTGTGTGTGTGTATGTGGAGGGTGGAGGGGAAAAACATTGGACTAAGTCCTGTGTTCAGATTCTGACTTTGCTAACTTACAGTTCATATGAACTTAGGGACAACACTAGCATTTCAGGGCCTCAGTTTTAGCATCTGCAAATTGAGGATGTTGGACTAGATGATCTATAAGGTACCTGCCATTTCTAGAGTCTGAAAGGCAATCAATTAAGACATTAGTGGAGGACTTAACTGTTATGCTTAAGGTAATTTGCTTTAAATATGGATGTTTGTACTATGTATTTTGATAAGACATAACCATTATTCATTATATGCATTAAACACTTGTTGAATTTTAAGTATGTTCAAAGGGAAGACTATCCTCTACATATACTTCCCTCCCTTCTGCCGGGCCATAACCCTATTCCTATCACGGCGTTGTAGCAGATCATAAGGAAACTAACGAGGCAAGAAAGGAAATATGTGCTCATCAATTCCGTGGCCATTAATCTACAAGATACCCTTTTCTGTGGTGTGTTATTTTTTATTGTAACAAGAAAAAGCTTAGTCCTTCCTGCTTTCAGTGGATAATTTAGCACACAAAGCAAATTATTTGTTCCCCTTTATTTCTATGAAAAAGTCCTGTCAGTTAATTTGTTAATAACAGGAATTCTTCAAAGAGACTAGCCAATTTTGAATTTTGAATGAAAAAGATGTAATTATTTTATGTATTTATGGGTGTTGATTACCTCCGAATACAATAAAATAAAATAACTCGCATATATCCAAAGAATTGAGCATGTACAAAAGGTCTAAATATTTTTTTAAAAAAGAAATTAATGAACATGTCAGAGAAAAGAAAGAAAAGAAGGGAGAAGAAAGTCAAGGAAGAGATAAAATAAGAGGAAAAAAACATCTTCCACTACCTGATCACAATTCCTTACTTATATTGCACAAACCCCATTTGGAAAATTTTCAACAACCATCCAAGACTTTTTCTTCATTTCCTCTACCATCCTAACCTGACTCATGTTGACAACACATGTGACCTCTTTCAGAGATAAGTATATACTTCATGAAATTTAGGAATGATCACAATCTTGTATCAATATTTTTGGCTAATTTTAAACAACATAGTACTGCCCTTCTTATATAAGCTTCTCAAACTCAACCTGTCCTAAACCAAAATTATCTTTCTCCCAAATACATATTACTCCATCAGACTTTACAGTTTCCATCTGTTGGCATCATCATCCACCTGGTTTTCCTAGTCTATAAACTTAAATTTATCTATAATTTTCCTTTGTTATTCACTACTTAGTAAGTTACCAAACCATGCTAGCTTTGCCTTTATCTCTTCCGTCTAACCCCCCACCCACCCCTGCATTCCCACTATTTTCACCTTGGTATTAGTCATTATTACCACATACCTGAATTTCCCCTATATAGTTTTCATAACCCTTTCAGAATAGTCTTTAGAAATGGTCATTGTGGATGGGACAGTGTTACCTAACACAAGAGAATCCTTTATGAGCTAATGCAGAAGTGAAGTACACAAAACTAGGAGAATAATTTGCAACAACAGCATAATAAAGAAAAACAACTTTTAAAGTCTTGAGATCTCTGATCAAAGCAATGATAAGTCATGAGTAAAGACCATCCAAAGTGAAGCTTCTTAACAAGGGTGGTGGCAGAATGAAACTCTTTGGAAATGCTCAGTACAGAAATGGACTGAGCTTGACTCTGGATATTTGGTATGAGAGTTTTGTTTTCCTTTTTTCTTGTTGTTGTTAAATTAAATTAGGAGAGAGAAAAGTAGAGAGAGGGAAAAAAACTCTTGATATAAAAACCACAATAGTTTTAATTGTCATTTCACTTCCCTGCTTAAAACCTTCCATGATTCCCCCTTACTTAATGAGAAAAGTGTTCACCATTCTGCACCCCACAGTTTGGCTCCAGATACTTTATCTCATGTAACTCACCTCCTTGTATTCTACTCTTTAGCCAAATGGCTGTTCTCTTACCTTTGAATCTGTGGTACAGACCCTTTTCTGCTTACTCCCTTGCTTACCCATTTTCTTCTGTTTGAATTATTATCCTTTCTCCTTTGTGGAATTACTATCTTTCAAAGCCTAAATCAAGTGTTACTTCCTTTAATGCTTTCCCAATACCATCTCTTTCCCTGTTCTCTGGTTAATAATGACTTTACCCCCCTTGAACTTCAGATTGCATTTTGTTTTGTAACTCTCTAATGCATTTATGATTTAATATTAGTCATCTCTCTTTTTATCTACCATGTAGTAAACTATAGGATCCTTGACAGTAGAGATCATGTTGTCTTTTCCAATACCTGGCACAGTTCTGCATACATGATATTCCCCTAGTAAATTTTGTCAAATAAATGAATGGATGGTCTATCAATCTGTATTTCTGAAGGGAAAAATTTTTGAAGTGATGTAGCAAATATCCCTTCTGGATCACTGCCTTGTCATGCCAGATGGGCTTACATAGCTCAATGAAACTGTGAGCTATGCTGTGTAGTGTTACCCAAGATGGACAGGTCATAGTGGAGAGTTCTAAAAAAAAGGTGATCCACTGGAGAAGGAAATGACAAACCACTCCAGTATCTTTGCCAAGAAAGCCCCATGGACAGTATTAAAATGCTAAAAGGGATAACATCAGGAGATAAGCCCCTCAGGTCAGAAGAGGGCCTGGAGTGTTATATTGTCCATGGGGTCATGAAGAGTTGGACATGACTGAACAACAACAAAAAGCAAGAGCGTGGGAAAAAATACCATAAGACACCATCAGTTGGTGCTGGTTTAATTTGAAATCTGCCTGAATGATGCAGTTGTTTGCCAGGGGAATTGTGACTATCAGAATTAATACCGAAATAAAGATTTGTCTTATGTTAAAGTTTTTAGTAATCTGGAAAACATTCCCACACTCATTCCAGAAAGCTAGGAGATATATGTTTCTGGACATAACCTAAAGGGTTTGTTTCATTTTTTTTTTCAGGGTGGAGGGAGGGGTAACTTTACTGTGATTCTAGACCATCACCAAGACCTAACTCTCTTCTTGAAGCATTCCCCAAAGAAGAGATAGCTTGAGCTTATCAAATTGATCCATCAACTATTTTACTTCCTGGAGTGAGGAAGAAAATACCACTATTCCAGGCCATTTAGAACCAACCAACTCACTGTTTAAAGGGTAAAGATTCAAGTTACTGCGCTGATTGATAAATTAAAGAAGCATCAGTCTTTCTGCAAACTGCTTCTGTCCCCATACTCTCCATATGAAAGGGAAATCCAATTCCAACTTTGCCTTCCTTCTAAATTGTTCATTATTGCTTTAGGGCACACAAGTGAATGAGTTTGTTTTATTACTAATCTCAATTTGCACTATTTCCTGAATTGCAATTTCGTAGCAGTTTGTCAATATTGTCTTTCTAAAAAGAGACCAAGCGAACTGCCAAGATGCATTTTTTAATGGCCTCCTGGTAGTAATTAAAATGTCATTTATGAAATAATGGCTTGCTCTTTTTTTACCTGATTTGAAATGAGTGTTCGCCTTTATTTATGCCATCCTGTTTTTTCTACCCTGAAGAACTATGCTCAAAGTAGTCTAGGAATCCTCTACCACTGGAGGTAGAAAAAAAAAGAACAGGGGAATTAGAATCCATATGCCAGTCTCCTTCACAGCTTCTGTTTGTGGAATTTATTTCAAGTAGTTCAGAGCACATGGATTCTTTGGGGAACCTTATTTGCCTTTCACAAATTACATACTTATCCATTCAGGCATAAGAATTAAGAAGAATAATTTTATTTCACCAAATCATTTCTATGCAATCATCAATAATAATGTTAAATCTGTCAGATTTGAGGAAAGAACCCCATACCTTAAGATTCAGAGATTATATGAGTGATCATCTTCCAGTTGAAAATGATCTCTTTTCACTTTAATTGTCATAGTTGATAGAGGGCTATACTCAAAGCCAGAAAAACCTGGGCTCCACTGCCATCTCTGAAATATACTATGTGTAACCCTGAACAAGTTACTCGATTCAGTTTTGTTGTCCTTATAGGAGCTCAGCAACAAAGAAAGTGGTAATAATTCTTATATAAAATAATTTACCCCTTATAAAATTGTGTCATTTTCTGATCTTGATCTATTTCACAATGAGCAGGACTTCCTAAAGAATCCAAATTGTCTTTTCAATTGGAGTGTAAACATCTTTTCTCCTTCTGGAGGCAGCTAGGTGACACAATGTATAGAGCCCTGAGCATGGAGTTCAGAGGATCTGATTTCAAATTCAGCCTCAGACACTTATTGGCTATATGTCCCTGGGTAAGTCATTTAAACTCTGCCTCCATTTCCCCAGTTGTAAAATGGGAAGGATCATGGCATTTATCTCCCATAGCTTTTTTGAAAATCAAATGACATAATAGTTGTATAGCACCTAGCACAGTCCCAGACATGTAGTAACTGCTTGATAAACGCATATTTATTTCCTTCCTTATCGACACAGACTCCTGCATGAAGTAAATAAATAACCATTCATGTTTAGGTGGTCCTATACTTCTCACTTATTTAACCTGACTTATCTTTGACTTTAATGTAGCCCTTGCAGTGAGAATATTAGAATTCCATCATTTTAGAGTTGGAAGGGACTGTAGAAAACATCTTTCACAAGCCATTATTCTTACAGATGAGGAAACTGAAGATCAGAGAAGTTAAGTGACTTGTATAAGGTCACAATGCAAAGCCAGGGGGATACCTCAAAAGACTGTTATTTAACCTAATTTTCAACTCACCTGTTCAAAACAAATTATATTTTTCATTCCGACTCTCTGTTCTCATTTATTTTTTTTAAGAATTCTTTGATAAATGCTCAGAGTTCACTCTTCTTGTATTTATGCTTTTCTCACATGGTCACACTTTCCACAGCTAATGATTCTTCACCATCTTATCTTGAGACCCAATACCAAAGACCAGTACTGTGTTTCTAAGCCCAGAATTTACAGCTTTGGTCATTTAAGAACTAGTTTCTCTTGTTCTTGACCCTTTAGTAGAACTGCTTGACCCTGTAAAGGGAGCATGTTAGACATTCCTGGACTTGCTAATAAGTCTGCCCAGACACCTTTATGTGTGTTTTTAGCAGCACTGTTCACCTCACTACACACACACACACACACACACACACACACACACACACATTATCATCATCATTATCATCATCACCCTCATCATGATCACTGCTGTTTTCACTCTTTTATCCTTTCGTCAAATATTTGTAGGATGTAGAATGTTAGAACCTAAAGGAACCTTAAACCTTTATAGTTCAATATTATATTTTTACAAAGAAGAATATTGAAACCCAGAGATATCAAGGCTCTAAGGCTACAAGATATTGGTTAGATAAAAGATAAGAAACCAAACAGTACAGTGACAGAACACTGGGCCTAGAGTCAGGATGACCCTGAGGTCAGATTTGACCTCAGACATTGACTAGCCATTGTGACTTAGACAAGTCATTTAACCTTTGTTCATCTTAGTTTCGTCAACTGTAAAATGAGGATCCCAAGGTTGTTGGGAGGATCAGCTGACAGAATATTTGTATAGAACCTGGCACAATCCCTACACATGGTTTGATGCTTAATCCATGTTGCATTCCTTTCCCTTCCTATGTTTTTTCCCACTAGGTTGCACCACGGCTATTAACCAGTAATCACTATCATCTCAGAAAGGAAACTTTAGGTATATATTAATGAATATACATCTATATTTGTCACACTATGCTACCCTACCTGACCCATAGACTCTTTTCAAAGAAAAGAAACAATGTTATGAAACTATTCTCTAACCCTTTCTTTTTTTAGTTTTGGCATATGAAAGAAAAGATAAAAGTGTAGGGTAGGTGAGTGTAGGTAAGTGTAGGTAAGGACAAGTATGTACAAAACTATGATACAAGGTAGAATGAGGTAAGTGCAAAGGAGAGTTTTGGCAGAAGGGTTATGATAAATTTGAAGGGGGAAATCCAAGAGGCTTCATGGAAGAGGTGACATTGAAGTCAAGTCTTGAGAGAAAGGAGACATTTTCAATAAATGGTAGAGATGAAAAGGAGAGAGAGTCTTTTCTAAGTGTAGGGGATGGGATAGAATAGCATTTGATTGGGTTCAAAAATGCCTGGATTTGGTCTTAATAAAAGCATTGCCATAGGGTAGTGAAGATCCAGGGTATCTAGATGGCACATTGGATAGAGTACCAGACCTGGAGTGGAGAAGATCTGAGTTCAGTTCTGGTGTCTGGCAGTGACTTTGGGCAAATTACTTCACCCCCATTGCCTCAGTTCCTTATCTGTAAAATGGGAACAAACTGGAGAAAGAAATGACAAAACACTCCAGTATTTTTGCCAAGAAACCCCATTAACAAGTCTATGGGGCGCTGGACAGGATTCAACAACAAGTGAGGAGCCAGGAACTGATGTTAAATCTAGTTAGCAAGATTCAATCTGTTAGTATTGTGAAGTTTCAAAGTATGAGTGGAGGAAGAAATGGTAGTCATTACCTACACTGGGGATGTTTTAGAAGCTCAGGTACTAATGAAAGGGTCCAGGGTGCAAGTAATTCAGTCACTATTGAATGGGCATTATAGAAATAGTTTACAATGGAGCAAAAGGTGAATAGAGAGAAAAGTGAGGTTGTGATAGTATGGTTAAACTGAATGACTGGGAGGAATCAGCATTGGAGGTCAAGATGAAGGTTGAGAACCAGAATGGGAAAAATGGGAAAAGTGATAATATAGAAGATAAGATCTGACATATGTCAAAGTTCAACACCTTTTTTTTTCTTTTTGGAGGGAGGAAGGTTGGGGTTAAGTGACTTGCCCAAGGTCACACAGCTAGTTTTTGTGTTAAGTGTCTGAGACTGCATTTGAACTCAGGTCCTTCTGACTCCAGGGCAAGTGTTCTATTCACTGTGCCACCTAGGCACCCCCTCAAAGTTCAGCATCTTAGAGGTGGAACATTTTTGAGTAAAAGGGAAATTTAAGGTCTAGTATCTGTTCCAGTAGATTTCTGAAGTGAAGGTCAATGGAATGTGAGTGGTGGAGTTTTAGAAGGGCCAGAAGTAGAGATATTGTGATTTTGAATTAAAATGACCAAGGGAAGGAGTAATGAAGAACATTAATCGAAGTCTCAAAACCAGCACCAAGTCATGGACTGTAAAAAAAAAAAATGATGTATATGATGAGTTTGGAGAAGGCGTGGAAAGATGTATATGAGCTGATGCAAAGCGTTGCCCTTTTTATTGTTAAGCGTTAAAAGATGAGAAGATGAGAGGATGAAGTTATATACAGAGAGATGACACAAAAGGGACAGCTAAAGGGAGAGTAGACACAGCATATTTTTTGGCAATGAAACAGCCAAACTCCATTGTCCTTCCTACCTGGAAACAAAGCAGAGCAAGATCTGTATGTTCTCAATGAATGGAGTTAAAAAGGTCAGAAATATTGTAGAGAGAAAAAGAGAAAGATGTGAAAGTATCTCAGATCCACAGCCCTGGAGATGGTTTGGCCATATCCAACCCTCATTTCAAACAACTCGGGACCTGCTGAGATCCATCCTGCGATGAAACACGGGTAACACAACTGACTAAGAAAAGCCAAGCCAATGGTGGCCATGAGTGGGTAACAGAGACAGAACACCCTTGCAACTATAACAACTATAAGATAAATTGGAGACTGATGGGGGAGGGGGAAATCTGGAGGTCGTTGATGCTTCCAAAGTTGGTTTTATTCTCTGCTGCCACTCTTCCTTGCCTACCACTCTGTCTCTTGGGTTCAGTGTCCATGGGAGAAAATTAACTGCCCTCCCTGACCAAAAAGCAAAAGGAGATTGGACACAGTAGAGTTTGGGGCAAAGGAGAAAGGTCAGTGGTGGTTGGAATGGCTGCTGGCAAGGTTGTTGACTTAATGAGTTTTCATTAATTGGAGAATTGGAGGGGAAGGTGAAGAAAGAGACATGATACTAGTAAAAATAATATCTAGCACATATATACTATATATGTATATAAAACCTACTATGTTCCAGGCATTGTGCTAAATGTTTTACAAATATTATCAGATTGCTCCCTATGATAACCCTGGGAGGTAGGTGCTATTATTATCCTAATTTAACATATGGAGAAACTGAGGCAGAGGTTAAGTGACTTGCCCAGGGTCATACACCCAGTAAATGTCTTGAAACTGGATTTCAGCTCAGGTCTTCTAATCTCCAGGCCTAACTCTCTATCTACTATGCACTTAGATGACTAGAAAAATTTATTGCTTTCAGTCCCTGAGAATATAAAGCAATATTCTGTCCATTTAAACCTTTTTGACATCCTTGGCAGGTATCATGATGTTACAGTCAGGGGACTAAGCACCTGTCATGAAATAAATGATCGCAGGGTAATTGCCAGACGTTCTCACCCACCATATAGTCATCTTTGAATACAAAACATTATAAACCCGAACCTACATGACTTTTTGTGACTTCTGTGGTGAAAAGAGTTTATATCTTCTTTTTACCTAGGGGTTCTAGAATAGAGAGGGGAGTAGGACTGGTATTTTCAAACTGATTAAGCAGCTGTGTAATCATTTCATCCAAACCATTAAGACCCTATCTCTAACTGATTATTTTTAATACAATTCCCACACACCAAAAAAGTAACCCCAGATTTGGTATCACTGTAAATGTGAAAATCCCATTGACCAACTATTGAATGGTTCCTTCTAACACTGGGACCCTCTTGTGCCTGCCTGGATGGTGGGATGGTGGTCATACTAATGGTTTCTCAGCATCCTCTTCTCAGAACCCGTGGACCTCAGACTGAACCCCAGAGTCAATGGGAGGAAATTCAAAGCTGTTATCAAAAACCCAAATGGCAGAATGATCATGGGCTCGTGGCAAGAGGCATAAATGCTGTTCCACATTCTAAAATAATTGTCTGCTCTGATCCTTGGAAACCATGGGGGTCTGCTGGAACCAGCTCATGCTATTTCTGAAGCAGCGATTATTAAATTTTCAGAGTGAGAATTTACACCTAAAAAATTCGTGAATGCTACAAACCAGGGCTTGATTATTTTATTGTCTATACTTAAAGAAAGTGACAAGAAAATGTTTAAAATACCCATTAAATGTAAAAGTATGTTGGCCATACTTCCCCCTACCCCGCCCTCAGAGAGACAGCTATCAAACATTTACTGCCGTAACTCTTCTTGGGAGCCATAGAAGAGTTTTAACTATCTGCAGGATGTCTAGTCTCTTCACAAAGCTCTTCGATAAAATCATTCCATTTAGGCATATGTAATCTAGGAGAAGGGCGAGAGGAATTTCATCTGAATGGCAACAGCATTTCTTTCCCTTCTCCCTTACCTTATGCTCTTCCCCCAACTCTTGTCCATATCCTCTAGTAAATCTGCCAAGTCACAAGGAATCCTTTCCATTACACCAAATGTGCTTGGGGCTTTTCTTGTATTCTCTTAATACAGCATGGATACCATCGGAACAGGAAAGCCATCATTTGGTTATTACTTATTGCTAAGTGACTGTCCTGTCTATTTTTCTGGTCTCACATTTTTCTGATGACGTCCTTTGTGTGTGTGTGTGTGTGTGTGTGTGTGTGTGTGTGTGTGTGTGTGTGTGTGTGAGAGAGAGAGAGAGAGAGGGGGGGGCGGAGAGGGAGAAGGAGAGGGAGAAGAGACAGAGACAGAGACAGGGAGGGAGGGAGAGAGAGATAAATATAGATATAAATATATATTCCTGTTCACATTTACTTTGTACCATTCCAATGCCCTTTGGGTGATCCTCAGACTTATTTCTTTGAAAAAATATTAATCTTTGACTCACATTCAGGTAGTACTACCAAAAGAACATTTATGAAAAAGTAAGACTTTGTTTCAGAGAGTAGCTGGAGTCATTAAGAGGGTGATACATTTCCTTTTCCAAGGAAAAGGCCTGATGGGCCAGCTCTCTAGTTGTCCTTATATGTCACAGTCTAAATAATAGGAGCTGGACCTAAGGAACATTGAATATGACCCAAAAAAGAGAATATTTTAATATATGGGAAATGACTCATTACTTATGTAGGAGTCATTCCTGAATTAGCTGTCTGAGTGTAGATGGAATGCCAAATTGTTACAGCAAAGATCAAAACTGATGAAACGAGAACTCACAAAAATGAAAAAAAAGATATGGTATGAAATTAAAACACTCTGATCTGAGCGATATAAAACTAGATGTTAAATTGAATTTTTAAAAATGCAACCTTATATGACTTAATGTCTTTGAACTTAATTTAAAATTAATTCAAACATTCATGTCTCTCACATACAAAATCCCAAATAGGGTCATGAAGAAGCAGACAGGATTGAACAACAACATTTGATCACTCTCATAGTCAAAAAATTTCACCTTTGTACCCCTTATTTGTTCTGCTTTAATTTAAACCCAGGATAGACATAAACATTTTTAATGAAATGAATTTCCATTTGTTTAATTTTTCTGTAAGTACGTGTGTATATGTGTATAGAGCAAAACATTTTTGCATCTTCCTTGTGAAACTCTGTAATTTTCATATTTTTTCCTATTTTAAACAGTTCCTTTAACATTTCTTTATTAGTTTTCCATCCCTTTAGTTCTTTAATCCCTGGTTTTTCAAATTGGATCAATGTTCTTCTTCATGATATTTAAAATAAAAAAAAAACATGCTTCTATACTTTCTACATTGTGGTAAAAATGAGTGCTACAGGAATTCTGGGAAGGGAGAGATTGAAAGAAAAGAAAGAAAAGAAATTTATTTCTTATGGAATGGAACATGGTGGTGGTCAGGTAGTCTGATAACTTCCTTTTTATAGATGAGGAAACTGATGCACAGAATGTTCAAGTGACTTATGCAAGGTGTCCCAGCTTTTTTACAACCCTGTAAAAAAAGTAAACAGTTAAACTGAGGTCCCCTGACTCCAAATCAAGTGTTCTTTCTACTGTACCACAATCTTTGTTCTGTCCTGATCAATGCTGTTGACTTAATTTCACAATGTCTGACTATATATATCTATATCTATAGTTTTATCTATCTGTATGTATGTATTGCACACATACATTCATGGATGTACACAAATATGTAGGTGTGTTAACATACATGTATGTTCATATGTGATTATTTATGTTTTGGTGAACCATGGCCCTTATAGATATATTTTGAATCCATCCAGTATGTCTCTGTTTTGTATTTGTGTTGTTGGAGGGGGCAGTTATACCAAAATTGAATATTTCTCCATTCAATTACATTTCTGTTTAATGTAACTATTTCCCAGTTAATTGAAATAATTTTGAATTGTGTGTCTTCCAGTATATTACCTATTCTCACCTCATTTACCATAGTATTGGCAAAATTGACGAGCCAATTCTGTGTTTTATTTACCAAGTCATCAATGAATATTTGGCCTTTGATTAGGTGTCCACCAAGATTCCTTCCAACTCTCAAAGTTAGTTATACTAAATACAGCATGTCCTGGGAACAATAAAAGTTCTTAGATGCAAGAGCATCCATAGGTAGTTATAAAAGGAATAGCAAAATATCACACTCTTCCTGACTTCATAGGGCTCATAATCTTGGTGAAAAAAGAAATATACCCATTAAAAGATATAGGAAAATATGCAGCAGGTGTCCAAAGAGTGCATATTATAGAAATTAGAAAGAGATTCCTCCTGATCAGAGCAAACAGGTAAAGTATTATTTGGCCTGTGTCATAAAGCATCCTGTCTCAGGGTTCTTAACCTCCTAAGTTTGACCTCCTAGGTTTCAATGGATATAGATTAAAAAATATTTCAATGTAGCTGGATTATTTTGTAATCTTTTGCATTTTATTTTATGAATTTAAAAACATTATTCTAAGAAGGGGTCTATAGACTTCATCAGATCGTCAAAAGGCATCCACACAAAAAAAGTTTAAGAATTGTTGCCCTAGAAAACTATTTGATAAAAATCTTTCAATATAGATAGCTAGTACCAGCAACTCTTTCAGAACCACTTTACATCTGTCAGAGTCTTATGTCCAAGACTATATTCTCTTTCTTTGTTGCTGAAGATTTCCTTTGACAGAGAATCAGAAGTCTTCTTAAAATTACATTAGATTACATTTTCCTTATTTAAGTAAGTATAGATTGCATGTATCACTTTTATTTTGTTTGCTGGGCTGTGAATGTGCTATAAAAAGATATGAAATTGTTGTGGAAATAATTTTGCTTCACAAAAATACACCGTTTCCTACTGTCAGGTACCTCTAAATATGTAGTTGGTACATGGTTTTTCCAGTATCTTCCTGGGTATTAGACTTGATTGTAAATTAACCATTTAATCAATTAGTAGTTCCTATTCCAATAAAGCTCACATTTACTTCAAGACTTTTGCCAACACAAAGAACATAAGAAATGATATATCTCTATAAACGGAGTTGTTAGTGCTGCTCACTTCACTGAAATATGCATATAGATAATTTTTGTAATTAAAATATTTTTCTTAAGGATTAAAAGTAGGTAAGTTAACTGGCACTTGGAAATTTTGCTCCATTGTTTTTTGTGTGTGCCATATTTGAATTGAAGGAATATTTTATTAGCATATCAGATACTTTACTTCCATCACTAGCTAGTTATATTAACTTGAGGTAGATCAATAAATGGGCACATTAGGAATGTCTAATGAACTTAAGAAGGGAAATAACCAAAGTCTTCAGGACATCTTTGTCATATCACTAAAGTTTCCCAGTGAGAAGGGATAAAGTCTTGATTAACCATGGATATACACAAAGACAAAGGAGAATTGCAATTACTCCTCTCAGTTTCTTATACCCTGTTGTGTAACATTCTCCTTTGATCTCTTCTAGATATCCCTATGTGTCCAAACACCATTTGCTTTTTAATTTGCAGTCACTGTCCCAGCTTTCAGAACTTTTGGGAAAAGTTGCTGTTTCCCTTAAGAGTTCACATAAGCAGTAACCTAGCTCAACCTTGGGAGAAATACTTGAGGACCCAAAAATCAGTATTCCTTTGAAATAGCAGAGTTCTGCGAGAGATAGTTAAATAGGTGCTTGTGATACATAGGTTCTGTTGTTCCATATCTCTCCTAGCCTTGTTTTTGCCACCAGCTGTACTATTGAAGAAAACAGCTTGGTTCAGTGGGTGAAACACAGGCCTTGGATTTAGATACTGAGAGTTAGGATCTGATTTCTACATAGATGTCTTCATAAAAAGTTTTTAAAAGTCCTCAGGAAGTCACCCCAGCAAACCTCAGTTTGCTGACATTTATAACATACCAATAATTGTACTAAACCATTCTAGTCACTGTATATAATAAATATACAGTAAATGTATAGTTTGACTATGTTATGGAAGAAAGACATGTCTGAATTAGCAAGATGTTCTACTTGACTATTAAAATATGACTATTAAAAATGATAGAAAGTACTTTACAAATATAAACTACTCCATAAACACCATTTCACAGTTGTCCATAATCCATTTGTATGTTATTTCATCTGGCATAATTTGCTATTTCACATATCTTCGAGTCTTCATACATTTGGATATCATCCTTACTTGCTGGGTTTAAATTCCACTAACTCTTCTTTATTGAAATCCAATATTCATTCCAAAGGGCAGTGAATTAAAGTGAAACGTGGACACTAGACAGGAAATTTCATTGTATAGGTAATTTCTGCCTTATTTGTATTAGATTCAAGAGATCTCATGTGATTCAATTACATTCTTGAGGGATTCTGTTGTTTCCCTACACATGGAACCTAAGAATTAACTTATTTAGCTCTATCTCTCATTTGGACAGATATCTGATTAGCTAGCAACCCTCCCCCAGTATCTTGTCCTTTGGTATTTATCTGAAAATGTGTCTCTTGTATTATTTACAAAGCGGAGGACCAGTCAAGTGGAACTTCAGATACCTAATAAGTTGACAAATTGAGCTGATTTTGCTTCAAAGCAGTCGGCATGAACAGGAATCTGACATTTGGTTATGGATATATGTGAAGAGAATATATATAATCTCAACTGCCTAACAATAAAGCTATGGAATTCAAGCTTCCTGTTTTCCTATGATAGTAATAAAAAAAAGTTTAAAGCCATTTAAACTAAATTGATGAAAGAGAACATGTTATGATTGAAAGAGTTCTAGAGGAGCCATGAAGTCTGTTCAGAACATTGCCTGATCATTGGATCAAAGAATCGCAAATTTTTAAATGGAAGGGATCATCTGTGTTGTACCAATTCAGGTGTGGTGTGATTTTTCTTTAGAGTATCCATCCTGTGATGAAGAAGGATATTTAATTGTATACTTTGCCCTTTGTAATAGAATATATTGTTTATGTATTCGTTTCCCATGCTTCCTATGTTTCCCATTACTAGGAATATGTCGTTGCTTAAGAGATTAATGTTTTACAGCAATAAGCATTTTGGAATCATTTAAAAGGAAATGGAACAATGGATGACAGGCATGTTAAGTAGGGTACCACATGATATCAATTATGAACTGGAATGTGAGAAATGGTGGAAAAGATACCTAAAGAGAATAACACAAAAAGGAGTTGGAGCAGTTATAAATCCAGAATGAGCAACAATGAATGGGATGGAGTGCTACATTTATACCCCAAAACACAGGCACATGTGAGTTCCACATATGTATATGCATGTATATACAGTTGCATATACCCATGCATGTATACATGTATGTGTATTGTGTGCATATATGCATATACATATCTGTATGTGAAATCTATATGTGGTACATGTTACATGTATAATATATTGTATATATTAAGTTTTAAGACATTAAAATTGTTCTAAGACTTGCAAAACCTTTTATTTTTTATGTTTGGCCTCCACCATTTGGATTGTATCTTCCAAGGAAGGATTTATGAAAAGGCTTGGATATAAATTATTTTTAAAATTAGTTAAGAATGAAGGGATTGTGATTTTAATTGGTAGAGCAAAGTCCCCACAGTGATGAAATCACAGATTCATAAAAATTTCAAAGTATCAGGCTACTTAATAGGATCTATAAAATAGCTTCCATAACTTATTAAGAGTGGAAATACACACATATACTGTAGAACATCTTACTAATTCAGAAATATCTTTCTTCCAAATATTTTTCTTTTTTTCATAATCATCTTGTCTTGAAAATGAAAAGTAATCCAAATAACTGTACTATCAAGTAAGCTTTTATATTTCACCTGGGAGCCCTAAAACAAAAACAAACTGTTTTGCTATATACAACACAAAAAAATGTTCTATTTTCATTTGTCCAGGAAAGAAATGGTTCTTGCCAATGATATAATGACAAACAGCATGTTAACTCTCTCTTGTTCCTGATTTACTCAATGGTTGGGCATATCACAGCAATGCTTTTTGTCAGAATGATGACATTTAGTATATAAGTAAAGCCTAACAAAAGCTTGATAATAATATCCTATATATACTTCTGTGAGCCTCTTTGGTGTCAAATCAGGTATGAATTCAAGCCGAATAAGTACCTGGGATAAGCTTTTAAGCCCTTCAGAGGAAAGCCACTACACAAATCTAACAAATACAAATAAGGAATAGCTTGGGATAACATATTTCTACAGGTGTCAGAAATACCTAAAATGGTCAGTTGGCTGTACATTTAGACAGACTGATTCAGAGACTTTTTTCTTTATCACTTAATTTATATACTGACATTTTCACAGTGTTTTGAACTGTCTTTATGATGCAAAAACATTGATTAATCCAGATTCTGAGGGGTCCAAGGGATGGAGAAGGGAAGGTGAAATGAGGAAGTACAAATAGTTAAGCCATGTTTACAGCATTATATAGACCAAACTTTGTTGTTTGATTAAACTTTCCATTGCTTTGTCATTATGAAGATACAGCCTGATTTTAGAGTATTTTAGAAGACCAACCAAACATAGCTGTATTTACCTTTCAAACTTTATACCACTCAGAGGTTGCAGCAATTCTGTTCATATTTGGATTTTTGCTAAGGCAAAATTCAAAGTATATCCTTCAGAAAGAAAAAAGGAATTAATGGCCAAAAGAAAGACTCATCTGATGACAAATTTACCTTTTTAACGAGACTAGTCATTTAAATAATATCATAGTATTACATAATATACAATAGTATTATATAATTTATAATGTCCTTATGGTATTGATTTCATATATATTGTAGTATGTGATAATATTTCCAGTGTGTTTTACTATTTATAAAGTCCTTTTTTCATAATGTCTTTGAAATAAGGGGTATTATTATTCTGTTTTGCAGATGAGGGAAATTTGCCCAGAGAAGTTGTGACTTTTACCCATAATCCTACTGCTGTGAAGTGTTAAAATTGGGACTTCTGCCTAAATCTCCTTTCTCTTAAGACCTTGCTTCTTTCCATGTGACCACTTGTCTTCATTCTGTCCCATCAGTCTGCTTAAAGTGATGAAGGAAGTTTTAATTGTGACACGAACGTTAATGAGTAGAGGGAAAAGATTGTTATATTGAGATTCTCATAATAACTGTATCTTCTAAGTTATGTGATATATATGTCTGTCCTTCAGAAATTTCGTGATTGAATTTTCACAACTCCCTATGCTACTATAACTTTACAAATAGTTGCCCCCTCCCTGAAGAGATAAGTAGAGCTTAAAGTTATCTACAACACAATAGCTAAACAAAGGTAAAGTTTTTAATAGTATTCCATTAAAAAACACTTACTGATTACTCTCCATAAATTATTAGGATATACTTTTTTAAAACTATCATTGCATTACTATGGTTAAAAAGTTGCTATGTCAGAGTTCTTTACCTTCTGCCAAGTAATTGTCTGTTGAATTCAATTTGGCAAAGATTTATTAACCACTTACTATGTATAAGGCATTATGTTAGGCTATGAGGATATAAATTTTTTTAATGTCACTTCCTTCAAACAGTTTACATTCTACTGAACATTAAAAAAAAACGAGTTATATAATTAAATATAGTATAACCTGATGAAGGTGAGAGCACCAGACACTCAGAAGATCATAAAAATTATCACTGTCGTAGGATAAACCATGAAGGAAGAGAGAACACACTCCAGGAGTAGGGCAGGGCCCCATTGCAAAGGAGGCAGAAGGTAGAAGGTAGCTATTTTTGGAGAGAAGCAAGGATGACAGTTTAACTAGAATGTAGAATTCTTGATGGGGAGTGATTTTAAATAAATCTGGAAATGTTGGCTGGAGCCAAATTGGGAAAGACTAAATAATTATGGTGAAGAGTTTACATTTTATTTTAGAAGCTAGGGGACATTTTTGTTCAAAGGAGTAACACAGCCAAACCTGAACATTTAGGAAGTTAATTCTGACAGATATGAGAAGGATGAGTTGGAAAAATGAGATCCTGGAAGCAGGGAAACCATTATAATAATCCTGGTGAGAGGTTATGAAGATCTAAACTGGAGTGATGTCTGTGTGAACAGAGAGAAGAAAGATGTGAGGTGATAAGAAGGTAGAATAAACAAGAATTGGCAGTTGGTTGGATATTACAGGGTGGGGGGGAGGGGAGAATGAGAATCATGAAGAATTACTCTGAAGTTGCTAACCTGAGTGACTAGAAGGATAGTAGGTGGTATCCTCAAGAAAAATAGATAATTATAGAGAAGGGATGAGTTCAGCTGGGAACATAATGAATTCTATTATGGACATATTGTATTTGAGATGTCTGTAGGGCACCCTAATGCAGGTAACCAACAAGCATCTAGCTCTCTGGAACTGGAGTTCAGTAGAGAGATTAAAACTAGATAAATACAGATTTTTTAAAAAATTATTTACTTATTTTTAGTTTTCAATATTCACTTCCATAAGATTTTGAGTTCTAAATTTCCTCCACCGCTCTCTGCTCCCCAATATGGCATGCAATCTGATAGAGGATATACATATATATTTGTATTAAACATAGTAAGTATGGATTTAAGGGTAAAATGCATAGAAATGATAAATGAACCCATGAAAGTTGATAAGATCTCTAAGAAAAAGAAAAGAAAAAAAGTATGGGGAAATACTTTTTTGAGGAGGAGAGGGAGAAATGATGGTGTTGAGACAAAGAAAAAAGATAGATGGGGACAAGAAAGGAGGGAGAGAAGGAGAAAGGAAGTTAGGAAAGAAGGGAAGGAATGGGGGGAAAGAGTGAGGAAGAGGGAGAGAGAGTACAACAGATAGGGAAAGAGGTAGGAAGGAGGACGAGAGAGGCAGAGAGAAAAAGTATTCAGGGCAGAGGCTTGGGGGGACACTCAAGGTTAGAATATAGATAATGTTTTATTAAAGGAGTGTAAGAAGGACTGGTGAGCTAGGAATGAGAAGAATCAAAAAAGAGTAGTGTCAGAAAGTCAACAAATCTGAGGAAGGAAGGTAGAAATGAGGTATATTTCTGAAAAATGGCTTCACTACTAAGACTGTATTTCCAAGACATTACTAAAATTGGATAAAAAATAATTTGGATATGTTTTCTGTACAATACTGAAAGTTTCAGTGTTGGCAAAAACAAAAATCTTGAAGGTTTGTTTTTGTCAGGATGTCTGCACTAACATAAGATAAAATAAATAAATTAAAACAAAATGAAGATGGACCTAAAGTTAATGTAACATTGATCCCATTTAAAATGTATTCAGTCCATTGCAGTTCTCAGATTTGCAGTGATCTGTGTATGCCTGCTAGCTTTGTTTTCAGTTTTATGATTAATTTGTTATCTTGGCCGTGTTATTTGTAGTGTCTTCAAAGCTGCCAAAACTCTTTTCAGGGCAATCCTTACTGATATGCTTAACAGAATCAACTTAGCAACTGTCTGCATCAGACAACCCCAACAAAATCTGTGTTATATTTCATTAATGAAAGGTGTCTTAGTGATAGAAACAAAACCTTAAACTGATATATGGAATGATTGAGACCTGGCAGTATTAATCTCTCCTCACTCTTCCTCCATTCCTACCTCCTTCCCTCTTTCTCCCTCTTCCTCACTCTCTTTTTCCCCCCTCCCTTTATTCCTCCCCTTCTTTCCTAACTTCCCCTCTCATTCTCTCCCTCTTTTCTTCTCTCCATTTATCTTTTTTCTTTGTCTCAACACCACCATTTCTCCGTCTCTTCCTCAAATGCTGTGTTCAGTGGTTCTCTTCAATTCTTGTTTGATATCCCTGGTTTCCTAAACTCATAATCATATAATCATTGATGCTTTGCCTCATAAACCTAATGGTCACATGCTTGAGGAGGTTTAACTAATTATCACAGTGGCCTGTCTTACTGAGGGTGCAGACCACACAATGCTACCATTGAGCCTTGAACCAAGTCCTTTATGGACTCTGGGCAATACTTGTCTCCAAATGAATTTTCTCCTCAGCTGGTAATTGTTTTGCAATCATCTCTGGGCCTGACTTCCATCACATTAGGAAACTAGTTCACTGCAATCTCAATCATCTTTCCAGGGTGTTTCACCAGGATGCTAAGGTTTTAATAGAGACCTTCATATCAGTTCTGGCTGAATTATATAATTGTATATATTTGCAAATATTTTCTGTTCCTCCCCCCAGCCCTAGCAATTGTATGTTATGTAAAAGTGAATTCAACACAATTATCTCTAAGCTTTCCATTTCTGCACAAAATTAGAGGAAAGGGAAAAGAAAGAAGGTATGATTTGATATAAATATGAACAAAACACCCAATACCTAAGTGCCTAAGAAAGAGAAAAGTAAAGCTACAAAGTAAGAACAGCTAACAGAAAAAAGGAAAATATGGAAATTCTGAGAATTGCATTTGGGGGCAGGGTAGAATCAGGAAAAAGAAATGCAGGCACTGCAACATTAGCCCAATAAAGCTCTCTCTAAATGTTCCCTCAGTCTAACTTTGCTGCCATTACTCTTCAAGACATTATGTCCTGGTGATTTGAACACATATTTGTTTATGATTATCAGATCCAGCTGACAGTGAAAGCATTCTGAACATACATATTTTACGGCACCAAATGACATATAGGAAAATTTTGCCCATTTCATCAAAAACCTGTGAAATATTATTTCAAAGTTTGGGAGTACTTAGAAGGATCTTAGCTACCAGATTCTAAATAACATTGACACCTTTTAATCATTTATTTTTCATTGCCGTAGATTCTGATGAGATGCTTTTGATTCTTTTCTACTGTTTGGATTAGCCAAACTGCTAAAAAAAAAAAGTCACATGAGAGGCAAAGAAAATTCTGAGAGCTTTTGTGTGGTTATTGTTGCTAAGGCAACCACTTCCTTTTCATTTCAGTGTATGGGACATCTGTGTCACTTTGAGTCTGGCTTTCAGAAAGACAACTTCACAGCAGGCTATGAAGGGTGATGAGTAGCAGTGAGAGAGAAAGGAGGAGAATTAATGAAATAGGAGGAATTAGGATAAATCTTACTTGATTTATATAAGGTGCTTCTTAAAGATATTTACAAGTAATTTATCATTCTTCTTTATTTGAGGCAAAATTATTCAGTGCTTAAGTATGTATGTGTGGAAATGAAATTCTTAGGAACTTAGACTGCTCATTATCTTACCTTAAAATTTTGCTTCAATTTCTAGTTCATTCATTTAACAAATACATATTTACTAACCTAGTAAACCATTCATTTGGGGAAACGGGAGAGGGAAAAAAGATCCTAGTCCTGATTACACCTATAAGATACATTTATAGTATTTGCCATTACCCAGAAAGAGAGTAATTTAACCAGTACTCATACTACCTCCAGAGTTCACACATGAACATTTTTCCAATGATCTCATTCATGCGCATGGTCTATCCTTAAGTGTTTCAAACATGCCAAGTCAAGAAGAATTTTATAAGCATCTATTCTATACCAGGCATTGTGCTAACCTCTGAGAAAGGCAAAAAACAATTCTTGTTGTCAAGGCACTAATAATTTTAATGGAGGAATGTCAAAACATCAAGACCTAGCTGAGATCTTCTCCTTCATGAATCCTCCCCTTCTGTTCACAAATGCATTTACATCATTCTGATTTGTTTAATTGAGTGGGCTAGTTGATGCAGTAGAGAGTGCCAGGCCTGAAATCAGGAAAATTCATCTTCATGAGTTTACATCTACCCTCAGACACTTAATAAATGTGTTACCCTCAGCAAGTCTCTTAACCCTATTTGCTTCAGTTCCTCATTAAAAAAAAAATAGCTGGAAAAGGAAATGGCAAACCACTCCTGCATCTTTGCAAAGAAAACCCCAACCGAGGTCACAAAGAGTTGGATAGGACTGAAATGACTAGCAAAATTTGTTTTATATTGATTTTCATTTTCATCATTTTCCATATTCTACCATAAGCACTTAAAGATCTGGTACTGTGTCTTAGGTATATTTGGATTCTTATCTTTTTCTAGTAGACACTTCTAAATATTACTTGAGCTTAGTGATATCACCTGTCACTTTTACATCTCCAATACTGACCTCAAGCCTACATACCAGTCCTACATTTCTACCTTCCTTATACACATGTCCATCTGGGTTTCTGCCTTTATCTGAAATTCCAACAAACCCCCCCCCCCTCAAATGAACAGACTCATTTAAAAGCATCCCGGTGTCATGTAAAGATCAATGTGCTGAGTTAAGAGACCAGAGTACCACCTGGTCCTGTCTTTAGCAGCATGAATTTGAACAAGTCACTTATCCTTGAATTATATTGATCAATAAGCCTGGGTTGAGTCATATCATCATCCACAGTTCCTTCCAGATCTCAGTTTTTATAAATCTATTCTAATTGCTAAATGAGTGATCCAGACAACCAATCCTATGGGAAAAGAGTGTGGAATTTGTCTTTAGAGGCTCTGATTTAAAATTCTATCTCTTTCTCTAACTAACTATAAGAACTTTTTTCCAATTACTTTTTCTCTTTGAGCATCAATTTTCTTGCCTGAAAATGAAGGATTTGAACTAGATAACCTTAAAAGTAATTTCCAGTTGTGAATCCTACAATCTTATTCATTCAGAAGTGAGAGAGAGAGAGCTGTAAGCTGTGGTGGTCATACAAAAATATTGCATGAAGAAGGTCTGATCTGTCTTGAAAAATTGGTGGCTTTTAGATTGGGAGTAGAAGGTGGTAGTGATGAGTCAGGTTCAACATTGTAGATGGTAAAAAAGGCATGAAGAACAAGCCATACCAACGCGTGTTCCAGAGACAATGTCTAGACCAATCTTGCTGGAATCTCCTATCCTTCTGCTCTTTGTACATTTACTATCATGGTTATTCTCCCCATTGCAACATGCCCATTCAGACATCCCCTGTCCATGCCTACTTCCTTTGTGGCCATGAGTATTAATCCTTCCATTTTTTTTAATGTAAGAGATGCAGACATTTTCAAACCACCTACTGACAAAAGCCCCTGCTGCTACAATTTCAGTACAATAATATTGACAGAAACAATTTGGACAAAATAGACAGAAGTTATTTTGTCAACTTCATCCTTAGAATGCATCAGGATTGTGGACCTGAAGCTGATGCCTTTGGTGCTTGCTTTGATCTTTTTTTTTTTTTTTTGCTTTTTGGAGGGCAATTGGGGTTGTGACTTGCCCGAGGTCATGGGGCTAGTTATTGTGTTAAGTGTCCGAGACCAAATTTGAACTCAGGTCCTCCTGACCCTAGGGCCGGTGCTCTATTTGTTGTACCACCTAGCCACCCCACTTGCTTTGATCTTGATCCAGTAAATCTTTTATAAAAGTTATATATAAATATATAAAACTGTGGTATAACTGTATTCTTGTATTGATTCTATCTTTGAGTAACTATCTTGGAAAAAATCACTTTTACTTTCAGTGTTGGTTCCTTCATCTGTATTATCTTGATGATGATGGATATTTTCTGAGCATACCTATGAAGCAGCTGGTAGTAAAGTGGATAGTGTTCTGGGCCTGGAATTAAGAAGACTTGAGTTCCAATTCAGCCTCAGACAGTTAGTAACTGTGAGTTCCCAGAGCAAGTCATTTGGTCTTAGTTTGCCTCCATTTCCTCAACTGTAAGATGAGGAGACGGCAGGTAGGTTGCATAGTTGATAGACTGGGCTTGGAATCAGGAAGACTCACCTTTGTGAGTTCAAATACTGCCTCTCAGACACTAACTGTTTGACCCTGGGAAACTCATTTAACCCTCCTTCCCTCAGTTCTTCATCTGGAAAATAAACCAGAGGAGGAAATGTCAACTCACTACAGTATTTTTGCCAAGAAAACCCTAAATGGGATCATGAGGATTGGACACAACTAAAAACCAATTGAACAACAAAAACAACAAAACAAAGATAGCAATAGTACCTACTTTTCAAGATTGTTGTGAGGCTAAAATGACATGGGAGTTGTAAATATCACGAGGTGATATAAGTGGAAATAGAGACAGTCAGATGGCTCAGTGGATAGAATATTGGCCCCAGAGTCAGGGAGACCTGAATTCTAATCCAGCCTCAGACACTTAGTAGTTTTGTGACCCTGGGAAAGTCATTTAACCTCTGTTTGCCTTAATCTACTGGAAGAGGAAATGGCACACCACTCTAATATCTTTACCAAGAAAACCACACAGAAAGTATGGGGTCATGAAGAGTCAGATACGACTAAATGACTGAAAAACAAATAAGTAAAAAACTAGGGATTTTGAAACTAGGGAATACTCTATACAGGAGACATTATTGTTGAATATACAGCAAATCTTTTGGAACAAGAACCCAGAGATTGTAATAGAGAATAAAAGAAGTTTAATGGCTGTCACTAGACTTCCTTGAAAAATCATCAATGTTAACAGTACTAATATTTTAGTATGCATTGATGTTTCCCAAAACATGTTGTGTTGTTATATGTACTGAGATATTTGCCCATCTGGTAATAGTGAGTGTAAAGGAAAATTCTTGTTAGAAACATAAATAATAGTGATATATGCATTCATGTTAACAGGTAGGCTCAAAGTACTTTATGGACAAATATAAAATGCTAAGGCTTCCATTAGTTGCCTACTAAAGTCATTCATTGGCAGATGCTTTATTGACATTTTATGTATAATTTGAGGAGACTAAATCTTGTTTATAATATTTATAAAGCTTAGCATGTTCTTTGTTTCTATGATCAAACAGTAGTATAAATAAATATGTATATTTGAGCCATTAAAAAAAACCTAAAAGATGTACCTTTAGTTATGGAAACGCAAGCTACATTTTAATTGCATGTGTGTTTTTTATAATTAATGGCACTTCCAGGGGCCTCTTGTTGGCATCATCACAATTCTCACATTGATTTCCTCTTTTTAAGCTTCTTTGCAGTTATCAACTCATTATCTTGTAAATATTAATTTTTTATTTCAGGTCAAGAAAATGTAAAATAATCATTAGAATCATCTTTTAATGATACAGATATTGTTAATAACTGTAATGAAATGTATAGAATTTGACTATGACATGTTTGACTGTATGGAAAATGTTAAGCATTTAATTGTCAGATACCTAAAGAATTTTGACAGTGGTAGGAGGCTGATAAAATCTTGAGAACAATACTGTTTTTTTTAATGAACATGTAAAAATAACATTTAGCTATGTCAAAAAGGATGAGTTAATTAATTGAACCCCTTGTTGGTAGCCATTATTGTCATTCTAATTTTAATGTATTTTGTAGTTCATAAGGAAGGGGCAGCAAGTCTCTAATAATATTAGTGTTTTACCCTTTGCTTTTGTTACATAATGTTACGTTATGGCGCCTACTTCCTTATCTGGTCATATGTCTCTAGGTCTAGAAGGATGTTAAGCTGTTTCTTGTGCACATGTCATCATTAGTAATATGCTGAAACCTATTATTCCCAATTCTATTTTTCAACCCAGAATTCAGATTTTTCACATACTGTGCTGTAGTCCATAACTCAAACATATATTACATCAGGGAAGGGAGTATTGGTATTATAAAATTGAGTTTTATGTTTTAGGAAGAAGTTTGCTAGGAAGACATTAAAAGTGCTTCTCAGTTTCCAAGATCAATCCAGCCTATAAATTATTTTATTCAAAACTCTAGCAATTGTCTGGCAACATTGTCCCTTCTTTCAAATATCTTTAGGATCTATTATTAAGTACCCTTAAAATTTTGCCACTTTTATATGGACCAGCTCTGTGTATACCTAGTTCAAAGAGTTTTTTCACCTCATTTTAAAAGCTTTCTGCTTCTTCATATGACATGTGAAATACTGAGTTATTAGAGACAATATCATATTTTCTGTTATTAATGAAGAAAATAGTTATTATAGAAATGTTTATTACTTTTCATTTTTCATATTTCCTGTCTTCTGCCAGTTCCAATTTTTAAATGCTCTTGGTATCATCTACCTTAATTGATGTTATTCCTTAGATTTCCCAAAACTTGCTTTTCTTTCATTGTATCTTATTTTTTATTCAAGGGTATTGCTTATAATCCTCTTATATTGTCCTTCTTTAGATTTGCAAATAAGTTTATATTCTAAATCAGTATTGCCTTTGGCTTTCAAGTATTATCAAGGAGATCAAGTTTTTGCTGAATGAATTAGTGTCTAAGGTATTTTACCCTCATTATTTCTGGTATCTGTTTCTACTATATATCTTCTACTAGTAAAAACTGTAGGGTGAAGAAGGCTGGTAAACCCCAATCCTTTCTCCCACTTACCACTGTGATAGAGGTCCCCAGTCTCAAATTTGATGCCCATGAAAACAACTTTCTCCCAAAGAAACTTGAATTTGTTAACTCAGGCTCTGTAAGAATTGGGGTGTAGTCCAAGCAACAACCCAAGACTTCAGACCCTACGATGAGTCACTGTAATGTACAAAGATAAATATAGATATATTTCTTAATTATTTAACATGTTTAAAACTCCTCTTCCATTTCTATGTAGGTGCCGTTTCTTCATGTGTCACTCACTGATGAAGTTTTGAGTGTTGTGTCCCAAACCCACTTTATAAAACCTGTGGATTTTGTGGATAGTTGTGATATGTAGGAATGGAATATGCATTTATTACATATCTAAGTTTACTTTTGCCACTATTTTCTCCATCACCTGCCTTTGGACTGAAGTGAATTAACATCAAAGTATATGTTGATTTGGCGGGTGGGGTGGTAGGGGGTGGGGGCTAGCATCTTATCAAGTTCTTCATGTGATTTTCCTAAATTCCTCATCCCCTGCAGCATATTTTGGCATATAAATATTGTAAAAGACCATTGCCTTTTACCTTATGATCACTATGAGCGCTACAGAGGGAGGTGATGGGCACCTTTGGGCATGCGATAAAACCAGCTGCCTCTCCTTTAGCTGCCTCTCCGAGTTGAACTTGTGAAATATCCTTCTAGTTCTCAGCATTTTCCTTCTCTTTTCTATGTGTTCTTCACTCCTCTCTTCCTGTACTTTCAAGTCTTCTCCTGTTCCTTCTGAATTGTGTATTGCCTCTATTGAGACTAATTATAGCCTGTGATAATCTTTTATTTATGAGGTAAAACTGATAATTCTCTTGTCATTTATGAAACCAACAGTTTACTTAGTCTTAACTTAGTCATAGGTGTTTGATTTACCACTGTGATATCTTTCCAACTACAAAAACAATCAAATGTAAAAGAGCTGAGGAACCACCAGACTCTGCACCCTCACTTATTTCTCTGCCCTCAAACAAGTCCAGTTAGTCCATTTAGCTGCAGGACAGTTTGCCTCCTAGTTCTCCTTATACTTTGTGTGTCTTCCCAAATTTTTTTAATGTAATAAATTTTATTTGTTTTCTTGTTTACATCATTCATTTTCATGAGATTTTTGAGTTACAAATTTTCTCCTCATCTTTCCCCTACCCCACCCCCACCCCCAAAACAACGATCCCACTGTGGAGCCCCTCCCCTGGTCCACTCTGTAACTTTTGGGTAGGGCAGGGAGGGTCTCCCTATCCCAGCCCCTGTATATCTTGATTCTTAGTTGCAGATACTGCAGACCTTTATATTCTAGATTCTTTTGATTCCTCCCTTGTCACCCACCCCCACTGGAAGGACAACCAATTCAATACAGGCTGTGTAGGTGTGATTATACAGGACATCTTCATAGTGGACATATTGTGACAGCGATCATATGTCCCTCCTTCCTATCCCTCCCCCACTGTTCTGTTCTCTACCCTGTCCCTGTCCCTTTATTGAAGTGTGAGAATCCAGCATCCCTCCCCCTGACCCTGCCCTCCCCTCCGTCATTCCCCCTCTCATCCCCCA
>CM053597.1:121188964-121257639 GCA_028646575.1 Pseudocheirus occidentalis | reverse complement strand
TTTGGACATTTCTAAAAGTTTTAATCAAACTTAAAATCAGTGTCCTAAAATAATCTGGGTATGATTCATTACAATAGTGTTGTAGCCTGTATTTGGAGCTGGTATAGCAATGGCCTTATGCCTGATAAAATACTCTCGATTTAGGAGCCTCTATGTAATCTTTTTGCACTTCATTTCATTTTCTGTTTTTAATAAACAGTTTTATAGGCCTATATGTTTCAAATACAACAAATGTTTGAGGAACTAGGGAAGAAAAAAGCTATCAAAATCCCCTAATTATATTTCTTTGTGCATTCTGAAATTTCAGCAAACATTTATTCAGATATTCATTTTCCTTAAAAATTTTTGAAGTCACTCAGCTTGTATTTTTTTTCACACAAGGGAAAAAAGACTATTATCAGAATGAGGAGATGGAATAGTATAGTACATCCACCCCTCAATTGAGATTGGAAGGATGGACTCTTGGTCAGACCCAAAAATCATTTATGCTTGGCTTTAGAATGTATTTGAGGATTCTTGTATAATGGGATATCTAATATCATGAACAATTGTGGAAAATAGAAAAGAAAAAAAATAAGACAGAGCTGAGAAGTCACTCATTTTATTCTTGCTGAACTTTGTTCAGCTCCTCTTTGAAAACCTAATTATGCTGAAAATTCATAGCTCTTAACATGGACTCTCTTTATTCTTGTCAAAGCAGAGCTGGCTCATATTAAAATATAACTGTGATAGAAAAGATGGCTATGTATTGTAGTTTCTAAAAACATCCTTTTTATTATCAAAGGTATATGTAAATCATGTATACCTAGATCCATCCAAAAGAAGTTTATTAGATTTTGTTTAAAAAGTTATATTCTGAGATATAATGAGATTATTCTAGCTCTGATATCTTTTAACAGAAAATCTTTTTTCAAAAGAGCAGGGGTAGCAAATTTTGTCTTGGGGATGATTGTTAGGCGGTCATTTTATGCAAATTAATCAATAAACATTTAGCCATTTAGTGGGAGGGAGAATTGGAATAACTTAGAAGCTGACTGCCAGGAAAACCATTGATTAGAATAACATGATCACAGGGGTCCACAAAATATTCATAATTGATGTTGGAAAATACAGTCACACGTTCTATTTTCCTGTTCTCCTCAATGTATAATCCCCACCCCCACCCCCCCAAAAAAACCTTTCTCTTCTCTGTGACACAAAAAAGAGGAGAAGCAAGGAATTTGGAAGGGTAAAATGAAACATTTCCCTGAAAAAAAATGTTAAGCTAACAGTTTCTTGCAGAAGACTAAAAAACAATAGGAAATAGACCAGGATTTTCAATACCTTCCTCCCCATGAGATTTTATTTTTATTCTAAAAGTAATCAAATAAATTAATAAATAGATAAATAAATTAAAATGTTCATTTCTCTATATACTGTAGTACAGAATGAGAGAGTTTTACATGAAACCGACAATCTCCATTATTGGCACCAGAGGTACCAATAAAGGCACTGATATAGCCTGCTCATATTTTGATCAAAAGACATATATGATTCCATCTTCAAAGACTGAGTGAAAAAAATTGAATAAAATTGGAAATTCTTTTCAAAAAGGAAGAAAAAATTATTATTGATCATAATTGATTTAAAGATGTCTGAAATGTTTTTACTATACTGGGAATTATTTACACATACATATACACATGTGTGAATGAGAGAAACAGGATCTCAATAAAAGGGTGAATACTAAAGAGTGATATTAGTCCAATGAGAATAGTATCAGCCCCTGAATGAGCTAAGGGCACAAAAAAATTCTAATAATGGCAAAAAGGAAGACTTTTTTATGAGTGTGTTTTTTTATGGAAAAAATCAGGACCATTGCTTTGGAATATATTGCATGTTAACAGATGACAGTGACAAAGTAGAACTGCTTTTTTCCCTTTCAGTTAAGAAGAATAATCTTCAAATAAAATATGTATAATGCATAGCTAACAGGAAAGTGAAACCCAATGTGAAGGCAAACACAAAAAGAATACCTAGATACTTTCAATGAATTCGTCTTTCATCCAAAAGGAATTAGATTACATTTCAAGAATATGATGTGATCACTGAACCATAGTTAGAAAGCGACCCCTTCCAGATCCCTCTAACCCTATAACCATTATCCCATGATCCTAAACTTCATCAAATAATAAAGAATATGAGAGGTTTCTGGAAACCCAATGGACCAATAATCCAGTTTTCCAAAAGGCTGGATTCTAAAAAGTACAATCCTGTGAGCTTGATATTGATTCCTGGTAATATTATTCAATAAGTTATCAGGGAAATGGCTTAGGATCATAAGGTTGAAAGCTAGAAGGGACCTTAGAAATCAAATGTTCTAATCTAATCAGTTTATAGTTAAGAAAATTGAGGCCCAGAAAAGTTGTTATTTAGCCAATGTCATAAACCTAGTGATTGGCAGACCTATATTCAGTATTGTGTACTCCAGTTGAAAATTGTAAAGATTTTTCATAATTTACTACCTCCTATAAAGGGAAAAATAAATAATTAGAAGAAAGCAGAGGGCTGCTAGCCAAATGCTGGGAATATTTTAGAGGATATGTATTACAAAAACTGTAAAACCTCTAAGGCATTATTTGGAGATTCTTAACATGGATTCCATAGACCTTCCTAAGAGTCTATAGATAGATTTCAGAGAGTCCCTGAGATTGGATGGGGGAAAATTACATCTGTATTTTCACTAACCTCTAACTAAAAGTTAGCGATTCAATTACTTGAAAACATTGTCCTGAAAAGGAGTCTACAGGCTTCATTAGACTTCTAAAGGAGTCCATGACACAAGTGTAAGATACTGTTTTCTAAGCCACCATTATATTCTATGATTACTTGATTGTAAAGATGGCACTAATTGTTATGAACTGAAATTCAGTACGGATCATGGCAGAGGCCTGGAAATCAATAGAATATTATGACTCAGAGCGCACCAGAAGTCTAGAAAACAGGAAGTCAGAAAAGTAAGGGGGAAAAATAGGATTGTAGAATTAAAGATAAAAAACAGGAAAGTTATGTAGACCATTTAGTACAAGTAAATCATTTCGTAAGTGAAAAAAGTGAGGCTAAGTGACTTAACCAAACAGTAATTTGTGGATCTGATATTTGAACATAGGTCTCATAGACAGAAATGCAGGACTTTTTTCCACTATTGTACACAGTCTTTCCCTTGCCTTTCAGAAGTGAGATCCAAGAACTGTGAATCAATCTCGAAAGTCCAGTTGTTGAAAAATAGAGTTCTAATTAAAAGAATGCAGCTACATGAGTTTATGAATTCTTAGTCCTCTGCAGTCTTTATTGCATCTCCATAAATAAAAATGTGTCTCAGAATCTGAGTCCATAGAAGTGGCTTAAGTATGTATAACTGGTTAAGGAAAAAAAGGTTCAGTAATCAAAGCTATTAGACTCTAGGAAAATATTCAGAGTAGTATAGAAAGTATGTTCTTTCTCTAATCCTTAATTTTCATGCCTTGGTAGATGTGGAGTTTGCTGGAAGTGTAGTAGATCTTCTCTCTTGTAGACTGGCTGTGGCTTGGCTTGGCTCCTCCTGGTCTGCCCTGGGGCCTGGCCATGCTTCAGTTTCAGGCTGGGCTGGCCTTGGCTCCCAGCCTGCCAGATGAGCCCCTGCTGCCAAGCTGCCTTCAGCAACAGATGTGTTTCCTGTATTTTTGTGAGTTTGAGAGCCTTAGAGTTTGTTTAGGGTCATATTTTATGGGTATTCAGGGTGGCTGTGTGGGAGCTACAGAACCTTGCTGCTTCTACGCCACCATCTTGGCTCTGCCCCTAGACCATTGAAAGTATGTTCTTTTTGAGCCAAAGGGAAGGACAAAGCTAGATTAAGAGTTGATTTAAGAGCTACTAAAACTGAGAAAGATATCTGACTGTACCTATAGGTCTCTATTTCTTTTAATCATTCTCTATATTTAGTATCATATTTTAGACACAGCATTTATCAAGCATTTACCATTATGTGGCATTGAGTTAATAGTGTTTTAGTATATTATCCTAACAACAGCTAATATTTCTAAATAAATATTTTGATGGATTTAATTTTCAGATGCGCGTGTCATACTTAAATGCAAAAGCATAAACAATCCTTGTTTCTGTAATTTATAGTTATTTTAAGTCTAGTGTTTTGATCATACGGCCATACCCCAGGCATTATCATAGTCTTGATGGCATCCTATTTGAATGTATGCATAGTCTCTAAATACAAATTAAAATTACAAAACAAAGTAATATTTTGCTTGTTTTGAAAGCCCAACACAGTAGAAATAACTGTAAAGACTGTAAAGACTCTATAAGCTTATGTAGAAAATGAGCATTGTAAGTTCATTTTCCTCAAGTTTACATGGGAAATGTGCACACAAATGTATAATTCTATATGTCAAACAATTATTTCCATCAAAATAATTGTACAGTAATGATGATTATTCCTACAATTCTACATAAAAAGCTAAAAGAGCCACTCTAATGATCTCTGTTTATGATTAACTAGATTGTAAACTCCATGAGAGATAGTGTGGTGGTGCAGTGGATAGAGTGCCAGGCCTGGAACCAGGAAAACTCTTCTCCCTAAATTTAAATCTGGCCTCAGACACTTAGTAGCTGTGTGACCCTGGGCAAGTCACTGAACCCTGTTTGCCTTAGTTTCCTCATCTGTAAAATGAGCTGGAGAAGGAAATGGCAAACCACTCCAGTATCTCTGCCAAGAAACCCCCAAATGGGATCATGAAGAGTTGGACATGAGTGAACAACAACAAAACTCCATGAGAGTAAAGACTATGTCTCACTTGAATTTTGAAACTTTCCCAGTACCTAAATCAGTGTTCCATTTATATAGACTCAAAATATTTGGATAAATTAGTGAATCTTCTATGCACATATATTAAAAAATTATATAGTTATTATATAATATACATATTATATAATATATTATATATAACACATATTACATGTATAACATATGTAATACTTTTTTCTATCTCCATGACATTCTGTGTATACCAAACCAAACATTGTATAGTCAGGAAAGTGGATAACCTTTGGGTAGCTGTGACTAAATGTATCTCTACTGGGGATTATTGTATGGAAGTAATAAAGTTTACCTTATAGAGAATGTTCAATCATATAATCTTTTCTACATTAAAATGAAAGTATCAAGTCCCAAGGGCCATCATTGCTGAATTTCAGACTAAATAAGATGTTAGCCTAGAAAAAATTAATATATTTTAGATTTCCTCTGGGATATGATGAGTATAAACATTAAAACCAACACAGTAACAACAAAAGTTTTCCAACATATTTCACTTAATCTCACATCAGCTAAAGTTAATTTAAAGGATTATATGTCAATAAACCTTCCACACAGTTTGAAAATTGGTCTGAATATTTAATTTTGAACCTGTTTCAAGTTTAGAGCAACATGTAAACGATAGTGTTTGCCTTCCAGCTTCATTAAATCTTGTTTTAGCAACTTGTAGCTGACTAATGACCCAAGTTATTCACAATAGCTATTGGAGTTTCTCAGGCAAAGTCCAGCTATTTGAAGATTTTACCTGTAAGAGTAAAACTGTTTGCTTCTGACGTATCCATGGTGCTGGTCTTTTCAATTCAGGTCTATTTCAGTTCAGTAGTATTTATTGTGGACACCTACTATGAGAATGTTGTTTTAAGTACTGGAAGAATACAAAAGTAATGTAGACTGGCCCCTTCTCTCTGAAGATTTTGAATATTACTCGGGAGATAAAACATACACAAATTCATTAACACCTTAATTCTCAATGGTTTTAGGAATATCACTTGATTTTGTGTGGACAGATGATCTGTTACCCTCTTTTCATATGCATTGCTATACAAGCTAGTGGAGTGATATGAAATATTTAATTGCCTTTGGATGCACAATAAAACCAACAACTCAAACTCCGTTTGCTTTTTTTTTCTCTAAGGGGAATGTCTGCACCCTTGGTCCGTTAGCTGCAGTATACTTTTGCCTTCTTAGTTTCATTTATACAAAGAAGCTTAGGTTGATACATTGAGTTTCTATTCTATTTTGCCTATCCTTTTGTCACTGTACCAATACTAATATTTATTAAGGTATTGTGTAGAGATAGTAAAAAACTCTGATTCTTAGCACCTTCTGCCTCATTCTAATATTACTACAAAATCAGAAGTCAAGGACACCACATGTACATACATTCATATGTGTGTAGATATATAGACATATATAGACATATGGGAGCAAAGGGGAGCATAGGAGTGATGACCATCATCTACATATATGTGTATATATATATATGAACATAGATACATACTGTGTATGTGTATTATATACCTCTATACATAGATACGTGCTATGCTTACATGTGCATGTACTTGTATGTGTATGTATATATGTGTGTGTATACACACATAATGGCCTTCACTCCTTTGCTTACACACTCACACACACACACACACACACACACACACACACATCTCTCTGAGGCAGCAAGGTGAAACAGAGAGCATTGGAACTAGAGTCAAGAATACCTGAGTTCAGTGCTTCACTCAGACACTTAGTACCTCTTTGACCTTGGGCACATCAATTAACCTCCATCTGCCTTAGTTTCATCATCTATAAAACAAGGACAATAACCTTTACCTCCCTGAGGTGTAAGGATAAAATGAGGTATTTGAAAAGTGCTTTGCAAACTTTAAATCACGGCATAAAATCTAGCTTTTATTATTATCATTTATATATGCATGCATACATGAATAAATTTTATACAATACACAGATGCATAAATATACACATACATTTGCATAATAAATATACTATGTGTGCTGGACCCAGTTCATACTGCCTTGTGAGACTTAATTCTTACATTTGACGTATCAGCATTTATGTCTCAAAAACTGGCAACTGCTATAAATCAGGGTTCAGTTTATTGTTGTGTTGATTGTCTAGACTTAAGAAAGTCATGGAGAGAATAATAATAATGCAGATTAAAATTTAAAATGTTATCATATATTTTTTTCAGAGTAATTTGTTAAATATTGACCAGCATACCCTTGCATGCATACACATATGTTCATTTCATGGAGTGCCAACTCGAAAGAATTCATCACCAACAGCCAGCCCCTTGGTGATGATCCTCTCTGTTCTGAGGGTAACCCTGAAGGGCAGACATAGACTTTTGTTGAGTCCAAACTTGAAATCTTTCTAGCATGGTGTAATATCTGTATATGTCCTTCACCTCAATGACACCTCTACCAAATGCATACTTGAGAGTGGTCAAGAACAGAGTGGAAGGTTCCATGCATACGAAAATATTCATAGCTGCACTTTTTGTAGCAGCAAAGAAGTGGGAGGAAAGTGTGTGTCCATAGATTAGGAAGATGGAAATTGCGATATATAAATGTAATGGAATGTTATTACCATAAGAAATAAAGATTTTGAATAATGCGAAGTAATTTAGGAAGACTTATATGGTTTATATAGAAAAAAAATAAGCAGAACCAAGAGAACCCAAAGTTATCTCTATGCCACTTTATTTTTTAAGCAAGCCCCTGCTTTCTTTGGGCTTTGAGTTGTGTGAGAGATTAATACAACGGTAGGGAGTTACAATATACAATGTGACATTTTTAAATCGTAGTATTATTTCATTTATTTATTTTGGTGCAAGAGCTTGTGTTATACCCACATAGCTTTAAAGAACCCAGAGTCACCTCCACGACACTTTTGACTTGGTAAAGAAATTGATGTTTAATGCATTCAATTGGGAACTATTGCAAATGCTTTTAAAATTCATCATGGAAGTAACACTTATTTCATAAAATATACTATATGTTAAGTTGCTTCTGTTTGTCTTCTATAAAACAACAATGATAGATTGTGAGGAAGTATGTTCAAAAATAAATTTATTCATTTATAATATAGATATTTGGTGAAAGGAAGAGCCCAAGTGGTGGCTTATCCTTAGAAAGTGAGAATTTGAACTCTCTAAAGTAGGTCTTAACAAATCATAGTATCATAGATTTAGAGCTGGAAGTGACCTCAAGGGCCTTTGAGTCCATCTCTCATTTTATAGATGTCTTAACTGAGGCCTAGAGAGGGCTAGAGAAGTTAAGTGACTTATTCAAGGTCACAGAGCTAATAAGTGTCTAAGGTAGGATTTGAACTCATGTCTAACTCCAGATACAGCACTCTACATATTCTACTGCCTCATTCAACAATAAAAAATCCATCACTTTAAGATGAATTTTATTACTGTAATGTATGTTTTTTTAAGTGTAATAATTTTTATTTAAACTATTCAGGGGTGATTTGTAACAGTTTATCACACAGAGTAGGCAATTGATAAATATTTGATAGTTTTAAGTGAATCTGATTCTACAGACATATGGCAATATAATTGTAGTTTATGTATATTTGTGACTAGTACATGAGTAAGACACTTTTTTATTTATCTCCTGTATGAAAGACGTGGTATAATATAATAAAAAGTGTGTCATGTTTTAATTCAAAAGACCTAAGTTTAAATCCTGGCTCTGCCAATTACAAGCTGTGTAATTCAGGCACATAATAGATAGATCAACAATGTCTCAGCATTTCCATCTTCTTATGTCTAAAATAGGAATAATAATGCTTTTGTTAGGTGATTCACAGGTTTGGAGAAATGCTTTGTAAAGTGATACACCGATGTAAGCCATTAGACATTTAACCTGACAGGGTTTGTAGCAGTACTACAAACCAAACTGTTAGCCGGAAGCCCATAGTACACCTCGTCTGGCTCAGTATGTCCCTTTGGCAATCTGCCATATCCCAGAAATTATACACTTAACAAAGAGCACTCCTAAAGATCCTGAGGAAATACACTCTAGGTTTATCTGGATAGCCTTGAATTTAAGAACCAGTTTTCTGGATAAAAACCAGATTAGCAGGATAAAGGCACTGCTCTTAACTTATACCTCTAAGCATCCCCTAACTCTGAGAATGATGCTATCTCTCCATAGATGTTCACTCAAGTGGCAGTGTGGCCAATTCAATCACAAAACTTTGCCCAGCTCTAATCTGAAGTGACCACTTATAATAGGAAGAAGGTGATGAGATGTCCCTCTTCACCTTCTGGCTTAGCCTCTGTCCTAGACTGTTCATCTTGATGCCTAGAGTAATTGTGGGTACTACAACATGGATGCCTGTCTATTTGGAATTACGCTGAAACCCTCAACTGATTTTGTAGCAGGTGTAGAACAGCTGTCTATAGGTAATAACTTTTTGTCACCATCAATCTAGGTCTGATTTGAATCAATGACCTATAGGTGAAAAGCTCCATATTCCATTACCAGTCCCTTGAGGTATCTAGTGCCCTAGGCAGAATTATTTGTAATTCATGAATCTCAGCACCTTGCCTCTAGCGCTGTTTTCAGATTTTCCTTGTATCTTTTGCTACTCAAAGCACAGCAGAGACCACTGGTTACTTGTGACATGAATGCAATAAGTATTGGAAATATTCAATGGATGCTTTGTCACCTAAACAATATTTCCTATGGCTGAGAGAGAGCTTGCTTAGAAAAGTAGTCACTAAAATGAATATAAATTAATCCTTCATGCTTTTTCTATGACAATATTATTTTAAAAGAACATTACTTGGTTTAAATTGGATGTCTGTATTATTCACACATACAAATGGCACTCACACATACATGTACATGCCTGCTTGCACACACGTGAGAGCACACACACACACAGGTACACACACTCTACAGAATTTGGTCCATATCTGTAGTAAGATGATTTCATTAGTATAGTTAACTCTTGGTGAGGAAATGCCCTTCACTAAGCCTTTGATTTCATGAATACTTGCTTATCTGCATTACTGCAGGAGAAAGTCAACAAATCCCAGTAAATGAAGGACTGGTTCTGGAGTCAAGATCTGCCTGCCTTCTCCCTGACTCTGCCTATGTCATTAGCAAGACACAGCTTCTCAAGGCAACTTGCTAAAACTATAAGATACAGAGGAATTGCTCATCTATATTAATGTTGAGAGTTTCCATGCTGGTAGTGCTCCAAACTGATAAAATAACTTCAGACCATATTAAAGTCATATGACATCTACAGATTAGAAGATTGACTATGAATCTGAATTTAAGATAGCTGTCTCACTATATGAACGGAAACTGAAAATGTTTCCATCTTTTTACTACTAAGAAAATGAAATGGGCAGCAGGGAAGGAAACTGATAGGTTAGACCTATAATGTTGTCTCCACTTAAAATTTTGGTCCTGTGGAGTAACTGTCTTAATTAATAAGAATTTGCCCTTTCAAACAGAGGAGAAAGTGCCTGATCCAAATGGCCTCATAAAAAGGAAATTGCTGAATGAAGTCATTACTCTAATTAACATTTATGCCTCCAAAGTTAACAGTATACCTTTTTAAAAAATTATGTCTTATGCATTCCTATTTAAATCATTCAGGAGTAGTTTGTAGCCTGAGTGCTAATTTTAATTGTCCTTTCAATATCAATTTAGACAGATCTACTAATAGGGTTGTATTATTAGTCAGATGCCACCAGTAACCAAAAGAAAGTCATTGCAGAGATAGGTTGAATAGATGTTAGGAGCTGTGAAGAGCAAACTATCAAGGCCTATTCATTCAGGTAATGTACTCATCTGTTCATGGTTTCCACTTCTGTCTAAATTCATAAGAGGAATTACCCACACACTAGATGCTACATAATGCTGAATTAGGCTTTACTTTCTCAAGACGAATTCATTAAAGATGTGTATATATTTTAGGAACCACATCTCATTACAACCAACTCCAAAGGATTGTCCCTATTCCTTACTTATAAAAGGATGTCACCAAATCAAACAATGCCACAGTAGGGTCATCTGTTTAACTTTGAGAACTTTTTAAAATAAACTAAATATTGTATGGGGCAGCTAGTTGGCACAGTAGACAGACTGTTGGGCATGGAGGCAGGAAGACATCTCCCTGAGTTTAAATCTGGCCTCAGACACTAGCTGTGTGACACTGGGGCAACTCCCTTAACATTGTTTGCCTCAGTTCCTCATCTATAAAATAAGCTGGAGAAGGAAGTGGTAAACCACTCCAGTATCTTTGCCAAGAAAACTCTATATGGGGTTCCAAAGAGAAAGATTCAACTTAAATGACTGAACAGCAAAATATTGTCTAAAGACAAAAACAACAGAATGTAGTAGAAAGGTTTAACTTGTGTTCCAGTCAGGAAATGTGACTTGCTTTAAGTCCCACCTAAATTCCCACCTTCTACAAGAAGCCTTCCCCAACCCCTCTTAATTTGAGGTTGTTCCCCCTATTAATTATTCCCTAATAATTCTGTATACAAGCTTGCTCTGTATATATAGATTTATTTGCCCATTTTCTCCTCTATTAGACTGTAAGCTCCTCGAGGGCAGGGACTGACTTGTTCCTATTTTTTTTGTATCCCCCATCACTTAACATTAGTACCTGACTCTTAGGAGGCACTTAATAAATATTTATTAATTAGTTAATTGATTACAGTGCCTTTGTTAATAATTCTCTCTGATAATTTTAAACATATCACCTTATATCTCTCAGTCTCAATTTCTTCTCTGGTAAAATAAAGATATTGAAGTAGGTGATCTCTTCCCAGTTCTTGCCATTTTGTGAACTAGAGAAATCATGTAATTCAAAGAAATAGAAGGACTGTGAATATGTGGTTCACATATATGTCTGAAATCATTGTACCTTTCTTTTTTTGGGGGGGAGAGGTAGGGTAATCGGGGTTGTGGCTTGCCCAAGGTCACACAGCTAGTAAGCGTTGAGTGTCTGAGGTTGGATTTGAACTCAGGTCCTCCTGACTCCAGGGCCAGTGCTCTATATAGTGCACCACCTAGCTGCCCCATAATTGTACTTTTGAGATACAAAATGTAAAATTACCAGTTTCTGTCTCTCTGCACAGGTAAAACCATATCATCATTATTGGAGGCAGGAGTTTGTGCTGGAAATGTTTAATAATTGGTTCTCCAAGGGGAAAATGAGCACATGACACACTGTTAAATTTCATCTGCATTATTTACATTTTTTACCATCATTCTCTTATGTCTAGGCAATCAACAAAATAGGAGGAGTCTTATTGTTTAACACTCGGTTGATTTCTAAGGTATAAATGTTAACATTCAAACTTAACAATTGGTTCTTATTAACTCATACAAGCTATGACTATTCTTGGTTCCAGTTATTTTTATTCAGTCATCCAAATCCTAAACTAAATTGTTTGGAAAAAGTGAATAAAAAATTTTATTTGAATCAATAAATTTTTCTATTGAATGGATCTATCACTCCACATTTTAGGCATAGGTCATAATTTAATCTCAAATGATAAAGCAATTTTAAGAAATTTTATATATGTTTAAAAAACATCATTCAGTCATTTTCAGTCATGTCCTACTCTTTATGACTCCATTTGGAATATTTCATGGCAGAGATATTGGAGTGGTGTCCTTCCCAAGCTCATTTTACAGACGAGGAAAGTGAGGCAAATAGGATAAAGTGACTTGCCCAGATAGTAAGTTCCTAAGACCATATTTGAACTCAGGAAAAGTCGTCTTCCTTACTTCAAGCCTGGCACTCTTATCTACTTTGTCACCTAGCTGCCCCTGAAAAATTACTGCTCCTTCCCAAAGAATAAATGAATTGAATGAAAAATAATTTATTAAGTGCTTGTTATATGCAAAGCACTGTCCTAAGGGCTGGGGATACAAATAGAAGTTCATGCTCTCAAGGATCTCCCTTTTTAAATAAGGAGAAATAATATATATATATATAGATGGGTTTACTGCAGGGTGAATGGCAAGGCCCTCTGGTCCTTAAGGCATAATAGCAATGAAACTGTTAAGACCTTGTCCTTTTTATATTAATTATCTCTTTGGTTTTTTTATAATTTGAGTGTGAAAAGTTATATTGGGTTCTGTAAAAGAAGAATTTTGGAAATTCATTATTTTAGTCTCAGGTTTTGAAAAATAATTATGCATAAATATTAAATATTAGTTTTAAAACTAAAGGATTGGAAAAGAAACAAAGATAAAGATTCAGTTTTGATACACAGTTGCTGAAAACTTCTAACAGTTAAATCACTTTATCCTTCTTTGCCTGTTTCCATACATTATATTCACTAAATACTGAATAAACATTTCAAGAAGAAATTAACAAGTATTTTCTTATTTGGGGACCTGTTGTTATAATAATCAAACTGATTCTGCAAACCGCTGAGTTTTGTCTTATTGAGAAGACATTCCATCACAACAACCTAAGAATTATCAGCATTCAGACATATGCCCAATTTCTTGATCTAAATGTAACCCTGAGAAAATCTGATTTATAAATTGATCTAAATAAATCTAAATAAAAATGAATCTAAATAATTTAAATTCTCTTAGATGGCATCTCCTATGTATATGGCAGAAAAGCTAAAGCAACAAAATGTATCATCATTTTACATGGTGTCCCAAAAATCTCAATGCCATTTTAAGGTATTTCCATTTTTATCTTTTTAATCATCCTTTCTTCCTCCCCTTAGGATTTGGATGATATCACCCATATATAAAAGCTCTTTACTTCAAATCTTTCTTCCACAGAGCTACCAAAGTATTTTTTTCTCTTTTTTCAACACTCAACTTAAATCCCACCTTCTGCAAGAGGGCTTTTTCATTCCCCTCAGTGTTTTTTTCCCGTTTTAGTTTTTTTTGCTTTTTGGAGGGTGGTTGGGGTTAAGTGACTTGCCCAAGGTCACACGGCTAGTTTTTTATGTTAAGTGTCTGAGGCCGGATTTGAACTCAGGTACTCCTGACTCCAGGGCCGGTGCTCTATTCACTGCGCCACCTAGCCGCCCCAGTTTTTTTTTTAATTACCCTTTCTTTTATGTCCTAAGTTTGCCAATGGCAGAAACAAATTTTATTAAACTTCAAGGTTGTCTCTCAAGGCATTACTGAGTGCTGTTAGGGATAAAGGAAAAAGGGGTCGGGTCAAATGAAGCTTTAAAGCTTAAAAATTGTTGTCTCATTTATGGGTTTTCAGTATACACACAAACACATGCACACTTACATACTCACACACTTTTGGGTGTTTCACCGGGTAGTATGCTAGCCTTGGAGTCAAGAATACTCATCTTCTGGAGTTCAAATATGACTTCAGACACTAACTGTATGACCCTGACTAAGTCACTTAACCCTGTTTGCTTCAGTTTCTTCCATCTATAAAATAATCCAGAGAAGACAATGAAAAATCACTCCAATATCTTTGATAAGAAAACCCCACATGAGATCATTGAGTCAGACACAACTGAAAATGAATGATTAACAACAACATATATGTTTTTCAAAGGAAAGCAAGAGAAAAATAGCATATGACCGCCATCCTAATTTGTGAGCTGGAAGGAAAATCAAAGTCTGAGTCCACCCTTTCTGGATTATGCATGGGGAAAATGGTTTTCAGAAAAATTAACTTGCTGAAGATTATACAAATAATTACTAACCATGAAAATACCATCCTTTTCATCACCCAGGTCTATAGCCTAATTGTCGTCCTCAGCTCTTCACTCTCACTCAGCCCACATGCCCACTCAGTTGTCAAATCATCATTTCTGTCTTACAGTATCTCTGGTATATGTCCCCTTATCTCTATTCACCAGTCACCACCCTCATTTAGGCTTTCATCAATACTCTATTCGACTATTTCTGTGGTATCCTAATTGATCTCACCCTTCTCTAAAAGCTCTTCACTTCAAATCTTTCCTCCATAGAGCTACGAAAGTAATTTTTTTCTTTTGTCAACACTCAACTCAAATCCCACCTTTTGCAAGAGGGCTTTTTCATCCCCCTCAGTGTTTTTCCCTGTGTAGTTTTTTTTCCTGTGATTGTCTTCCACATACTGTGTATACATCTCATACATACCTCATTATTTACATGTCATCTTGTCCATTATTGTGTGAGGTCTTTGACAGCAAGAACTGTTTTTCCTTTTTCGTTGTCTCTTTAATGATAGCACAGGGCCTGGTGCATACTAAACACTTTATAAGCTCGTATTGATTGATAAATAGTGGCAAAGTCAAGATTAAAATCAAAGTCTCTTGATTTCCCTCCCAGCATTCTACCAGGTCACTATTTTGGAAAGCTGATATGAAGTTCATCTTGGATATTTACCATTGCTTTTGTGTAATATCCTAACTGGTATAAGGATTTTGGAGGTTAGATATGGTTGGGTTTTTTTTATTTTGGAAGACTTCTCTAGTCATAAACTAAAAAATCAAATTAGGATTAATCAAGTATTTCCCTGGGTGCCAGGTTTGCAAATCAGGGACAAAAGAAATTCTGCTCAGTCTCCTAATTTCATAGTAATTTTACTGTCAGTTAATAGTACCTTAGGGAAAAAGAACTTATATGGCAAACTATAAATGTTAAGCTAGAAAAATAATATTGTCCTTGAAAGGTTTAGTTTCCCTTATCAATTATTGAACTAGTAAATTTAATCGGCATGGCTATGTGTGAATAATCTGTTGGGCATTGAACAGATGCTCAATTTTAAATTGGCCATGATTTCACTTCTACTTTTGCAACTTTAGGCATAAAGGGACTCTCTGATTAATGCTAAACACATTAAGTACTTACTAACTTTTAAACAATGGCAATTTAAAAAGAAAATATTATGAGCCAGTGAAATTTAATGAGGCATAAGTCCTGATTGGTTAGTAACTGGCATTTTTGTTGTTACTTCTTTTTCCTAAAAAATTATCTCAACACCCTTCTAGTTCAAGTTTTATTTGAGTTCTCATAGGAAGCATTCTCTCCCCTTATATTTAATCCAAATTCTCCTCAGAATGGTCATCCATATTTAATTAAAAGGATCTGCTTAACACATGATCATCAGCTATTTGTAAAACCTCATCAGACAGATATTTTGCTTTCTTGCTCTTGTTTTTCTATTGAATTTTTTCATTAATTACTCCTGTCCAGTATTATGAGCCTTTGTTCATAGTCCTTCAGGTACTCTTTCTACCAGATCTAATCTCTTAAATCTATTCATCACTTCAACTTTATATTGATAAGGCATGTTATTTAGGTCAGGCCTATATGGTATGATGGCTTCCCTACTTTCTTAAATTTAAGTCTGAATTTTATATTAAGAACCTTATGATCTGAGCCACAATCCATTCCAAATCTTGTTTTAAATGATTATGTAGAATTTTCCCCCTTTGACAGCAAAGTAAATAATCAATGTCATTTCAATATTAACCACCTACTAATGTCCATAAGTAGAGTTGCCTTTTGAGTTGTTGAAAAGGTATTTGCTCTGACCAGTGAGTTATCTTGACAGAACTCTATTAGTCTCTTCCTTTATTTTATACTCCAAGACCAAACTTGCTTTTTATTCAAATTATTCTTTGATTTCCTACTTTAGGACATTCTAATTCCCCCATGATGAATGTGACATCTTCTTTTGGTGTTATTTGTAGAAGATGCTGAAGGTCTTCATAGAGCTGCTCAACATTAGCCTTTTCTGTATCAGCAGTTGGAATATAGACTTGTATTACTGTGATGGCAAATGGTTTGCCATGGATTCAAACAGATAGCATTCATCATTTTTGAGATTATACCCCAGTACTGCTTTTCTAACCCTTTTCATGACTATAAGGGTTACTCCATTTCTTCTAAGAGATTCTTGTCCACAGTAATATATATAAAATGATCACATGAATTAAATTACCGCCATTCCAATCTATTTTAGTTTACTGACACCAAAAATGTTAATATTTAATCTTTCTGGGGGGCTAGGTGGCAAAGTGAATAGAGCACCGGCCCTGGAGTCAGGAGGACCTGAGTTCAAATCCGGCCTCAGACACTTAACACAAAAACTAGCTGTGTGACCTTGGGCAAGTCACTTAACCCCAACTGCCCTCCAAAAAAAGCAAAAAAAAAAGTATATAAAATATTTAATCTTTCCATCTTCTATTTGACCACATCCAACTTACCATGATTAACAGATCTTTCACTCCCTTGCAATATTGATATTTACAGCATCAGACTTTCCTTTTGGCACCAGACACATCAAAAGACAAAAATTGTAGGGATTTAACAGAGGTAATAGAGATTAAAAGGAGGTGTCTAGAATATACATAAGAATATGCAAGAAAGACATTAATATCATTGATAACCACAGTGGTGTGGATATTGATGGAGAGCCAGACATCAGAGAGAATAAAGTTAAGTGGACCTTAGGAAGTATTGCAAACAATAAGGCTAGTGGAGATGATGGAATTCCAGTTGAACTATATTAAATCCTAAATTTTAAATCCGAAATTTAAAATCTAAAATCATGATGCTGTTAAAGTGCTGCAATCAATATATAGCAAGTTTGGCAAACTCAATAGTTACCAGTAGATCGGAAAAGTTAAGTTTCTATCCCAGTCCTAAAGAAGGACAATGGCAAACAGTGTACAAATTACTAAACAATTACATTCATTTCACATGCCAGCAAGGTTATGCTTGAATATCCACAAACTAGACTTTAGCATCATATGAACTGAGAATAACCAGAACAGGCTGGTTTTCGAAGAAGCAGAGGAATTATAGGCCAAATGGCCAATATTCACTGGATTGTGGAAAAAATAAGGGACTTCCAGAAAATATATACTTTTGCTTCATTGGCTCCACTAAATCCTTTCTGTATATCACAACAAAATATGGGAACTCCTCAAGAAGATGGGAGTACCAGATCATCTTTCTTAACACATCATCTTCTGATAAGCCTGTATGAGAGTCAAGAAGCAAAAGTTAGAACTGAACATGGAACAACAGACTGGTTTAAGATTGGTAAAGGAGTATGAGAGGGCTATATATTGTCACCTAATTTATTTAACTTACATGCTGAGTACATCACACATAAAGCCAGGAATTAAGGTTGCCAGGAGAAATATCAATAATCTCAGATATGCAAATGACACCACTTTGATGTCAGAAAGTAAAGAAGGATTAAGAAGCTTCTTAATGAGGGTGAAAGAGGAGAGTATAAAAGCTGACTTAAAGCTTAACCTCAAAAAAACAAAGATCATGGCAACTAGCTGCATCACCTCCTAACAAGTAAAGGGAGAAGAAATGGAAGCAGTGTCATCTTAGGATCAAAGATTATGGCAGGCAATGACTGAAGCTTTGAATTAAAAGACACTTCCTCCTTGGAAGGAAAGCTTTGGCAAATTTGGACAGAATACTAAAAAGTAGACATCCCCTTGCCAACAAAGGTCCATATGGTCAAAGCTGTGGTTTTTCTAGTAGCAATGTATGTCTGTGGACGTTGCTCTATAAGGAAAGCTGAACACTACAGAACTCATGGAATTGGAATGCTGGAGAAGACTTTTGAGAGTCCCTTAGACATCACGGAGACTAAATAAGTCAACATTTAAAGAAATTTATTCAGACTACTCACTGGAAGATCAAAAACTGAAGCTGAAGCTCAGATACTTTGGTCACACAATGAGAAGGTAGGGCTCATTGCAAAAGACCCTGATGTTGGGAAAGATTGGAGGCAAAAGGAAAGGAAGATAATAGAGAATAAGAAAGATAGTCTTATAAAAGCAATGAACATGATCTTGGATCTTTCCACTGTTTAGGAAATAGTGGGGTATTGAAGGTCCTAGCATATGATGGTCCATGGGGTCACAAAGAGTCAGGTGTGACTGAACAACCACATGATCACTAAAAATATAAATTAATAATAATACCTACCTCACAGAGTGGTAGTAAGAATCAAATGTGTTAATATATGTAGCAAGCTTTATAAATATTAATATATATGCATATGTATATATAAACCTAGATATGTTGCTTATTAGTGTAATCATCATCATTATTCTTTTGTTGGGTTTTTTTTTTGGAGGGGGAAAGGCAGGGCAGTTGGGGTTAAGTAACTTTCCCAAGATCACACAGCTAACAAGTGTTAAGTGTCTGAAGCCACATTTGAACTCAGATCCCCCAGACTCCAGGGCCAGTGCTGTATTCACTGCACCACCTAACTATCATTATTCTTCTGTAAATAATTTCCCCACTGAATTGTCAAGGAATCAGAATTTTCACAGACTATTTCCTTAGCCAAATGTATAATGCCTATTAAAATATTGATAATGCCTAAATAAAATTAAAATGTCTATTAAACTATTATCAGTAACTAATCTCTTAAGTCATTTATTCATTCTCATTGACATATAACTTATAATGGTGGAAGGAGAGTACTGAAAGTTTCAAAGCCTGAGAAGCTGTCCAGGAGGGCAGTTCTGGACAAGATACCATAAAATGTCCTGGCCAACCAGGGCCTATATAAGGACTATATAACTGGAATCTATGAGCTAAAGAAGGGAGAATGAACCACAGAAAGGAGGATGAAGATACCGTAATTTTTTTTGCTGTTTTCCTGACTTACAAATGCTGAACCATATTTAAGAGTCCTTCTACTGGCTGGGAGAATAATCTAGTGTTCTTACTGAGATGAATACAGAACCTAGAAGGAGTGAAAATTAGGCTTATCAGGTCCTGGAACATATTGATATTCAGATTTGTTTTTGTTTTAGACTAGTTTGGACCTTAATTTCCTTTTTTTTACCTCCCAGGATAAAAGGTCAAAAATTTAAAAAGGCATAGATTCCTCAAAGTGTTAATGTACATTCATTAAGTATGATCCATTATTTTTAACTATAAATGCAAATATTGGAATGTCCACATTAGACTCATTTTAGATATTACAATGTTGGAGTAATACTAGTGATATTGATACCGCTACAGAGCATAGCTGAAATTAAAACTGAAAAAACATCTCACTTTACCTTATATACTCTTCAGTAATCAGAAGCAGACAAAGTAACTCAGTTCAGGTTTCTTGGATAAAAAGAGTCACTTTGCTATTTGTACTTTACTCTAAAATCCTCACTATTAAAAGGGATTCTATAAAGTTTCAAACCTTATTAAATGGGTAAAATGCATAAAGGAACATTTTTTTAAAAAAAACTAGCCAATTAAACTTGTTAAATTCTCAAATGGTTCATTTTTAAATCATTGCCTATTGGCATCAAGCACATTCTTTGTGGCTTCTTTGTAGCTAATTTACAAATTTTCTGCATAACTTCTTTATGCACTCTATTTGGAGCATGCAGGAAGTATTCTGATCTATTCTGACAATGCCTAAGGGGAAGAGACAACTACAGGAAAATTATCTGACTCCCTCTAAGTGAACATACCAACTACACAGGCCAATCTACAGACACCGTTTTATTTAGCACACAAAGATTGCTGGCATCCTTGTCCAACTTGGCTAGCTTCAAATAGTACTTGAATAAATGAATGCTAAATTTGATTGACTACAGGGAACTCAGTGAGTACTTGCAAACACATCTAAGAAAATGTCAGCCAAATTAAACTATCTTGATGGTTTCCTTGAGGGTACTGGAGAGTAGAGGGACAGTTGGATATGGTAGAATTCAGACTGTACTCTATTGTGAAAACTACTGTAGAAAAGCAACAAAATGACCTGTTTAGTTTAAAATAATGCAGCTGGGAGATGGGGGAGTTGTGGAAGCAGTAGCTATTGAACTTGCGGAAAAATAGGACTTGAGACAGAAAAGTACAAGTTTTATGTATCTGGGCCAAACACAGATACACACTTTATCAGAATTGTGAGAATAGCATCCTCATAAGTTTTCATTTAGTGATGTGAAATAAGGAGATAACATGTAATTATGGTCCTAACTTATTTGGGAAAGGATACCAATCAATTAGTCAATATTTTAAAGTACCTACTATGTGCCAGTATCAACAATCTAATAATGATTGTTCTCTTGTATCTGAGAAACAAAATAGGATTTTTTTTTTCAGGAAAACAACTACCATAAAGACATTAACTTTGAAGGTCAAATTGTGAACTCTTTGTTTTAAGGGTGTTTATGGCATATGACATGTTAAAGAAAGGGGGACATTCTGGAGGACCTCATTTCAGTCTTATTTCAAGAAAATATTTTTAGAAAGTTGATTTGAATGAATTTGATGAGATAAATATTCTTTAATCAATTTTTGATGCCTATTTTGGGGTAGGATGCAGATTTCTCTTAAATTGTGTTAGATTTGGACACATTATAATCATTTAGTAAATGTTTTCTTGATTTTGCTTGATATCATTAGATAGGATTTTAAAAATACTTGTAGTGACATACTACTCTGAACCCAAGTAGCTTTTCTTTCTCCTGCCTCTCCTGTCATAGTTTAAATAACTTAAATATGAGATGATTTTTTTCATCACAATTATAACTCATCACTTTCTCTTATAGTTTATTTTTAATAGACACATACCTCTAAGAAGACCTGCTTGCAAGATTAAATTTCAAATCTTTCCATGATTCATTGGGTTGTATCCATAAATGAAACCTCTGACTTGGGTGAAAATGACTGTTTACTTATGATCTGGCAGGTTTTCTAACATAATTAATTATGATTGGTCTGGAGCTCTGAATCTCTTCTCTCTGTTTAATGTCACAGTCTAACTCGGCAGGTGCCTTCATGAATGCCAAGTATCTAACTAAGCATTTGTTCCGTTTATAAAACTGTAAAAACAAATTATAAGATTCTCAGCAACCTTGATTTCTCCATATACTGTTTCCAACACAAGGGCATATTTTCAAGTTATTTTGGGATCCAGTGATGGGTTTTGCTATATGTACCTCCCCAGAGTACCTGATAGGCAATCATCTCTGTTCTACTAAGCCATTATACAAAATTGATTCCTTCTGCTTACCAAAATGGAAATAAAAGCACTGAGAATATTGGGGAGGAATAGGGGTCAGGACCTTAATCTGTGAGGAATCTTGAGGATAAGTATGTTACCTCTCTAAAATCCATCTCCACTTGAAGTCAACATGAAATGATCTACAGTTAATTTATATAAAGGTTACACATGTTATTGAACATCCATAGAATTACAACTGTCTGCCCAATCTACTTCACAATATAATAATTCAATAACAATGTATATGTTCCTAGGGTAAAAACTTTTTGTTGTTGTTTAGCAAAGAAATACTATTTGAAGTAATAAAATAGAAATTTGTAGTTATCTGAAGGCAGGAACTTTATGTCTTAATAAATATTTGTTGAAGTATGAATTCAAGTATTTTCTTTACATATTGAAGATAATAGCATTATGCTTAAGACAGTCAGTGTTTTCCTAACAATATCATATTATAAGGACACAGAACCATAAAACAGACAGTAAATCTGGGGAATAGGTCCTTAGTATCATTGTCCACTTAAGTGAAGTATTGGGGAATTGAAAAACTTCATAGGCTAAAATGGTCAACTATTTTGTCCTTGTTGCCTTTATAACTAAAGGATGATAGTAGAGAAATTAAAAGTGTGTCAAAAAATAGCCTTAGAGGTAAATAAAAGTGTTTAAAGTAAGCTCTAGAAAGGCACTAGGATTGTTTACTATAAGTAAAAAAAAGACTGAAAGATAATTTCACAATACTTTTCTTTTTTAAATTGATTTGTTTATTTACTTTTAGTTTACAAGATTCATTTCCACAATCCTTTGAGTTTCAAATCTTCTCCCCTCCCTCTCCACTTCCCCTCTCCTCCCACCCCATGGTGGCATGCAATCAAGTAGAGGATCTGCAAATACTTTCACATTGGACATTAGTCTGGTTGTATAGAAGCCTGTAACCAATGGAATGAACAATGGGAAAACAGAAACAAAACCAAACATGGAAGAAAACAATAGCATGTAGATTGTTTCAGTCTCCATTTAAACTCTGTTCTTTCTAGATCTTTCTCTGAATGTAGAGATCTCCTTCCATCCTGAGACTTGAAGAGTTGTCTTATAACTTTGTGTATGGCTGAGAAAAGTCCAGTTTATCAAAGTTGGTTGTCACACATATGATGTATCCACAATAATTTTCAAGTAAATGGAAGGTTATTAGTAGTTTTGAAACTCAAGGTCATTGGGAAAGATAATAAGCAATCATCTAGCTACTTTATAAAAGTTCAAGAAGCTAATACAAAGTATGCCATAGTCAGAACCACAAAAAGATTTCAGTTGGATAGCACATTGAACTGAATTTGCTAAAATTAAATTCAGTTAGAATAAATGTGAAATTCTGAATTTGAATACAAAATCAACTTTACAAGTATATGATGGTGAAGGCATAGATTGACAGTAATTTGGAATAATGACCAGTTATTAAACTGGGTATACCCTTTGACCCAGAAATTCTGCTACTAGACCTGTATCTACCAACAGATCCAAGAAACAAGAAAATTATTGATATGTACAAAAATATTTATAGTAGGTCTTTGTGTAGTGGCAAAGAACTGAAAATTAATAGTCTGCCATATATTTTAAAATGGCTTAATGAATAAATTACAACATGTGAGTATAATTTAATACTGCTATGCCAAAAGAAATAAAGAAGGAGATAGTTTCGGTGAAATCAAGGAAGACTTTTGTGAACTGATGCAAACTAAAATGATCAGAACCAGAAGAACAATTTGTACAATAATAGCACTGTAAAACCAACTTTGAAAGACTTAAGAATTCCAGTCAACTCATTAATTATAATTCCTCCTGACTAACGATAAAGCATCTTACCCATTTTCATTTGCAGAAGTAATGGACTGTGGATGGAGAATGGGAGGGAGTGGTTTTGTTTTAGACATGGCCAGTGTGGGAATTGGTTTGTTTGACTATGCTTGCGTACTATAAGAATTTTTTTTTCTTTTTTCCTCATGGGAAGTAGAAGGGAGGGATGAAGCTAGAGGGAGGAGGGGAAAAAAAACAGAAAATAGGTCTTGTTAACTGAAAAAAAAAAAATTTAACAGACAACATTGATAAACTGGAGAGTACCCAAATGATTTCTACCCTACTCCCATTTACCTCTTCCTATGTTTCCTCACATTATCTCTTAATATGCAGTGTTCCTCTATTGTCTATTTTGTTTATTCTCCTCCTTTTGGATAAAGGTACATCCTTCCAAGGACATATCTTAGTTGATTAGTATCTCAGTGAACTTATGTACTTTCCTTTAAAATTAATCCCAACACTTGTATCACTTTTTTTCTGGAAATGCCTTATCTCCCATCTTAAATTTTAAGATACTTGAGAACAGCAGCATGTCTTAATGGACCTTTGTATTCAAAACAGGGCTAAACACTTTGCCCTGTGGAAGAGAACTTTGATATTCAGTTCAATGTGCTATCCTGTTGAAATCTTTTTTTGGATTCTGACTATGGCACACACTGTGTTAGCTTCTTGAACTATTGTAAAGTAGCTAAATGATTGCTTATTATCTTTCCCAATGACCTCGAGTTTCAAAACTATTAATAACCTTCCATTTACTTGAAAATTATTGTGAAATTATCCTTCAGTCTTTTTTTTCCTAATAATAAACAATCCTATATGCCTTTCAGCTTGGCATCATTAGTTTTCATCTTGCTTCATACAAAGCCCAGTGGATATTTCTGGTCCATTTTGTGTGGCAGCTTTTTACATGTGTCGAAATTACTAGCTGTGAATAACTCTCTGTCAGTGTACTGTGACCATTCATGGTACTGTTAGCGTAAATAAGTTTTCAGTCACTTCCTAGTGATGTAAACTATTGACTGAGCTGTATTATTCCTAGTCTTACAGAAGCATTGGTTTGAATATTGAGTTTAAAATGCCAGGAAAGAAAAGGATGCCTCTCATTTGTTTCTGTTTCTGTTATTGCTTTTTTATTCATCAGAACAGGTGTGTATTTTCTCTTGAATTTTGTGTTGTCTGTTGAAAATGTAAAGTTGTGTTCACATACTACCAAATGCCAAGTAGAAATATACAGAAAGCTGGTGATTATTTAGGCAAAAAATATAAGAGGAAAAACACTGCAATATCCCCAAATATTTAATTTTCACATGAACATGACCCAGAGCTGAATGCAGGACAAAGCAAATTAAATAGCCAGTGACCTTTGAAAGCTTTGAAAATGTACATGGCCTGCAGTTCAGGAGAGGTATGATATTTATTTGATGTAGAAAATAATTCAAAACTAGATTCCAAAAAATCACCCTCTAAGCCCTCCAATTCCTCAATGATGTTATGATTATTTCATAAACAATGCAGATTATTAAGAATGTCAAACAATCATATACTTTTATGCTGCATACAATATTTAAAGAATACAAGGCAAAACTGGGTTTTTCATCTGCCACAGGAGGGGGAGTGAAAATTGAGCAAGTAAAGCAATGAAAATTTATTTTGGCCCTAAATCATAGCACTATTATCTTTGGTACACATTACAGTTTTCTGTCACTCTGCAGAGTGGGAAATAAATAGGTAATACAGTTACCCAACTTAGAATATGGTATGATGCCAAGATAAGTAAGAGGGAGAGATTTCTAGTGTGCTTAATTTTGGCCTTTTTGTATTATTTACAGATAATTACTACGGTACCCCAAAGCCTCCTGCAGAACCAGCTCCTTTATTGTTAAATGTAACAGACCAGATACTTCCAGGAGCCACACCAAGTGCCGAAGGAAAACGTAAGAGGAATAAGTCAGTCAGCAACATGGAGAAAGGAGGGATTGAGCCTCCTGAGGAGGAAGAGGAAGAACAACCGGTGGTCAATGGAAATGGGGTAGTAGTAACTCCAGGTAAGTACTCATTTTAAAACCACTGATTCATTTTACAATGTTAAGATACATGTGTATACACACGAGCGTGTGTGTGTGCAATGGAGAAAGACAGAAACCAAGTAGGGAAACAGTTAAAATTACTGTCTTAGAAAAAAAAAGTACTATCTGGGAAGAAAGGACATGGAGCTAGGACATGAATTCTTATTTGGAAATCGTGATATGTACTCTTTGGATTTATTCAAGTTCTTGTTTGGAATTTTTAATTAGTGGGATCCTAGGGTTAGTTATGATTTGTTAGGTGGATTTTGTAGCTAAGAATATTCCTTCCAATGCTGACTGCAGTTTATCAGCATTTCATGAGTGCCCTGTTGCCATTCTTCTGAGCATGAGGACCTCTAAGTGTAACAAGGCTGACCCATCGATGGCAAAAGTCTGTTTCTAAGACTGTAATTAAGGCCTATATAATGTGATAAGATCTGCTACAGTTTTTATTTCTCTGACACTGACTTTGGGAATCCAGAGTCATCTTTATACCAACATTAGTAAGAATTGGATGGAAAAAAATAACCATAGGACATATTTAATAGACACCTGTTCATAAATAACTATGTGTGCATGAGAGCAAGGATTGAAGTTAGAGTGAATTGTTGTTGTTCAGTTGGTTTTAGTTGTGTCTAACTCTTTGAGACCTCATTTGGGCTTTTCTTTTTTCTTTCTTTTTTTTGGGGGGGAGAGCAGGTCAAATAGGGTTAAGTGACTTGCCCAAGGTCACACAGCAAGTAAGTGTCTGAGGCTGGATTTGAACTCAGGCCCTCCTGACTCTAGGACCGGTGCTCTTTTCACTGTGCCACTTAGCCACCCCTGTTCGGACTTTTCGTGACAAAGATACTAGAGTGGTTTACCATGTCCTTTTATACCTCATTTTACAGATGAGGAAACTGAGGCAAACAGGATTAAGTGACTTGCCCAGGGTTACACAGCTAGTAAGTATCTGAGACGAGATTTGCACCCAAGAATAGTCTTCTCAACACCAGGCCTGGCACTCAATCCAATGTGCTACCTAGCTGCCCCAGATAAGATTTAAGATAAAGTTCAAGGTGTCTTTAAAGTCCAAGGGTATTAAGTTAAGGTCCTGATCTTTCTTATTTGGAAATTGAGGTAATAGTGTAACTAACTTTTACTCAAAGCTCAAATCTCTAATACGGGGACAAAAATATTCCTCATCTGTAGTTTTATAAATGAATGTTATAGCTCAATTAAAGGCATTATTACATAGATAACTAGTTTTGGAATCAGAAAGATCAGAGTTCAAGCCCTGTCTCTGACACATTCTCTCTGTGTAATAATGGGCAAGTCCCCGAAACATGATGATGCTTTCTAAAAAAAAAAAAAAAAAAAAAAAAAAAAAAAAAAAAGATGATGCTTTTCTTTAAGAAAAAGGGAACAATAATTTCTTAAGCTCCTATGTTAAGCACTGTACTTACAACATCTCATTGATCCTCAAAGCTACCTCCTGAGGTAGGCGCTGTTATGATCCCCATTTTACAGTTGATTAAACTGATGTAGGCAGATTAAGTGACTTGCTCAGGATCAAGCATGTCTCAGGCTGGAATTGTACTCAGGTCTTCCTGACTCTAGGCCCAGCACACTACCATTGTAATACCTAGCTGCCTTAAGGGCTTTTATAACTCCTAAATGATAAATTAGTTTCCAGTGTACATTGGTGAGTTTCTGTAATGGAAGTTCTTTATACTAATGAAATCTCAGGCGCTTATCCCCCACCCCCGGCCCCCACCAAAAGAATTAACAAATGGATTAGTGTATAGCTTTTAATGTGGTTATGTCTGTATAACACTGAAATGTGGATGTTTCCATGGAAACATTATGTAGCCAACCATCTGTAACAATTTTTCACTTTTCATCCAAATGTTCACATAGTGAAGACATAACCAAATTATGCTTCTGAACAAACAAGCAAAATATTATATGTTGGGCTTATTACCAATCTATCATGCCACATATATGAAGTTAGAATAGATGTATTAACTGTGTTTTTGTAGTTAGTTGTTTTCCCCTACGGGTGGCAGGCTAGATTAAAAGCTTAGTGTCTCACTAAGAAAATGCTAACTAAACAAAATGTTATTTGTCCTTCCTTCTCAAAGAGGACTTTGACATCAAGAAGATAATGCTATGATTTGCAAGTGAATTGAATTTAAGTGAGGGAGAAGTGTGCAAGATTCCAAGCCTGACTTTCTCCTCCAGAGCAGTCCAGGTCAAGTGGCACAATATAGATCAGGATGACTGTAGATAGCCCCCAAATAAAATGACTATTTGTACTTAGTGAGTGATGTTCTTTGTCAGCACCATTCTTTAACGTGTTGCATGAGATACTGAAATTTCAAGGAGTGCAGATATAAGGCTCTTGAAATAATATGAACACATATCCAAAAAAGCTGTCACTAAATTTTCAAGTTAGGAAAGCTATGCTGGATCATAGAATTAGTATGCAAAAGTTTCGCCCTAGGGTGGAGCATTTAGCCAAATGGAATGATATAATATGTAGGAATGATAACTGAAAAGTTTTACACTTCAGTCCAAAACATCGACTTCAGTAGAAGAGAGGAAGTGTGGCAATATGGTTATTTAAAACGAGGTCTGGTAATTTTTAGTGGGTTCATCAACTCAGTCTGAATTAAGCATGGATCACTTTTCTAATTTATTCCCTCATGGCCTTTTGCCTGGACAATTAAAAGAACTTCTATTGATATAAAGCTTTTAAGTCATTTCCCTACTTTGTCTCTCCCCTCTTTTCTCCCCTCCTCATAACTGCCAGTAATTTTCTTAAAATGTAGGTCTGACCATGCTATTTCCCTCCATAAAGACTACAATGGATAGCTGTCTCCTCTAGGATAAAATATACACAACTTAACTCTGTCCTCCCTTTCCAGCCTTATTATACAATACTTCTTTTCACCTATTCTATGGACCAAAGAAATTGACCTTGTTTTTTCCTCACAAGTAACATCCCATCCCCTTTCTCCACATCTATGTGCTGATTATTCCCCACACCTGGAATTAATTTCCTTCTCACCTCTACTTCACAGAATCCCTTGTTTCCTTCAAAATCAACTCAAATACATATGATAACCTCTACGTGACACCCTTCCTAATACACATTCCCTAGTATTGTCTCGTATTTATTTTGCATGTGTATACGTGTGTGTACACATGTAAACCCCTATACTCCCATGTATCTATGTATGGAGATACATGTTGACTTCCTATTAGAATGTAAACTCCTTGAAGATACAGATTCTTATCATTCCTATCCTGCTATCCTCAATACTTAATACCTGAGACACAGTAGACAAATGAAGTTCAATATGGCAGCCAAATGACCTGTGGATTGCATTAAGAGAGAGCTGGGGCGGCTAGGTGGTGCAGTGGGGCGGCTAGGTGGTGCAGTGAATAGAACACTGGCCCTGGAGTCAGGAGTACCTGAGTTCAAATCCGGCCTCAGACACTTAACACAAAAACTAGCCATGTGACCTTGGGCAAGTCACTTAACCCCAACTGCCCTCTTAAAAAAAAGCAAAAAAAAAAAAAGAAAGAGAGAACTTCCTGGAATAAGAAGGTTAGTATTATATTCATTTCTGGGTGCCACATCTTAAGAAGGGCATTGATAAGCTAGAAAGCATCCAAAGAAAGGAAACTGGGAGGGTAAAGTGTCTTGAGTCCATATTGTGTAATGTGAAGGCTTATTAAAGGAACTGAGTATACTTCCTTACCCTGAAAAAAGTTAAATAGAATATAATAGCTCTCTTCAAGAATTTGAAGTGCTTTTGTGTGAAAGATGTATTAGACTGATGCTGTTTGTCCTGGAAGGCAGAACTAGCACCAATGGGTTGATACTTCTAAGTGGAGGTTCTAGGTTACATGTCAGGGAAACTGCTTAACCATTAGAGCTATAAGGAGAAAATTAATTCCAGGTGTGGGGAATAGTCAGCACATAAGTGTGGAGAAAGGGGATGGGATCTTACCTTTAGTCCATAGAAAATGGAATTAGTTGCTTTTAGAGGCAATGAGTTCCCTCTTTGATCAGAGGCCTCCAAAGAGAGTTTGATAACCATTTATTAGTTGCTTTTAATGGGATTTTTTTCTGATATTCTATGGACTGAGCTTCCTTTTAACTCTAAAATTCTATAATTCTGTGTCTCTCTCAAGTTGTCTGTGCAGTGAGGCCAATGACCAAACAGAATCTATTAATAGCAATATATCTTAGGTGTAAATGTAAAGTCAAATGCAAATATTGGATATGTGAACATGGTACCAACTTAGATTTACTATTGTAACTATTATGTCCATTACTTCACTTGTCAGTGCTGTAAAATTGACCTTGTGCTTTGTAGAAAATGTCCAATTTTTCATTCCTTGGCAAACACATAAAAGTAAACAATATCTCTCTTTGTAGATATGTTGAAACTCCCAGTTTTACATTGTATTCTTTATGTACAAACATTTGGTCACCACAGTACAGCGGAAAAAGAGCTGAACCCTTTTGGAATAATAAGACCTGATTTTGATTCCTAGCTCTGCCACTCACTTGACCTTTGTGACTTTTGACATTTTATTTCTCTTGGTCTTGGGTTTCTTCATTGGAAGGGATTAGACGCAATGCACTTTGCAGTTCCTGTGTTTGGTGTCAGGAATACCTAGGTTAAAATTCTGCCTCTGACATAACTAGCTGTGTGGTTACAGGCTTAACCCATTCATACCTCAGGCAAGCTCCTATGACTTATTTAATAAGACAGTTACATTTTTTCTCCTAGGCCTTTGTAACCTTCCTTTATATGTAGCATATACTGATCCTCACTTTTTATCCAAATGACATAGGCACATCAGTCACACACACACAAATACTTACCAAACTTCTAATTTATGCATAATTTCTTTTTTGCCTTTTCACATCTGTTTTCCTACTTTCATAATTCTTTAAATTGACTTTTCCCTCCTTATATTGTGTAGATCATATCTATATTAGAACAAGAACTCTCCCTTAAAATGTTTCATTCTATTTATGTTACTATCAAAGTAAAGTCTTAGAGAGTATGTGTGTTTCGTAGAAGACATCAGCTGATTCTGTAGTTCTGAGTTGAGTCAATGGCTTCAGTGATTCCTCAGAAATGTCAAGGTGACCTTCCCAGACAAAGGTAGTCTCCTCTAGTAGTACAGATCACTTTGACCCATCCTTATTTGATGGTTGAGGTTCTACTCCCCACCTTAATTAAAGTAATCACAGAATACCCAAGCACCTTAAAGGAAACAATCCCTCAATCAGTATTATAAATTAGGCATTAAGGAATTTTGCTACAACTCTACCATAATATTTGATAAAGACATTCAGTTTGGAGGCATTAGATGAATTTAGTTTTATTGCTAAGCTTAAGCTCACCCTTCGAATGTACGCTGTATATATGCATGTGTGTATATACACATATGTTTATATATAGGTCTATATGTATATACACACATGCATACATGTATAAATACATAAGCACGTACATATATGTTTACAATTTTTTGTGAGAGTATGCTTTTAGGTGTGACTGAAAGGTTGTTTTCTACTAATTACTATACCATCCTAATAAGTACCTTTGCAAAAAAGCCAAAATGTCTCGCTGACTAATTGAGATTTTAGTAGAAGTATAGCCCCTCAGGATTATTCCTAGGACCTTCAGAGAATTGTTGTAGTTTGGGGGGATGCCCAAAGTATATACTACATGTAGTACTGGTATGAATAGTCATACCTGGAAACTGAGTACCATTCAAATGATTCCCATGACTAACAAGCATGATAGCAGTTCTGTAGAATTACTAAGGAAAGGAAGCATTAGGGTAACCCAAATAAACAATGTAATTAGGAGGCTTTAATTGGGCACATGATGCTTCATTAGAGACAATGCACTCATACCGTTATCTATTCCTAGAGTATCTTTCTTCAAGACTCTGTATTCCCCAAGGTTCATTTCGCCATGGCTTCTTGCTCCTTTCCTTCCATTCTCTCCCTCATTGATTGCATCCACTCCCATGGGTTCAACTCTCATTTTTATGCAGATAAGATCCATTATCTCCAGTCGTGACCTCTCTCAATCCTGTACTACAACACAGTCCTACATTTTCAGCTACCTGCTTGAATGTGTATGTTTCCATAGCATTCCAAACTTTTCTTTTTTTGGATTAGACCTGTTATATCAGTGGGTATGCAGAACTTCCTGATGATGTAAAACTCATCACATCTAAACTCATTCCTAAAAACACCTATTCCCACCATCAATATTTCTGCTTAAAGCCATCACCTTTTAATTAACCTACAATTGAAATATTTGACTTACCTTTTAAGAAGATCAAGCACCTCTACCTCAAAATCTCTTGCCCATCATGGATCACCAAATTAGATGATACTTCACATTCCATCCACTTTCCACTATCTTTTTGCTTTCATTCTACCTCTTGCCTTGTGCTTAATAATCAAATTAATACTGCCACACTATTATTCCTAAAAAGAACAAAACAGTTGTCTACCCTATTGATCAACTCACCCTCCCTATGATACAATATATATATGTACATAAAATATAAGTATGTATGTATATCTATATACATACACACCCCTCAAATGTACTTGTATGTTTTAGAGGGAATGATCATCTAATCCAGTCCCCATTTTACTGATCATAAAAACAAGTCCCAGAGAAGTGACCATGTAACATGCCTAAGATGCCACCCAGGTTGTAAATCAAAGTCCAGCATATCTTATATTGTGTATTTGTGTAAACTAATCTGAAGAATCTATGATTCCATGATTGTGGGTCATCCTCTTCCCACTAAGGAAGATCATAAATCCTTCATTCTATATAAGATAGCTTTCATGAAATGCTGGGGGCAAAGTAATTCATTGTCTTGTGGCCAGCCTGTTGATGCTAGGCCGAGAGGACTAGAGTGGAGGATTCTTTAATATATAGACCTTAAAAGAGTTTTCTGTATAACTAAAAGTATCTTTTGTTAAAGGTGGTACAATTAATAAATATTCACAAGTTTCACTACCAAAGAGATTTTCAGATAGCTTACAGAATTTCTTTAGAGTTCTTTATGTAGAGATGTGAAAGAAAAGAAAAATTTGGCAATTCATTTAAATCATTAAATACATATTGAATACCTGTTCCTCACACTCTGCTATATGTAGTGCATAGAGGAGCATGGGTATGGGCTCTGTTGATAAGGAATTTATTTTCTGGTTTAGGAGTCACTGCAAATCTATATAAAATAATTAGTGTGCCAGGCACTGTGTGCTGGATGAAAAAATTGTGAAGTATAAACTCCATACCAGAACATGATAAATGTTAACATGTATGTTGGAGAGTATTAGTAGTGTTATTCTTGGCCACCAAATCTCTTGAAAGTTTATGTTAATGGTTTTTTCCTAAGTTTCATGCAAATATTTACCAATATCACAATGCTTAGGAACTTTAGAAGAATACTCTTCCTATAGTGTATGACATGTTACTTAGATTCATGAGACTTTTAGAAGCTACAGGAGGGACAAAAAGGTATACATAGAAAAAAAATATGTGTGTGTGTATACACACATGTATATACATATACATATACATATACACATACACATACACATACATATACATATACATATACATATACATACACAGATATATAGTCTCCTCTTATACAAATGAGAGCAGGGATTGTCTGGCTTCCATTTTTTTGTATTCCTAGGACTTAAGACAGTGCCTAACAGAGAGCATATGTATTTAATCAATTCCTTTTCATTCATTCTTCTTTTTCAAAATTTATTTTCAGTTTTCAACATTTCCTTTTATAAAATTTTGAGTTCTAAATTTCCCTCCTCCTTCCCCTATCCAATATGACATGCAATGTGATATAAACTATAGATGTAAATTCATATTAAAAAAATTTCCATCTTAATCATCTTGTGAAAGATCAGAGCAAAAGGGGAAAATCCATGAGAAAGAAAAAAAATGAGAAAGAGACAGACAGAGAGACAGAGACAGAGAGAAAATAGTATATTTTGATAAGCATTCAGACTCCCTAGTTCTTTCTCTGGATATAGATAACATTTTCCAACATGAGTCTTTTATAATTGTCTTAGGTTATAGCACTGCTCAGAAGAGGTAAGTCTAACAAAGTCAATCATAGCACATTGTTGCTGTTAGAGTGTACAACGTTCTCCTTTTTTTGTTCACTTTGCTCAGCATCAGGTCATACAAGTCTTTCCAGGTTTTTCTAAAGTGTGACTGCTCACCATTTCTTATGAAACAATAGTATACCATTACATTCATTCCCCCACTGATGGGCATCCCCCCAGTTTCCAACTCTAGGCTACCACAAAAGAGCTCCTATAAATACGTTTTTGTACATGTGGGTTCTTTTCACATTTTTATGATCTCTTTGGGATACAGACCTATTAGTGATTCTCCTGGATCTACGCACAGTTTTATAGCCCTTTGGGCTATAAATTTCCAAATTGCTCTCCTGAATGGATGGATCCATTTACAATTCCAACAATAATGCATTAGTGTTGCAATTTTGCCATAACTTCTCCAACATTTATCATTTCCATGTTTTGTCGTGTTAGCCCATCTAATAGGTGTGAGGTGGTACCTCAGAATTGTTTTAATTTGCATTTCTCTAATCAATAGTGATTCACAGCATTTTTCATATGACTATAGATAGCTTTAATTTCTTCATCTGAAAACTACCTGTTCATATCCTTCGACCATTTATCAATTGGGGAATGAGTTGTATTCTTGTAAAAATTGATTCTGTTACCTATATATTTTAGAAATGAAATCTTTATCATAGACATTGGCTATAAAAATTGTTTTCCAGATTTCTGCTTCCCTTCTAATCTTAGTTGCATATGCTCTGTGCAAAATCTTTTTAATCTAATGTAATCAAAATTATCCATTTTACAATTCATAATGTCCTCTATTTCTTATTTGGTCACAAATTCTTCCCTCCTAGATAGATCTGACAGATAAACTATTCCTTGCTCTCCTAATATTGCTTATGGTATCACCTTCTATGTCTAAATTGCTTTCCCATTTTGACCTTGTCTTGGTATATGGTGTAAGATGTTGGCCTATGCCTATTTTCTTCCATACTATTTTCTGGTTTTCCTAGCAGTTTTTGTCAGATAGTGAGTTCTTATCCCAGAAACTGGAGTTTGGGGGTTTATCAGATTGTAGCTGACTATACTCATTGACTTCTGTGTCTTGTGTACCTAACTTATTCCACTTATCTACCACTCTATTTCTTAGCCACTACCAAGTAGTTTTAGTGATTACTATTTTATAAATAATGTTTTAGATCTGGTATGGCTATGCCACATTCCCTTACATTTCTCTTCATTAATTCTCTTGATATTCTGGAAGTTTTGTTCTTCCAGATGAAATTTGTTATTATTCTTTCTAGCTGTATAAAATAATTTTTGGTAGTTTGATTAGTACCACACTGAATAAGTAAATTAATTTAGGTAGAATTGTCATTTTTATTATATTAGCTCAGCCTACCCATGAGCAAGCAATTCTTTTCCAATTATTTAGATCTGACTTCCTTTGTGTGAAAATGTTTTGTAATTGTGTTCATGGAGTTCCTGGATCTGTCTTGGCAAGTAGACTCCCAAATGTTTTCTATTTTCTACAGTAACATTAAATGGAATTTATTTTTATCTATCTCTTGCTATTGGACTTTGTTACTAAAATATAGTGTTATCAATAATTAACGTGGGTTTATTTTACATTGTGCAACTTTGCTAAATTTATTATTTCAAGTGATTTTTACTCCCTTTTCTAGGATTCTCTAAGTATACCATCATATCATTTGCAAAGAGTGATCGCTTTGTTTCTTCTTTGCCTGTTCTAATTCCTTCAATTTCTTTTTCTTCCCTTATTACTAAAGTTAACATTTCTAGTACAATATTGAATAACAGTAGTAATAATGGACATACTTGTTTCACCCTTGATCTTATTGAAAATGCTTCTAGCTTATCCCCATTATATAAAAAGCCTGCTGATGATATTAGACAGATGCTACTTATAATTTTAGGGGAAAGTCCCTTGATTCCTATGCTCTCTACTGTTTTTAATTGGAATAGATGTTGTATTTTTAAAAAAACTTTTTCTACACCTATTGAAATAATCACATGATCTCCATCAATTTTATCACTGATATGGTCATTATGCTGATAGTTTTTCTAATATTGAACCAGCCTTGCATCCCTGGTATATATCCCGCCTGGTCATAATGTATTTTCCTTGAGATAAGTTGCTATAATATCTTTGATAATATTGTATTTAAAACTTTGCATTTATATTTATTAGGGGAATTGCTCTATAATTTTCTTTATCTGTTTTGGCTCTTCCTGGTTTAGGTCTCAGCATCATATTTGTATCATAAAAAGAATTTGGTAGGACTCCTTCTTTGCCTATTTTCCTAAAAAGTTTATATAGCATTGACATTAATTGTTCTTTAAATGTTTGGTAGAATTCACTTGCAAATCCATCTGATCCTGGTGATTTTTTTCTTAGGGAGTTCATTGATAGCTTGTTCAGTTTCTTTTTCTGGAGTGGATTTATTTATGTATTTTATTTCCTCTCCTGTTGTTCTGGGCAATTTATATTTTTGTGAGTATTCATCCATTTCACTAAGATTGTCAGATTTATTGATACAGATTTGGGTAAAATAGCTTCTAATTATTGTTTTAATTTCCTCTTTGTTGGTGATGAATTCACTCTTTTCATTTTTGATATTGGTAGGGTTTTTTTGTTCTTTATTTTTTTTATCAAATTAACCAAAGGTTTATCTATTTTATTGATTTTTTTTTATAAAACCAGCTTTTAGTTTTATTTTTTTAGCACAGGGGTTCTCTTAATTTCAATTTTATTAATCTCTCCTCTGATTTTCAGACATTTTAATTTTGTATTTATTTGGGGATTTTTAATTTGTTGTTTTTCTAGCTTTTTTTAGTTGAATGCCCAATTCATCAATTGCCTCTTTCTCTATTTTATTCATGTAAGCATTTGGACATATAAAATTTCCCCTAGGAACTGTTTTTGCTGCATCTCATAAGTTTTGGTATTTTATCTCATTATTGTCATTCTCCTGAAGGAAGTTATTGATTGTTTCTATGATTTGTTGTTTGACCCATGCATTATTTAGGGATTTGATTATTTAGTTTCCAATAAATTTTAGTCTGTGTTTCCATGACCCTTTATTACATAAAATTTTTTATTTCATCATGATCTGGAAAAGAGGCATTTAATATTTCTATCTTTCTACATTGGACTGTGAGGTCATTCATTCTTTTTTGGACTACCATATGTTGATATCTCTAATATGCTGCATTCTTGATGGGAGGCAGTGTCATTTTTCTTTATTACCTCCCCATTAAATAAAATAGCACCTTTCAACTTAGTAAGCACTTATCTCTATTTTTTGTGTTTTTTCTTTCATTGTATAGAACATATGAATCACCTACTGTTACAGTCCTATAAAGGGAAATCACTCTACTTTCATGTATATTAAACTATTGGATTTTTTTAAGAAGATAAAATTTCTGGTGATATTTGATAGAGAGCATGAGAATCTTGGTGGTAATAGCTCGTGTGCCTAAAGGGGAAAAAATTTAGGATACTATGAAGCAACCTGTTGGCACAGGGCATAGCACTCCAGTTGTGGGAATTCATGTGATTTGGAGGGATGTTCATTAACCCATATTAGTTTCAGTTTTTTTCTTAAAATGTCTAATCATTTTGAGTCTTGTACTCTGCATAACTGATAGGTATTGAAATGGTGATTAAAGATTGGAATCACTGCCTTGAATATCTAAAGATCTTTGTCCTCTGTCACTTGAAAACTGATTTGTACTTGAGATACTGTTGAACTGTGAACATTCAGTTATGTCCCTGTTTAACTTGAATTTAGCTTATTCCCCCTTGCCCATACTGTTCAATCAACAACATTTCCTTGACTCTGAAGACTTGAAGCTTTCAACTGCATCATTATTTTCCTTGGATCTTCACCCTTCATCAAACAAATTTATGTAAAATAATAGTCTTAAATATGAAAAATCTCACTTTTGCCACCTTTAAAAACAATAGAAACGTACTATACATTCAAAGAAATTATGATAGCTGGGCCAGGATTTTTTCCCTCTATATCATTAATTATCTTCCCTCACTTTTGAGTGGGTAATTCATTATTATACGGTAGTTTTTCTCTTTCCTCCTGGACATTGGGAAACACGGTACACATGATTAGAAATGCACATACATTTTAGAGGCAGCTAAAACTCTTTGTTAGCCCAGAGAGAAAATGCCAGCAGAAACAGAGCTCATGAGAGTGCCCTCTCAACAAAGGCAATACAGTAAGTATACAGAGCTGCCTTCTACAACCCTGAAGTCCTCAATCAGTGCAACTGAACTACATTTCCCTGAGAGGAAACACAGTGTTCCTTATGAGATCACCCAGAGTCCTAAGTAATGATCTCAGTTCACCATTAGGGGCTGGCATCCAGATCCTGTGTTGCTTGGCACACTTACTGTTTGCACATCATCAGTCCTAGTCCTGTGAATGAGATCCTGTCACAGGAGGAAGAATTATGTTCTCCGTAGTGAATCTCGCTGTTTTCCTGTGAAGAATGGCCTGCTCTGAGACCAACCCAAGCCCAGCCCTCTACTGTGAGGACCTTCTTTTTGTCACATCCCAGTCCCACGAATGGGCTTCTGATGTGTGCATCCCAGCCCTGCACAGATCCTCATCATTTTCTGAAGAGCTTTATTTTTATGATCTAGTTCCAGGATGAGGAAAGTGCTCATTTCTAAGTCAGTACTAGACAGGAAAGGTTTACACAGCTAATCTTTTTCCCAGTAGATTTTACATATGTAAATTATGGGCACACTACCTCTACTTTAAAAGAATATATTAAAAACTATGTCTAGCCTTTTTCGATTTCTGGCTTTCAAGATGACCAAGAAGAGGAGGAATAACGGACACGCCAAGAAGGGCCGTGGCCACGTGCAGCCCATCCCCTGCACCAACTGTGCCCGCTGCGTGCCCAAGGACAAGGCCATCAAGAAGTTCGTCATCCGCAACATTGTGGAGGCCGTCAGGGACATCTCCGAGGCAAGCGTCTTCGACTCCTAAGTGCTGCCCAAGCTGCACATGAAGCTGCATTACTGCGTGAGCTGCGCCATCCACAGCAAGGTGGTGAGGAATCGGTCCCAGGAGGCCTGCAAAGACCGCACACCCCCACCCCGCTTCAGGCCCGCGGGTGTTGCCCCCAGGCCCCCTCCAAAGTCCATGTAAAGAGCTATCTGTCCATCAACAGTCCTGAATCTATCAGAGGAAAATAAAATGGTTGGTCTATCTAAAAAAAAAAAACCTATGTCTAGGTGATAATTATTTAAAAATCTGAGTAGGTATTAGAGGTAACTATAAAAGAAATAGAGACCTATTTTGGTAGCAATGTTATTGATTTACAATCTTATGTCATATAGGCACTGTGTACTATAATTTGTTATTGTTCAGTCATTTTAGTCATGTCTGACTCTTTGTAACTTTATCTGGCATTTTCTTGGCAGAGATACTAGAGGGGTTTGTTGTTTCCTTCCCCAACTCATTTGACAGATGCAGAACCGAGGTAAACAGAGTTAATGACTTACCCAGGGTCACACAGCTAGTAAGTGTCCAACTTCAGATTTGAATTCATGAGGATGAGTCTTCCTGACAGAGCGACTTCCTCACATTCTATTGTGCCACCTAAACCAGCACCACTTTTTGGTAGCAGTGAAAAAGTAGAAAACAATCCTTTCATTTTAATATATGTATATATGTGTGTGTGTGTGTATATATATATATGCACATATATGCTTATACACAAATATAAACATCTATACATATATAATACATAGACCATTACTAATGTAGGATAACATACACACACCCATTTCTGCACTTATCTTTAGAGTTTACATAGTAGAAATGAATATTTTAATGGGCTAAAGTAAATTATCTTTGGTTTGAATGATAACTGGACTTGGAGTCAGGAAAACCTGAGTTTGAATCCTGCCTCAGCTACTAACTAGACATGTGACAATGGGAAAACAACTTAATTTCTATCAACTTCAGTTTCCCTGTCTATAAAATGGGGTAACCAATGATATTCATGAAAATGTTGGGATTTTCCTCCTCAACTCAGTTGAAGTAACCATAAAATTTAGCCATATACAAGATGAACTTTTAATGTGTAAACAAGATCACCTATGTTATAAAAGGCTTTCCTTTTTATGAAGTATGAACTCCTCTCTGAGCCAAAAAGGTAACAATAAAATTAACTTGGGGAACAAACTGGCCAGTCCATTGGAAGTCCTAAATAACTAAACCCTGAAGGCATTCAAAGCTCCAAAGTTTGGTTCATTTTATAAGATCTTTGCATTGGAGAGAGAAAACGATTTTTGTTTCTTCTCACCTCCTTCCACCACTTAAGATGTATAGCAGTGACTTGATCAGAATGAGACATGTTATTTATGAGTTCATTAATTCCCTGATTTTAGAGATCCCCATGTATAATTGAGGAAGAGAGAGATACATTTCTCCTAAAAACAGGGAGAGAAACAAGCAAAAAAGAAAAAGTTTTAAGGAGATGTCCTTGACAATCTAAAGTTGACTTATGCAGAAGAAAAGACACTAGGAACCAAACTTGAAACTGTGAGAAGATAAGGGATTTCCAGAATTTTCAATGTCAAGATTTGTGAGAAGCCTTTGCCATATTTGTCCTACATATATGCCTCACCACCATTATACTCTGTTTGGGCCCCATCTTCCATGGACATGTAATGCCATGCACAAGTAGATTCCCAAAAGAATGCTAATGTGAACAGCTTTTAAGGTTCAGATTACAGAGTATAGTGAACACTCTGTTTATTCTATTACAAATCAAGGCAAACATTCACAACAAATCATAATATAATATTCACAGCAGCTTAACATTAGAATGGCCACACAGTTTTCATTCCAGTGGCCACAGTATTTGGAACAAAGAACAAAAGAATAATCATCTGGTTTCCCTAAGGTGGGAGGGAGAAACCCTTCTTACTTAATCATTCAGTCAATTCAAAATATAATAATCAATACTTAATCATTCAATCAATTCACAATACAATAATCAATCTTCCACTCATAGGGCAATCATTAACTTAATCAATTGCTCACTTAGCAATCAGTCACTAAATATCATTAATCATAAGATACAATCATTAGAAAATTACACAAAGCCTCTATCCCCTCCATGTCTTCAATTTCATCATGCATCCAAGGGGAGGCCTTTTCATCTTGACTCGGGGTGGTCTCTCAGATTCCCTGAATCCCCTTCCATGGTCCAAGTTCCTACCTGAATCCACCAGTCACCTGGATTCAGGGACAGACAGCTCCCAGGTTCTCATCCAGTCTTCCAGGCAGTCCCCAGTACACACTGAAGTTCACAGAGTCTGGCACATCTCAGACCCTTCACCACTTCTGTTGCCTGGAACTCAAGGATTAGGCCAAGTCACAAACCAACCAAGACTTTTCTCAGTCATGCTTCTTCAGTGTTCCAGCAGTTCAACTGGCCTTAGGACCCTGAAGGAATCTCATCCTTTAGGAGGCCTTCCAGGCAGCCTTCCAGCAGCCCAGCTCCCAGATGCTGGGACAATCCTGCTTCCTCTACCAGGAGCCACCAGGAGGAAGATTCCCAATTCTGTCTCTCTGTCTCTAGAATTCTTCTTATATATACACACACGGGCCTCCTGCCTCAGCCAAACCCCTCCTGCCATATCAGCAACAGGATGCAGAGCTCACACCTTCTGTACTTAGCTCTAAGTTACTAAGGGCTAAGTATCTGCTAGATTGATTACTGTTAGTGGACACTGTGTGTATTTATAGGGGAATGCATACAGGTTTATGGAGTGAATATTTGGTAACTCCTCTTCTTACTATAATATCTGAATAAATGTCTTTTCTAAGAGCTCATGAATTCTACTGGCTGATTATTAACAGGAATTGCAAAGGTGCTTGTTACCTACTCTCATAGGAATAGTCACCTACAGGATTACCCTTAGAACAGGAGAAAACAGTTACCACCATCTAGGAACCCAACACTTGAGTACAAATTTGGAGAATGGCCCAGAATATATGTTATACATGGAAAATACTTTGCAAGTCTTAAAGCATTATGTAAATGCATATTGTTTTATAGTTACTCATGTTAAATGTAATCATTTATATGTCATTATTGTTATATATTGCAACTCAAGCTTAAATACTCTTACATGAAGTTGTTTAAGTTTTACCATGCCATAAAACAAGTAGAGTAGTTAAAAATCTTTGGGTCCTTCTCTGTTGTAATTTGGATTTTTTGGTTTTAGGCTATATCTAAATTTAGACTTCCATTCTCACTGTGTTTGAATTCTCTCCATCTTCGGTTTCTTAGCTTTCATTTCCCTTCACAAATATGATTCTAATGCTTGGTGTGAAGTTCCCAGCTGCTTTATTATCCTGTGATGATTTGTTTTTGTTATTTCTGGCTCAGGGATGGCCTTTCTTTCCAAAGGAAGGTCTCAGTGTATGCCCCTTCTTTACTGATTCCTTTGGTTGCCCATAATTGTTTGTAACAGAATTATTACTTTTTAAATCCCTGTTTGACGCTGTGGATATCATCACAATTTTTTCCCAATGAATTGCACCTAAAATGTTCTCATTAACAGCACTAAATGGGATCTTATTCTCTCAACCCCTAATTTCTCTACTTAGTTTCCCTCAAACTCTGTAGAGTAGTATTTAACATCATGTTGTACCACTTCATTTCATTTTTGAAGGAAAGTACATAAAATAACATCCACTAACATTTTATATTTTATTTTGATCTAGCTTTTCTCTATATTTGAATATTTCCTAGCTTCTTACCTTATTTTTTTGTGTCGCAATATTCAGAGTAGTCTTTTTAGAGAGTTTCTGCTTTTATATAATATACACCATCATAAAATGCATTAAATATACTTTAAATAGCACATAGCAGAAAATTTTGGAGTTGGAATGATTCATCATCTCCCTTTGCTTTGTTTTCCTCTTAAATGGAATGTTAGAAATTAAAGATGGGAGGGTGGGATAGGAAATGCACTAATTAAGTCATCTCATCTTCATAGCATTGAGAAGGAATAATTCCCTGAACTAAAATTTCTACTGATTCTTTTCAATTTCGTTTTATAGATCTCAAGAGATTTCTTTCCTTGTCATTTTCCTGACAGAAAACCTAAATTTTCTTTTCCATATTTCCTGGCCTTTTATGATCTCAAACATCTTGTTGCCCATATGGGGGTCAAATACACGTGAAAATCAATGTTAACATCCTCTGTATGCTTTTACATGAATTAGTGGTTCCATGGCTAGTTCCCAGGTAGAGTAAAACAATTGCAAGCATAAAAAGGTTGGTAGACTGCGTAAGGAATTGCCTACTACCCTCAGCTGAGGCAGGCTGCCATCTCTAAGGAATCAAAAAGATTACTTTACCAGTTAGCTTTCACTCTGCCTCTTTCCAATATTTTTTTTTCAATACGCTTTTTTTTGCACAGCTTCAAGACACAAAGGAAAAAGAATTTGCTAACACCAAAGAACATTGTTCTGCACTTGTAATGAATGTTTCCCTCTGGACACCAAGAAAATTTACTATACCAATTATGGGTATTACTACCTTCCCCCCCTCTTTTATCAAAGGAAAGACCTGAAAGGCTTAAAACTATTAGAAAATGAAAATGAGCCAGCAACCCATTGTCACTTCTCAAATGTGCTGAGGGGCAAATTTCCAGAGCCCAAGTGTCTAATCATATGGCTATGTAGAAGCCCCACAAAATAGACTGAAGTTCCTTCTTCTTTTCTTATAAGTTTCAGAATAACATCAGCATGATTTGTTAACAAACATCCCAATATCCTGACACTGAGTAGAAAATTGTATCCTAGTCTCAAGTAGGAGTAATGATGATATCTTCTATCCATTTTCCTAGATGACATGACAACCAGGTTACTTTTTAGTGTCTGAAAACATAAGGGAATGTTTTGTTCCCTGCTTTAATAATCTATATTGTGTTAGTGAACAAGATAAAGTATACAAATACATTTTGTAATTTGAATAATTTTATCTTTCTACCTATGTTATTATTATTATCAATTTCAGGGATCATGAGTCTTGCCTATAAGTCAACCTTCAAGTAGCAGCTTCTCTTTTAAAACATAAAGTTCAACTTTGACCAAGGCTGAATATTTTAAAAAATCAAATATGCCCTTCTTTTCTCTCTGGTTGCATGTGTGTACCCACATGCATATAGATATATGTGTATAAACACATCCAGAAATTACTCCAGGCTAACAATACTGGAACATACAAGGAACAAAAGGGGAAATTATCAATAAAACATTAATATTGCAGCACTATATTCCTGGACACACATAATATTCCTCCCTCTGTTATCACTTCCCCTTCCTTCCTTTCCCTTTTTCCTTCTTCCCCTCTTTTTCCCTTTGTCCTCTTTCCTTTTCCTCTCCTCTTCCCCTTGTTTGTTCCCCAAGGGAGGGCAACTGGCAGGTTTTAGAAATGTTAGGTAATTCTGCTTCTGCACTTGAAGTAGCCAGGAAAGTGAGTCCATTGAAGGGGCTGTCCCTTTGCTCCTCAGCTGATGAATATCTGGCCACTGGACCTAAATGACTCTGGAAGAGAAAATGAGACTGGTGACCTTGCACAGCCCTCCTTCACTCAAATCAAAGTCACTGCAAGTCATGTCATCATTTCCCTGATGTCATGGACCTCTTTGAAAAAGAAGGACAAGCACAACAGCAACAACCATGTTAGAGAAAAATTCTTTCCTTCTTCCCTCTGAGGTACTGGCATATCTCAGGAGTTACAGCTGAAAGATCAACACAAGACAAATATAAATGGGATGCTTTTAAAATATTTCCAGGGATAGAATATTGGGCCTGAATTCAGGAAGACCTGTATTCAAATTCAGCCTGCCACGCTTAGTAGCTGTATCACCCTGGGCAAGTCAATTAACCTCTGCTTATCTCAATTTTCATCAGCTGTGAAATGGGGGTGATAACAGCACACATGTTCCAGCATTGTTTTGAGGATCTAATGAGATAATATTTGTAAAGCACTTAGTACAGAGCCTGGCACCTGATGGGCAGTATAGAAATGCTTATTCCTTACCTTACTCCCTATCATCTCAATTTTACATGATTGAGCCCTTTCCTCACAATGTCTTCATCTTAAGGCTCCTTGAGAATTATACTTTCACTTTTTTGTAGTAGACATCTAGTGACTCCACTATAGTGCTTTTCTATGAAAGAACAATCTGGTGGAAAATGAAGACTTCAGGAAAGCTTTATACCCTGACTGATTTATAACAGCCACATCTCCATCACATATCATTTATCCTGAATGGGTTGAATGACAGCATTACTGATGCAATCCCTTAAAAATGATGCTCAGGGTCCCAATTTTTCATTTCTATTTTTTTTTCTTAGATTCATAATGTGACAGAATGATATAAAACTTTCTAAAATCTTTCTCTGAGATCATCCTATGTGGCTCCTATCATGAGTACTCTATTGCAGTATGATCCCCTGGCATCCTAGAAACCTGAGTTTCTGTGAAGTATTAGAGAATTCCCAGGGCAAGTGAAATCCCAGATTACAGGTGTTTAACTAAAGAAGCCCCTCAATGGGTGGTAATTATTTCCTCCTCTGAAATAGTCTCATTGACAATCAACTGTTGATAAGCTTATGCAAGGTGAAGTTTTGCAAAGATCTTCTCCCCAGCAGGAATCTTCAAGAGTGGATTGATTGCAACCTGATCTCAATGTGGGAGCAGTTGAAGTGTGCTATTAACATGATACTGGTAATCTTCTGAAGCCTTATCTTATCATTAGGATTAGACTATCTCAAAACCCTGGAAGTTCTAATACAGGACTCAAGGGCATCTTGTTTGATTAGCAGCTCAAGTTCATCTTTATGTTCTCTCTTTAGACAAAAAGCACTTTTGTTGCTTTCTGATGAACTGTTGCAAAGAATGGATCCGGATAGCACTAGTCCCTGCTTCCTTAAAAAACACCATTGGGAAACTATTGACCAGCTTCCTTTTCTGATGTAGTCTAATGCTCTGAGAATTTGGGACACCATTTCTAGTCATGTGGAGTAGTTCTTCCAACATTTTATTTTTATTCTATTTTACTTTTCCCTGTCTTTCTGCAGATACTTTACATGTTCTTATGCTGTTTTTTATGTCTAGTCATTTTTAGTCTTATCTAACTCTTTTGGGGGTTTTTCTTGGTAAAGATGCTGAAGTGGTTTGCCTTTTCCTTCTCCAGCTCATTTTACAAGATGAGGAAACTGAGGCAAACAGGGCTAAGTGACCTGCCCAGCGTCACAAAGCTAATAGGTATGTGAAACAAGATTTGAACTCAGGAAGAGGAGTCTTCCTCACTCCAGCTCTGTCACTACTTATCTGCTCCCCCATCTTCCACGCTGTTTACCAATCTTGTATAATAATTTTATAATATATATCAATATATAGATTGTGTATGTGTGTATACATACACACATACATATACATATATTTTCCTCCCCCCATTAAAGCTTCTTAAAAACGTGGTACAGGTGTGGTCTTACAGGTTTTTTCATGTTTTTCACATGATTTAAAAGAGAAACATGATCAATAAATTATTTTTGAGAATGAGAAAACCATTTCAGAAAGGTGAAGTGCCCTATCTTAGTTCCTACAAGTAATAAAGAACTGTGGTACATCTATTCTCTTTAACCTCCAGCACAAAACCTACTGCCTTGGGTGTCAGAGTCAATGTCTAAGTGTTTGTTGAAGTGAACTAAATTGAACTGTAACTGGACACAACTATCTTCCACTGAGTGTCACTTATGAATATCCCTGCCAATCCTGCCATATCTAATTCTTCTTGGTATTCTCCATCTTAATAGAATAAAATTCTGAAGCTTTAGTTAAAACTAAATAATCAAAATCCGTGTGATGCTAAATGATGTGAACCCTAATAGACCAGGGCTTCCTATTAACACATTTCTAATGATGTACTGTGTCAGGCACTACTTTTTACAGAGTTTATGTTCTGAATCTTTGCAAGTTAAAATAAAAGGTCAGTTTTACTTTTCATGGCCACATATTGAATACAGTGTTCTGGTGGCTCATATATTTACTATACCTATTTTCATGATCCTTTTGGGAGTACCCTGCCAGTAGCATGCCTGAGTATCATGAACAGCATGTCTGTTAAAAATCTTTCCTCTTAATTTCCATAACATTGTGGTGGGGTTTTAGGGAGTATGATATTTGATGAGGCTGTTTCACATGTCAAGTTTGGTTGTATAGAGAGACTCTTGGAGGTCTTCAACATGAGGTCATAATACAAAACAGTTTGGAAATATATCAGAAAAGGAATCAGACAATATGTTGTTAAGACATACATTGCAACTGCAGTATAAACAATGGCTTTACTAAACTTGTGGTTACTTTTTGACATTTGAACATCTGAACTATCACTTATGGTGTTGGTAAAACAATTCCATTTATAATTCAATGGTTTAGAACTGAGAAGAGATAATGAATTTCAAGTCACCTGTCATTATTAGTAGAGCTCTTCCTATCCATCAGTATTCTGCCTGGACTCATTCTGCAGTGGTTAGCATACTCTCACTTAATGTCTCTATCTCAATGAGAACGAACTCTTGATCAATGAAAAACCAACTTTCCTTCCTAATGTCTGCTGTCTGCATTTTCATTTTTGTCCACCTTAACTTTACCTTCACCTACAATATTCCTCTCTAGATTTGTACATACTTTTCATTTTACCCACTAGAAATTATGCTCTGTAATTAGTAAACTTCCTTTCATTTTAGATTCTTTCCTCTCTTATTCCTTTTTCTTCTGGCACTCATTGAGAACAGTCTTCCTTCATCTCCCCCACACCCAACCAGCCCACCCCATGCTAAGATGCTACATTCCTGGTCATCCTTTATATCCCTTGTTGTACTTTCTCTCATACCCCATGTTTCCTCCCCCACCAGCTTAATGGTCACAGTGAGGGAATAGGTGTACTGCTGAATCTCAGTGACCCTTGAAGATTCTTCTTTTATTGCCACCATTTAGCAAACATTCATACTTTGAGGTTTATTTTGTTTCTATTTGTCATCTAATTCACATCCTGTTGGCCATTATCTACCAATAGCTCCTGGAATATTTCCTTCATTCTCAATAAGTTAAGTGCCTGGTGAACATTCTTCTTCTCCATTCCCATCTCCTTCCAGAGTATTAGGTGATTTCAGCATATATGTATATATATATATATATATATGTGTGTGTGTGTGTGTGTGTGTGTGTGTGTGTGTGTGTGTGTATGCATGTATATACATACACACATATAGAGAAATAGGTAGATAGATATAGATATATATTATCAGACGTATAAGAATATAGATATGTAGATATACATCCTTCTCTGCATTTACATTGCTACCATTTTGGCTAAGGCCTTCATCTCGCACTGGGATTGTAGCATAGCCTCCTCATTTATCTCCCTTTGCTTTTCCTAAAGCAAAGTTTAGATTAAATCACTTCAATAATCAGTAGTCTCATTGCACACTATTACCTTTAGGGTCAATTGTAAATATTTTTTTGATATTTAAAATTCTTAACATCCTAATCCTTTTCTATCTTTATAATCTTCGTATGTATTATCTCCCTACACATACTGAGGGTCCAATCAAACTGGTCTGCCTGCTGTTCCCCATTCAGTGCTTCATCTCTGGTCTCTGAACTTTTGCTCTGCATATCCTCCATACCTTTAATGTTCTCCCTTCATCTTTCTATCTCTTAGAATCCTCTGGCTTCCTTTGAGGTTCAGCTCAAGTGATACTTTCTGCACTTGGCTTGTCAGTCAGCTAGTTGCTAGAGCCTTCCCCTTGGAGTTAGTTACTTTATAGCTGCTGTGTATATTCCTTATGTGTAGGCATGGATACATGTGTGTCCACATTGTCTCTTTCATGATAATGTCAACTTCTTGAGGGTAGGGACTTGGATTTTTCTTTGTATCCCTAGCACTTAGTTTAATTCTTGGCATTTAATAAAGGATTAATAAATAGTTGTTGATTGATGAATTTCTCTAAATGATTAGTCCCTCTGGGGGTACATGGAGTAGCCTACCTACTTCTTATTCTATTAGAGTCTTGCCCATGCGCCCCCTTAAATTATGTGCAGAATGTCTACACAAGGTGCTAGAGGCCATTTTATGTCTTCAGGGTTTTTTTTTGCTAATTTGTGTATGATAATGCCACACCCTTTCTATTTATCTGTTATCCTAGTGTGCAGAAGGCCAGCCTATGTCCTTTTCCCACCACACATCTACTGAATATCTTTTATGTTACTTCTTTCATGCAAGTACTAGTAATAAGCTAAACTATACCTACTAAGAATCTTTCTTCTTAGCTATTCATATTTATGATTCTCCAAAGATTATGCTGTTTCATGATTCAGAATAATAGAACATTACTTTAAGAAGTTTACTGGTAAATGTATAGATTTTAGACTCAAGGATAATCTAGGGAGCACTGAAAATGCTACCCAGCTTTGAACATGTAGTACTGCCTGCCACCTTGTCCTAAATCAATTCTGTGCCCAGCTAATTGTCCATCTACAGGTTTTCTTACCTCCTTGTCTACATAGCTGGAATGACTTTGAGTATGTTCCCATAGAGAGATGATACCTACAGTCTAAAAAGTGATTGGGTGCTTATAAATGTAGAGTTGAAAGGGACCTTAGAATCTATTTTTGATTAGAGTATATTTGATTTGAATCTTCTAATTTTACAGGTAAGGAAACTGAGGCTCTCCTGGGTAGTTCTTTTCTACTTCTGTGGGATGGTGACGGTGATAATAAAAAAGTAGGTAGAGGATGCAAATATGGTTTTAATATTGTGCCTAAATCATTAACTATTGTTACTCTAAATGTGAAATTTTCACCCTGGGAAATGACCTTCTAGTAGTAGGTCAAACATCTTTCATGAGATAATTGATCATTTGTTTTACATTGCTTATTATTAATGTAAATGTAGAATATCACTATATGGATAATTTTAGCAACTCTGCTGTTAGGAAATGGGAGGGGTATCTTCTCATAACTCTTCTTTGTGTTTATACTGGTCACGATCATTTGAAAGCATTCAATTTCTGTTATTTTGTTGTTATTGTTCCCATTTCATTTTTCTGTTCTTATGTCTCTTGTTTTTCTGGTTCTTAGTGTTTGACTTTGCATCCATTTGTCTTTCCAGAGTTTTCTGTTTCCATCATCTTCATAATTTTATCATATTAACAATTATAGTAGTTTATTATTCTATCATATTCATATGCAATCATTTTTAAAATAACTGGAAAAAATCACAGGTGGCATTTCTTTGAAAAATAAGTCGTTGAAAGTACATTCAGGAATAAGATCCCATAGAACCACTTTCTGATGTCTATAAATTTTCTTCATGAGAATGATGTTCAATACATGTATTGAAGATGCCCTTGATTAATACACACACATGCATAAGGAAAAGGCAGGTTAGCATTCATGATCATTTACTTCAGACCTTATCTTAGTAATTACACAACCAAATATTATAAAGAATAATTCCCCCAATTCCTGGTGGTCTTTCCCTCTTCAGAGATTCCTGGAAGAGTTTATATGCATTTCCCCATTGTCACCAATCACTCCCCTTCCTGTAATATAAATATCTGTGTTTTATGTTACTTCTCCTTTATAGACTGTAAGGTCCTCAAGGGAAGGACAGTCATTTTGTTCCAGAACAAAGCAGTCATTCTGATTTCTGAGCACCTACCTCAGAACATAGTAAGCATGTAATAATTTTTATTGGATTGGATTGGTTTAACTCAAGGATGTCTGTTGTGTCAGGGGAAAGAGGGAGGGAAGAAAAAGTGCCTATATAAGAATCACAACAGGTTTCCTGACTACCATTAAACTTATCTAAGCAGCCATTTTGAGCACAGATTCAACTCAGATACTCGAATGGGAGGTCATACTTAGTCTTACTGGGCTGTTTGCCTATAGTTGCCTACCTTTAACATATTTTCTGCTTTATGCAAGACTGGGTGTTGTTTCATACCTTGCAGTGAGGCACTATATGAATGGATTTTCATATGATACTTTGTTTATTGTTACAAAACCCCATCCTAGAAAACACAGCAGCATACAGCTATGGGATCTCAAAAGGAACCGAGCACTAACAGGAACTCATTAAGAATAAAAACACTTGCATTGGAACAGAATGCCTCCTGGTATGCACAAAAGTTTCAAATCATTTAATCTCACCCCATGCCATAATCATTCTTTCTATAATAAATAGGGATGGAGTTTATTTTTACTGAAGTCTTTTAGATAAGGAATGTTGCTTATGTACATAAAAATACTTTATATTTTACGTAATCCCCTAAGATCATTAAAGGCTATATTGAATTTTGGAAATATGCCTATTAATAACAAGCTTGTATCTTTTGATTCAGAGCATCTTCACTGCTGGGCATATATTCCAAGAAGGTTAAATCTGATTTATATATATGTATGTATGTGTGTATGCATGTATGTATGTACACACATATGTATGCATGTGTGTACATATATAATATGATATATGTTTCATATATATTATATATATACCAACATAACAGGATTTTTTTGTTATATCAAAGGATTCGAAGCTCATCAATTTTGGAATGATTGAACAAATTGTAAAAGAAGAGTGTGATGAGATGTTATGATACTCTAAAATCAAGATTAAGAAGAATATAAGGAGGCATGGGAAGACTTCTGTAAACTGATACAAAGTTAAAAATGCTGAACCAGAAAACAAATATTCAATTGCTACAGCAGTAAAAATGGAAAAAAAATAACAAAATTAAAACTGAATAATATATGATTATAATGACCTAGCTAGGCCTCAAGGAAGAGATGTGAGGACTCCTATCTCTCCCTTCTTTGCAGAGTTGGGAAAGTTTGGGTGTGAAACATCATTTTGCTCTCAGACTTGGTTGATGTGTTGGTTAACTTTGCAAAAGTGCTTTTTTCCTCTCTCTTTTTAAAGTTCTTTGTTATGAAAGATAGCTCTCTAGATGGGAAAAGGATAGGGAAAAGGAATATATTGGGAGAAGAAAGTTATGTAAAACTATATCAATAAAAACTTTTTTAAAATACACCTGTCATTTCTTCTAGGAGGAAAAGGCATCTAAATTGTTTCATATGACTTGTTACTGTGTTGGTCTGACTACACTGAAAGTTGTTTTGAAAATAAATCTCATTAACTAGTTACAGCAAAGGTAAAAGTGAATAGCAACTTAAAAGAAATAACAAGAGTCTAAGATGATACTGCATTCATTTGCAATAGCTTCCACCTGGATCCTTTAAATAACATCTCAAAGTATGGAAATGGATAAAAAAAAATAACTTCTAATGTCATCATTTTAAAAATCTTATTTAATATTTTATTTTTCCCAATTACATGTAAAAGCAATTTTAACAATCTTTTTCCCCCAAATTTTGTGTTCCAAATCCTCTCCCTTCTCCTACTCCCCCCTTGAGAAGACAAGTAGTTTATACATGTGTAGTCATGGAAAACACATTTTCATGTAAGTTATTATGTGGAATAGAAAACACAGAAAATTCCAAGAAAAAGAAAGAAAAGAAAGAAAAAGAATAAATAGGTCTGTTCTACCAGTTCTTTCTCTGGAGATGGACAGCACTTTTCATCATAAGTCCTACAAAATTTTCTTGGATCATTGTATTGCTGAGAATAGCTAAGTTATTATAGTAGATCATCATACAATATTGTTCTTACTGCGTACAGTGTTCTCTTGATTCTGCTCATTTCACTTTACATTAGTTCATGTAAGTTTTTCCATTTTTTTTCTGAGAGCATCCTGCTCATCTTTTCTTAAAGCACAATAGTATTCCATCACAAGCATATACCACAACTTGTTCAGCCATTCCCCAATTGATGGGCATCCCAACAATTTCTAATTCTTTGCCACCACTAAAATAATGACTATAAATATTTTTGTACACATAGATCTTTCTGCATGTGTTCTTTATTTCTTTGGGATACAGACCTAGTAGTGGTGTTGCTGATCCAAGAATATGCATGGTTCTATAGCCCTTTGGGCACAGCTCCAAATTGTTCTCTAGGATTGTTGAAACAGTACACAACTTTGCCAACAGTACATTGGTGTTTTAATTTTCCTGCATCCCCTCCAACATTTGTTACCTTCCCCCTCTGTCATATCAACCAATCTGATAGGTGTGAAGTAAGTAGCCCAAAGTTGTTTAATTTTTATCTCTCTCATCAGTAGTGATTTTGAGCATTTTTTTCCATATGACTATAGATAGATTTGACTACCTTGTCTGAAAACTGCCTTTTCATATCCCTTCACCATTTACCAACTGAAGAATGACCCTTATTTCCACAAATTTGAGTTCATTTTCTATGTTTCAGCAATGATGTCTTTATCAGAGAAACTATTATTTTTTTTACGTTAATGATTGCCAACTATGTATTTCCCTCCATCCTATTTTCCCTTGAAAGAGTTTTGCTTCTGACTTTTGCCTCCCTCAAACTGCCCTTCTTTCTATCCACTTCCCCTGCCCCTCTTATCCTCTTCCCTCCCAATTTTTTCATGCGGTAAGATAGATTTTGACACCCAACGGAGTGTGCATAGTATTCCCTCTTTAAACCAATTCTGATGAGAATAAGGTTCATGTGCTCCCCTCCTCACTTCCACCATTTTCCCTGCCCCTGTAAAATCTCAGGCTTCTTTTATGTCAGATCATTTATTCCATTCTGCCTCTCATTTTCCCCTTCTCCCAATGGATTCTTCTTCCTCATCCCTTAATTTTATTTTTTGGAAAGATCATTCCATCCCATTTTACTCATACCTTTGCTTTCTGCCTATATGTACTCCTTCTAACTACCCTATAATGAGAAAGTTTTTAGAAGTTATAAATATCATTTTCCCATGTAGGAATGTAAACAGTTTAACCTGATCAAATCCCTTTTGATTTCTCATTCCTGTTTACCTTTTTATTCTCCTTTTGCATCTTCTATCTGAAAGTCAAATTTTCTCTTCTGCTCTGGTCTTTTCATCAGGCATTCTTGAAAGTCCTCTATTTCATTTATGTCAATTTTTCTCTCTGAAGTATTATACTCAGCTTTTCTGGGTGGGTGATTCTTAGTTGTAATCCTAGCTCTTTTGCCAACTTGAATATGATATTCCAAGCCCTCTGATCCCTTAATGTAAAAACTGCTACATCTTGTGTTATTCTGACAGTGACTCCATGATATTTGAATTGTTTCTTTTTTTGCTGCTTGTAGTACTTTCTCCTTTATCTGAGAGCTCAGGAATTTGGCTGTAATATTCCTGGGAATTTTTATTTTGGGATATCTTTCAGGAGGTGATCAATAAATTCTTTCAAATTCTGTTTTGCCCTCTAGTTCTAGAATATCAGAGCAGTTTTCCTTAATAATTTCTTAAGAGGTGATATCTAGGCTCTTTTTTTTATCATGGCTTTCAGGTAGTCCAATAGTTTCCAAATTATCTCTCCTAGATCTATTTTCCAGGTCACTTGTTTTTCCAATGAGACTTTTCCCATCTTGTGTTTTTTCATTCTTTTGATTATTTGGTTATTTCTTGATGTCTCATAAAGTCATTAGTTTTCACTTGTCCAATTCTAGTCTTTAAGGAATTATTTTCTTCAGTGAGCTTTTGTACCTCCTTTTCCATTTGACAAATTCTACTTTTTAAGTTCTTCAGCAATTTTTTTTATCTTACCTGATTTTAAAAATCCTTTTTGAACTCTTCCGTGGGCTGAATCGAATTCATATTTTAATTTCCAGCTTTGGGTGCAGAAATTTGTTTTGATTTTCTTTGTTGCCATAGTAATTGTCTATGGTCAGAATATTTTTTCTGTTGCTTGTTTATTTTACAGCCTATTTCTTGACTTTTAACTCTATGCTTAAATGGAGATCTGCTTCCCAAGTGGAAGGGGCACTGTCCCAATCTTCACATTTTTTTGTGCAGCTGTTTTAAGGGGGTAATTCTGAGGACCTGTAAGTTTTGGTTCTTCACAGGTAATATGATCTAGGGTGAGGTGTGTTTACTACTCACCTGTATTCTGCACTAGTTTGTGAATGACCAAAAGCATTCTTTTCAACACTGGAACTGTGACCAGAGTCCCTGTTCCCCTATAACTGCAAGATCTGCTGTGCTAGTGCTCCTCCTCACACTGGGACTAAGACCCAGGACAGCAAACAAGATCCAAGTATACACAGTGCAGCAGAGTCCTGCCCCTGGTGCCAGCAAAAGGACCCCTGTAAATCTCCTAAACCTGTTGTCTGATCGCCTTACCGTCTTTAGGCTGAGAGGTTGGGAAACCACCACTGATGCCACTGATTTAGTCATCTTGAGGCCTGATCTTGATTTTCTAGGGCCCCATCTGTGCTGGACTGCACTCCTCTCTCACCCTGGTATAACAGATCTTTCCTGTCAGTCCTCTGAGTTGTCTTGTTTAACTTCTTCTTTTTGTGGATTCCATTGCTCTAGAATTTGCTTAGCGTTGTTATTTAAAGATACTTGAAGGGATGTGGGGAAAGCTCAGGTGAATTCCTTTCTTTACTCCACCATCTTGGCTCCACCTCTATCACCACTTTTTGGAGAGAAATAGTATTAACTAATAGCAAGTAGTCAGTACAGGCAAGAGAGCAAAAATCTCATCAGCTGGCAAATGCATGTCTTCCTTGGGAAAAAAAACAACACCACCACCAAAAATGATAGTAAAAGTCAGTTTGGGCAATATGGTCTTACAAATTATGGAAAAAACAATGAAGCAGAAAATAAACTTGCAGATGATTTGGTGTGAAACTCAAATATCCTACGTTATCCTAAAAGCTTGTATAGATGAAGATGGAAAGACTAGTTAAGAGAGATTAATGAGGAGTATTGGATGGAAGTTACAAAGGAGCCAATTTAGATTTGATGTCAGGAAAATCTTCTGTACAATTAGAGCTGTCCAAACGTGGAATGATCTCACTTGAGAGGCAGTGACTTCCACCTTCTTCAAGCAGAGACTGAATGATTACTTATTCAGTATGTTAGAGTAGTGGTTCCTTTTGTGCATGGATTAAATGGGATGTCTGCTGAAATCCATTCCAGCTCTCACATTCTGTGGTTCTATAAAATAAGTGAAAAATGGAATGGTTTTGACAGCATTTCTATATCAATCTATTCTAATAATGGATGACACTGGAATCATTACATTTATCCTGTAACACTTCAGTACCCAATGTACCACATGAAGAAAATGAATTGTCACTTAACAAAAATGAAATTGAGAAGAGCAACTAGATCAGTCAGTGCACATGGAAGAAATATCTGCTGGAGTAAAAATATTTTTGAAAGTACTAAGGGATCAATTTTCATGATGGCTCAAAAAAAGCTAGAATGTCGAAAGATTGGGGAAAAATCGTGAATCATATAACTTGGAATAAAAAGGATAGTGAGAAGACACCAGCAATTACCAGTACATATGTCAACTTTCTCATTCCTCTAAAATTATTTTGAGTTTCATCTACATAGGTATGAAGAGCTGATATCCTTGATGGAAAACATGAGGTGAGAACAGCTTTGAAGAAAATTTTCTGTCAGTCAACATTTGAAAAATTAACTGAAAGGTATAAAGAATTCAGGACACCATTGTGATGACAGTTTTTTAATTATCAAAAACAAGGGAAAATGGAAAAAGCAAAATGAGGATTTAACAGGTTTTCCTCCAGCAAAAGCAATATGACATCATTCTACCTTTCTTGATTAATTTTATGTTATATCCTTCTGCATAGTCTACATATATCTCTACAGTTAGACTGGCCCACTTGATGTTCCCAATGCATGACATCTCCTCCCTTTGTATCTTTGTTTAATCTGTCCCCATGGAATTTTCTTCCTCTTCATCTCCATTTCTTGGAATCTCTAGGTCTCTTGGAAGCTCATTTCTTGTGTCATCTCCTGTATGAGATTAATCCCCTATTTGTCAGTACTTTTTCTCTCATAAAATTAGCCTACATGTTTATTTATCTATGTAAATGCTATCTCCCTCTAGTAGAATATAAGATCTTTTATTGCAGGATCAATTTTCTTTTTTTTTTCTCTCTGTATCCCCAATGCCTGGCACAAAACTTATATCATAGTAAGATTTCAATAAATGCTGGCTAAATGGAATTTAATTTTAGTTTATATAACAGCAGTTCTCAACCTGTGGGTCACAACTCCTTTGGGGTCGAATGACCCTGTCACAAGGGTCACCTAAGACCATTGGAAAACACATATTTCTGATAGTCTTAGGAACCTCCTCTATAGTCTCCAGGCGGGTCCACCCACATGCAGACATGCCCACATACGACTAGTAAAGGGTTGCAACATTATTAAGGCTGAGAACCACTGGTATATGCGATTCCTTGGTAGATATTAGCACAGAAGCTATTGTAATCCTCAGATTATCATAGGGTCACCAGTCAGTTGGAAGGGACATAACACCAATGCAGAGTGAGGTAGAAAGGGAAATGGATGTTGTCCAAAAGTATTTGCAGTTTTTGTGAAAAATGTCTAGGATAAAGTCTAAATGCTAAAGGAGTTCCCTATAGATCTTCTACTTCCTTCTTTGTACAGATGCTCCTTTTTCATATCTCAGAAAAAAGCAGTCCATCCTTGCCATGGGCCACCTGATAGCCAGCATCAGGTATGAACAGAGATGTGAGATAAACCAGGGCCAGGTAGACAGTGCAAGACAGAACTCCAAACTCCATTTATCGATACAATGAGCAAGGTTTTTATAGAGCAATGAGGCAAAGAAGGTAACTAATGATCACTATGTTTTACATTACTGTTTTGTTTAGTTCCTTGATGTCAGTCAGATGATGTCAGGCAAATCTTGAAGACTTTCACATCCATTGTTTATCTAGTGTTCCCGTTTCACACTGGATGGGCTGTACACTCCCTTGTACTTAGTTCTCTTTTTGTCACTACTATCAGGGTGAGTAAGAATTCAGGGTGCTCTGTTCCTTGCATGTCACAGAGAGTGGTGAGATAGCATCCCGTTGGCCTGGAAGCAGCTGCAAGAAGCTGGCTTCTTCCACCTGCCTAACTTGAGTTGGCCTGCAACGCATCCTTAGTAAGATCCACAGTCACAAATAAGACATCAAGTGAGATAACATATATGAAATGTTTTTCAAACTTATAGTGCTAAATAAGTTCTAGTTATCATTATCATTAATATTAATGATAATAATTTATCATTATTATTTATCATTATCAATAAATAATAAAACCACCCCAATAAAGCATGCTAATTGGTCAGATTTTGAAATGCAGTTGAATGGAAAACTCATTGAGTTAATCTATTAGTACATACTTCTTAGACAGACAATTTATATATCATTGAATGTACCATTGATTGGGGGAAGATGATGCACAAAAAGAAAATGGAAAGTGGAGGCATATCCAAAAGATTTTCTGCATTTGGGCATTACATTCATGGAGTTGAAACCTAGCAGAGTAGCTGAAGGGAAGAAACATTAAACCCGAAATATGAAACACTTCCCAAGTTAATGCCTTGGGAAAGGTAAACAAGAGAAATCAGCTCTTCATCGAATAGGATCTGCTTAGTCTAATTGTGCTTCACTATCCTGATATAGCAAACAGAACTCATATTAAAGTTATACGGTTTGGTTCTTTGGCCAATACAAAGAAGCCTAGCCAGCTTTTCACTAAATAGGATGCTATATTGATCAATCATCACTTAAACTCATAGGCAAACTGCTACAATTAATGTTTTCTCTCTCTGCTTTTCTCTCTCAAAATAAAGGGGGAAGTAGAGAGCAAATAGGACTTCTAGAGATGCTTCAAGTTTATCAAACTATATATGGTATTAAATGACAGTACCTGAAACTGCTGCAAAGTTATTCTCTCTCATTCCTGCTAGTGTCCCTCTTAACTCTTTTTTCTTGTGGTATTCTTAACTCCTCAATGATATTGCTAGAGATGTTTCACTCTTTCTAATGGTTCAAATTACCATGCCCTGATGATCAGTGATATCTTTCCTTTAGGAATTAAAACTGGTGAAATGCAACTCTCTGTCAATTAGGAAATTAGACACCCTGATAGCCTCCAAATATTTTATTTATCACTGTTTTAACTTATTAAGCTTTTAAAAACTAACATGCAAATAAGATGAGGAACCATAATATCTTGAAGTGATAATAATTTCCTTACCATACAGTGTCTGGCATATCATAATCACTTAACAAATGTTGACTGATGAATAATGTGGATATGTGTTTAATATGATTGTACATATTATAGTCTATTTCAGATTTCACACTATCTCAGGGAGGGAGAGAGGAGGAAAGGGGAAATTTTAGAACTCAAAACTGTATAAAAGTAAATGTTGAAAACTAAATATAAATAATTTTAAAAGTATTAAAAAATGTTGGCTGACTAAAAGCCCTCAAACTGGTTTTCTCAGATCATTCTTTTGAGGGGCAGTTCTCTATCCAGTCTTTAAAGTCAATCTAGTCATTCAACTAGCATTTATTAAATGCCAGAACTCTGTGCTAAGATAAGAATAGAACTAGAAATGCAAATAAAGGCAAAAATCAGTTCCATATCACAAGAAGCTCATGGCCATAGGGGATACAATGTACAAACAACTACGTACAAGCAAATTCTATATAGTATAAATTGGAGATACTCAACAGAGAGAAGTCACTACCTTTAACAAGGATAGGAAAAAGCTATTTACAGAGAGTAGGACATTAGGCAAGACTTGAAGAAAACCAGGGAAGTTATGATTTGTTATAATCAAGCAGAGTTGATTAATCATGGACTTCTTTCAAATTAGTAAGAAATGAGTAAAAATTTAAAATGTGCTTTAGATAAAATGGGTTTTGTGGTTGATAACCCTTTAACTAGTTTTCCTGGAAGAACATCAGTCAAGAAAATATTAATCTTAATTATAAAAATAATCCCTAGAAGGAGTGATAAAAAGAAACAGGGCTGTTTTGTTTGTTTTCCCCCTCCCCTTGAGTTCAAAAATCTTAAAGCATGAAATGATTTTCTCAATTTTTTCCTTTTCTGATTGCTTGCCATTCTTTTGATGACATAGATTGAAGAAATGCATCAGAGAATAATATATGATTTATTCAGTGACTTTTATTCCTAAAGCTTATATATGTCAAGAAGTCAGATACTGGAAGGACAAGGACCACATAGGCAAATGAAGACTTACTATATGTTTATATCTTCTGTGGTCTTGAGATAAGCCAGATATTTTTTTAATTTGTATAATACAAAATGAAAAGATTCACTCAATTATTCCTCTACTAACAAAATATTTTCTGTCCTTCTGTTAGGCCCAAAACTGTGAGCACTCCCAAATTTCTTAAAGCAAGAATATAATATTTAATGAAACTATTAGGGTGAGAGAAAGAGAAATTATGTTCCATACTTCACTGCAATAAAACTAAATAAGATTAAAAATGGTTTTATCGGTTGCTTTTTTTGCTTTATAATACAGTAAGCTATAAATACCTGGTTGGGACAAATATATTTCCATGGAGTTTGTTCAAAATGTGATAGGCCATGTCCTATGAGAGGAAAAGCCACCTTTAATTTCCCCATCTCTACTGACTCCTTTTTCCTGCAACCATACTCAGGTCTCCTCTGTCCAAAAAACAATCACCACTTTGACACTGTTATTCACTAATACTATCTCCTTTATCTCTTCTCCCCATCACTGTTAGAATACTTTTTCTAAATAGCCACACTTTACTATGCCATCAGATCATACCCCCCTTTAATTGTTTGTTTTGTCCCTGTCATTACTGAAACTGCTCTCTCTCCAAGGTTACTTCTGGCCCTTTAGTTGCCAAATCCAATGGCATTTCAGTCATCAACCTCCTTGAACTTCCTGATGCATTTGATGATTTTTGAAATTAAACTCATAAGAACACATTATATATTCTTGATGCCCTTACATTTTATCAGTCTTTTTCCATTTAGTTCTCCTGTCCATCTAACGACTACTTAAAAGACTTTTTCATTGATTCATCTTCTTTCTCCAGCTTTCTAAGTGTTGGTATCCTCCTTAACTATTCTGAAATTTTTGACAGTCAGCCACCTCATCCTTCTTGATACTCACTTCTCTCTCAACTTCCTATCTTAATTTTATAACTGCTACTTTCAAGTACCCTTTTTAATTTAATCTCCAGATTTTGACATACTGGATGAACCTTAGACACTTCTAATCCAAAGTCTCTTTGATCAAGACTCTCCTCTACATATTGTCTTTGACAATTTACCACCTAACCTCTGCTTAGAGACCTATAGTGAGAAAGAACTCATTACCTTCTATGGTTACTCATAGCACTTTAGATTGAGGACATTTCTTTATTATACTGACCCAAAATCTACCTCCCTGCAGCTACTGCCTATTGTTTCTACTTTTGTCCTCTGGGAGAGGTCTAAGCCCACTTAAGTCCTGGACTTCACTCTTTGGAAGTACCTTCTTCCCCTGATTCTTCTACTTCTTATTAGATGGCTCTTCTTAGAATTTCCATTTTAAATCAGGCACCTAGATTAGCCATCTCTTCATTTCTCTGCAGCATGCATTGCTGCTTTCCCAGGCTTTCTTTACCATATTCTCTGGCCTAGTACCATTAAATTTGCCTTGCTTCTGAATTTCTGCTTCCTTCAGGTTTTATGTAGTGACTTCCCTGATTAGAACATAAATTCTTTGAAGGCATGGGCAGCCTTTACTTCTCTTATATTTTTATTTCCAGTACTTAGCACTGTGCTTGGCACACAGTTAGTTCTTAAGGGCTTGTTGACTGACTGTTAACTAATCTCTTTTCTGATAGTCTTCCTACCCTACCTTGTCTTTTTGGGTTAATATCCTCAATTCCTTCAACAAGGCAGTAACAGTTCTTTCACTGGGTTTTCCATCTCTCTTCTAGGTATGCTGCAACTTATCTTTGTCTTCTCAAAAACACATCACCCAGAACTAAACAAAATAGTTATCTATTCTACATCACAACTTTCCCCATTGAGGTTTCCACATATGGTCCATCAGAAAAAGAAGTTAAATGGGAATTTGGGACGAGTTTTGTAGAAACTGCAGATGACATGCACAGGCTAGCAGATGATAGAGAAAAAAGTTTAGAAACTCAGAAATGCATAAAATACATGTCTAGTATTGTAAAATATCAATATATTTATCTTTTAATGCCATAATAATTTAGACATATTCTTTGGTATGGAGGAAGGGACAAAAATTTTACTCAAACTTTCCAGCTCCCAAGTGCACCAAGTCTCTAACACACATGATGTGGATAGGATAATTGTACTCTAGATGAAGTCTCATTAGAGTAGATTATCAGCTCTCTTGTTTTGAATATAATCTCTCTCTTAACGCAACCAAGGATGACATTAATATTAAATGACTGAATTATATGCAAATCAGTTTAATGATCATTATTAATTAAATATTCATTTATTATATGAATAAAGCCTAAACTTCTAGAAAATCTACAATTCAAATTTTACACCTATATTGTATATTATGTGAAACTGTATTCAAATATGAAAAACAGTACAATTTCTATCTACAGAGAACTCATAGCCAAATAGGGGGAAAATGCACACAAATAAGCATTATATATGTGAGAAATAATGTGATAATGATAAATGGTTCAGTAATTAAATTAATGCAACTATTACTTTTGGAAAGTACACATCTGTTGATTATCCCATGACTTGACTAATCATTCTTATGATGCCTCAGACACCTAATGTATAAGGGTTTTCTCCCCAGATAGTAGATTCAGAAGTGAACTTCTAGCATGTTGATTGGACCCTTCATAGTAGATTCAAAGGAGTACTTGGACAGGAACTTCCTTCCTTTTTTGACAGCTACTAAAATGGCAGACTACATCAATGTTGTAGGATATCATTCTGGGATTTTAAGGAGGCGTTTGACAAAATGTATTATGCTAGCCTTTTGGATCAAGTGTAGTTATTTAAGCTAGACAGTGGTACAATTAGGTGATTTAGCATTGATTGAATAAATGGGTACAAAGAGTAAGAATCAACTTAGAGGGAAGTCTTTAGTGGAATATCCCAGGGATCTCTCTATGATTTTCTGATGTGCTAAGTTTTTATCAATATTTTGGATATGGATAAATGGAATGTCTAGCAAATTGACAAATGGCATGGAGAAAGATGAAATAGCTTATATGATAAAGAAGAGTTATGATCCCAGAAGATCTTGATAGTTGAATAATAACCTTATGCTAATAAAATGGATTCTTGAGAACAGTAATGTAAAATTCTGTACTTGCATTAAAAACATTCCACTAGACAAATAAAGATTCAAGAGGCCATGGCTAGATTATAATTATATTAAATGAGGGTTTTAGTGTACTGCAAGATTGATGAGTCAGCAGTGCTACATGGTGGCCCAAACAAAAACCCCAACTAATATGATCTTATGGTCTTAGTTCAAAATAAGAAAGGAATATTTTCCATAATGAAGAAAATTATATCAGCATTACTTTCTACCCTAGTCTGACTACTTATCTGCTTTACTATACTTGATTGCTATACTTGATATTTTAGCATAATCCTTACCATCACCACCCTCCAACAGGATCCTCTCCAGTCTACAGCTCATGAACTCCCACTTACAAATCAATAAACACTGATTAAGATCTCACTGTATAGCACGCACCATTCTAAGTGCTGAAGATAAAAATCAGGCAAAAAACCCACTATTCTTGTCATCAATGAGTTTACATTCCAATGTTGGGGGGATAACATGTAGTATCTTTGAACATAAAAAACATAGACAGAGTAGATGGGATATAAGATCAAAAAGAAGGAACAAGAAAATGTCTCTGCAGAAGTGGACTTTGAGCTGAGTCTCAATAGGCTTCAGGGAAGTGAGGAGGCAGGCTATTGTAGGCATACAGAACAGCCAATGCAAAGGTATAGGACAGTCGTTCTCAGCCTTCCTAATGCCACGACCCTTTAATACAGTTCCTCATGTTGTGGTGACCCCCCAACCATAAAATTATTTTCATTGCTATTTCATAACTGTAATTTTGTTACTGTTATGAATCTTAATGTAAATATCCAATATGCAGGATGTATTTTCATTGTTACAAATTGAACATAACCCACAGGTTGAGAACCACTGGCATAGAATCAAGACATGCTGCATAGAATTAGAAGATAAAACTTTAAGAAGACATAGAATTAGGAGATGGAGTGTCATGTGCAAATAGAAACTAGGCCAGTGTATCTGAATCTTGGAGTGTATAGGGGGAAATAAAGTAGAAGAATATTAGAGAGATAAGAAAAGACCAGATTATAAAGAGTTTGAAATGACAAACAGATGATTGTACATTTGATCTTGAAGACAATGGGGAGCCATGAGACTTTATTGAAAAATGGGGTGACACGATCAAGCCTAAGCAGTTGAGTATACGCTGGATGGGAGTAGGCAGAACCTTGAGGCAGGGAGACCAATCAGAAAACTATTAACTAGGCATTAAAAGATGAGGGCTTTTAATATAATGGTGACTGAGAGTAGAGAAAAGGAGCTATTCACAAGAAATATTTGGGCATATGAACTGAATCTAAGTGAGAAATTGAAGGTAACACCAAAGCTGTCAGTTCCAGTGGCTTTCTTAAATGATAGGAGAGTTGGGAAAAAGACAAGGTTATAGCAGAATTGAGGGTAGTGACTTCTTTTATTGGACACATCGAGTTTGAAGTAAGTACTAGACATCTGGTTCAAGTTGTTCAAAAATCAGATGGTTTCAATAAAAAATTATCAATATGTTTACTTTTGTTAGGAAGAAGTCACATGGTTCAAAGAAAAAAGCATTTAATAAGATATTGTTTTAATTAATAAAATATTCATGTTATGTATGTAGCAGTAAAATAATAACATCATGCCTCTCTTCTTATGCCTTGAATTCAACCACAAGTACTCTGTGTTAGAAGACTAGATATGCGTGTAGATCATGCATAATTCATATACATATATATGGAGAGACAGACAGACAGACAGTCAGAGACCCTGAGCAAGAACTAATTTGTTTAGAGTACTGGGATAGAAGGGTAGACAAAACGGAAATGCCAGGGAACGTATGTGGAGGGGCAACTCACTTCTTAGATTCTGCCTACTCTCAAACTCTTCTCTTGATAGCATCAAACTACTTACTATCTATTGGAATTATTCCATACTGCGCATCAATCAATCAAGCAAGAAATATTTATTAAACACCTAGTACACACTGTGTTGACTCTGGGGACATACAGATAGAAAGCGGGAAAATCTGATGTCTTCTAGAAGCTTACATTCTTTTGGGGAAACAACACACATCTAAGTAAATACAAAATATATACATGGAAAATTTATAGTAATTTCATTGAGGAAAGGGAGGAACTAATAGCTCAAAGAGGGTCAAGAAAAGTGTTCTGTAGGTGATGATGCTTGAACTTAAATTTGAGGCAAACTGTAGCTTTCAAGAAAATGATATTGTCACTCTTTTCATCTTATATTCAAACATCTATGAGGTTCAGGAATTGGTGTCTGAGATGAGTACTATTTTTCATTTATTTGATATAATTTTTGCATTTCTTTATTTGGGTACATGTTGTCTTCAATCTCCAGCTGCTAGAATGTAAGCTTCTTGAGACCAGGGACTATTCCATTTAGATCTTAGGGTCCCCAGTGCCCAGCATAGTATCTGGTATGTAGTAGGGACTTAACAAATGTTTCTCAAATTGAATTAATTTCTTTATTAACATTATTTCCCCTCATATTCTGAATTCCAGCCAAAGGGACTTCTTTATTCTTCCTTACACTTCTCATTCCATTCATTCCCTCCCGCCCATTGTATAGCACAGACAATCTGCTGTGCCTGAAATGCACTACCTTTCACTTTTCTCTCTTAGAATCTTGGCTTCAAGTCTCATCTCAGGTGTCATTTCCTATCTAAATGTTTCCTGACTGTCCTAGTTGTTACTGTGCAGAGTATGAAAGTATTTACTTTTTTCTATTTGTATGTTATTGTTGTTAACAATAGAATATAAACTACTTGAAAGCAGGGTGGTTTTTGTTGCATTTGTGTTCTCAGCATGTAGCACTAGGCTTTGCACAAAGTGGGTGATTACTAAATACTTATTAAATTCAGCTGTGTTATATTCTTTGATTTTTCTAAAATATAATAATGGTGACAATTTTGACCAGCTTAATGAATACATAAAGAGAAAGTGCTCTCTTCTTTTTATTAAAAGTTGAAACTAGAGATTTTAGCACTTGATTATATATATTTTTGTGGTATCTGTATATGCATATACATGTGCACCACTTCCTGAAACCTTCCTTTATCTCACTTACCTTGTACCTTGTATCATTTTTCCCCCATCAAGGCTCCATATCATATGTGATCAATGCCATATAATTTAGCAATTGGTGTCTAATGGTTTCATATTTGGAAATTTTATTTTCCTCTAATGTTTTAAATTTCTATGAGTTGTTACCATAACTTGCACACTTTTAAAAGTATAGTACTAAGCATATAGAAAGCATTCAATAAAACTTACTGATTAAATATAATCATTGTTATTATAAATTATTTTATAATATAGGACATTCTATGGAAATTATATATGAAACTAACACTTATCAGATACCTATTTCTTTGGGGGGAAATATTGCAGAAGAGCAATAAGTAGACTTGAAAGGAGAAAACTTTATTATTTTTAGAGAACTTTCATCTTTTGTTTCATTTCTTTCTTGTAATATACCCAAAGTCATTCTTAACTGGCCTCCAGTACAGCCCAAGGTGAATTTTTATGATTTCATAACTCTGAATCAATTAAATCCAGCTTGCTTGCTCCATTCACCTCAGTTCAACTTTGGTGATCTTCTGCATGGTTACCCTTACACTTTCCAAATGATTGCCCCCAAAATTATATTTCATAATAAATAGTTATTGTCAGGATCACAATCTTAGAAAGTATTTAAAAATTCTTTTTTACATTTGACTATAATTTCTGAGAAATATAGGATTTAAAAATTGAAAGGACCATCTTCTGTTGTTCCTTCAGAACAACAGAAATAGCTTTATATAATTATAGAATAAAAATAGCAATGGGGTTATTTGGGTGTTTCCCAAATTGACTTAAATAAATTTCACAGTATTGCAGATCTAACTTTTCTTTCTCTCTTCCTTTCTCCTTCCTTTCATCCTTCCTGCCCTCCTTCCACCTTGTTCCTTTTCCTTCCTTCTTTTCTTCTTCGTTTCTTTATCTTTCATTTTTCCCTCTTTCCTTTCTTTCTTCCTCTCCTTTTTAACTTCACCCTAGCCCTTTTTTGTTGAGCTAGTAGGAAAGGTGTGGTAGTGGGATGTTGGTAATCAACAGATAAGATTATTTTTGGTCTTTTTTCTTATAATTCCAAATTGCTGAGGAGAATTTTTAGACCAATTCACAGCTACACCAACAGTAGAATGTTGATTCTCCCCTCTCCTGTTTATCATATATATTCACCTACTACATCTTACTGATTCCATTGCCACAGCATCTGTGCATCTGTCTACTCTTCTACACCCATACAGACATTATCCTTGTTCTAATACTGCATCAGTTTACCTGACTTTCCACAGTCCCTAAAATATTGTCTATTCCCATATTTTGTCATACTCTAATTTTCTGGGTCTGTAATGGAATTCCAGGGCTGTTCTCATTTTTTTCTGTTATAATTAGTTGGATTTGTAGTTTCATAAACATCTGAAATAATCTGATAAAATGTAGGCCCATTGAGGAGAGAGCCTCTTTCCAACATTGTCTCATGAGTGTCTCTGTTGTTAACTGGCTCAGACACAGATTGCACTTTTGTAAATTAGTTCTGGAATTGAAACTCAATGAGATAATCATAGGTCATTCAACAGTTAACCAAAAATGAATTGCCTAGCCCTAGCCATAGTAGAGGAAGAATTTTCAACAAGGGTATGCTCCAAAGACACCACAAATTGATTGAGCTAAATTCACCTTCTTTGCCTCTGGGTTTGCTGTGATGGTTTGTCAGCCAATGTTCAGAGAGGGCCTAGAGCTCTCTGTTCCTATTTGTATTAAAAGAAACAGAAAGTAATGTCAGTGGCCCACATCTTAAGTCTCTGGAAATAAATAAATCTTGAAAATTATTTTAGTGAATTTTAATGAAATGAACTAATGCAATGCACATGGTACTCTGGTAGCTATTCTTTTTACTACAGCCTATCATGGTGCCTGACACATGATAGATATTTAATGTGTGACTTAATAAATGCTTATTTATTAACAAGCATTATTGAGTAAAATCAAGCATTGTTGATATTGCATTTTGATTCAAAACAAACTCTGTCACGTATTATGGAAACAGAAATGAGAAATATTGGTATCCTGGATCACATAGTAGTACAACTAATACATCATCTGGACCATATTGCTTTAATCTGTTTAATCACTTCAATTCATGAAACTTGTATTAATTTTAATACATTATATGCAAGTTACTTTGTTAGGTGTTAAAAAGGAAGGGAGGAAGGAAGGAAGGAAGGAAGGAAGGAAGGAAGGAAGGAAGGAACGAAGGAACGAAGGGAGGAAGGAAGGGAGGGAGG
>CM053597.1:121164504-121188464 GCA_028646575.1 Pseudocheirus occidentalis | reverse complement strand
AGGAAGGAAAGAAGGGAAGAAGAAAGGGAGGAAGGAAGGAAGGGAGGAAGGAAGGAAGGGAGGAAGGAAGGGAGGAAGGAAGGAAGGGAGGAAGGAAGGAAGGGAGGAAGGAAGGAAGGGAGGAAGGAAGGAAGGGAGGAAGGAAGGAGAAAAACAGCATAGACCTTATTTTTAAGGGGCTTACAGGTAGAACAAAGATAAACATAAATAACTATAATACAAGTTAAGACATGATAAAATACAAAAATAAGATTAAATACAATGTCATGAGAGACCTGAAAAGAGTAGGATCACTTCTAGGTGTGGAAATCCAATTCAATAGATACTTATAAAATACCTACTATATGCAACCATCTGTGTTAAATACTGGGAACACAAAAGCCAAAGTGAAACAGTCCCTGACCTCAAGAGGCTCACGTTTGACCATGACATACAAGATATACACAAGACAATAAATGAAAATCATGTACAAAATGACTTCAATAGTAATAAAATAAACTGAGCTTCAAATGAACAGGAGAATTTCATCAAACAGAGAAGTTCAGGGTCCATTCCAGAAATGGAAGACCACACAAAGGCAAGGAGGTGAACAAGGGAACGATATGATTGTGTGATGTTTAAGTAAGCTCAGTTTGTTCTGAGCATAAAATGTGTGAAGGTTAGAATGTGATATAAAAATATAAAGATAGGTTAGAGCAGTCATTGAGGGATCTGAATGTCATCCTAAAGAATCATAAGAGTATTTTTCCTTTTGGTTTTATCAGATCTTTTTTATTAGGAAGATTTTTTGGCAGATGCACATTTTTTTTTGAAAATGGAGAAACTGAAAACAGGAAGGCCAATTAGAAGGTGATTCTAGTAGACAAGGGGAGGAGTGGTGAGATCTTCCAGATCTTCCACTAGGACAGTGGTAATGTGACTAGGGAAGAGGTAGCAACTGTGATAGACATTGGCAACTGAGTATAAATGGAATGAGGTCAAACATGATCCAAAGGAATGAAACCTGGGTGTGCCATATGGAAAAAGAGAAATACAATTATGACTTTAATTGACATATGTTCAAAAGATGGGAAGGTTTTTGAGAGATTAGTTTAACTTTTGTCTCTGGAGTTACCTAGATTGAGCTGGGAATTTAGGACAGAAGCTGAGGGGAGTGATTAGTGATCACTTAGACATGATTATTGATGCCAAGGTAATGGATGAAATCCCTAAGGCAGCCAGGATAGAGACATGGAAGATTTAGGAGTCCTTGGAAGAAGAGTATTCAGTGAGGAAGACTGAGACAGTGGATTGAGAACTTACTTTAAACAATAAATTATTAGGTTGCTTGTTGTCCTTCATGCTTGAAGAGGTGCAAAATGATATCACTATGTCACTATGTCAGGATCAAGGTACAGCATGTCCAACTGTGAATGATAGACTAATATGAGTTCAGAAGGCTTGACCACAAGTCATACACAAGTAATCCATATAAATTATTGGAACCAACCAAGTGGAAAACTAGATATTTTCTTTGATCCCTCTGACTTCTCAACCCTCTCTAAAAATAGAAATTATGCACCAAAGATAAAGTACCATTAACTGCTTCCATGGTGTAAGGCAGGGAAAAGGTTAAAGGAAGGTACAAACAAAACAAAACACATCTACCCTCAGCTTACTTAGCATCCCCTCTCCCACCTTCCATGCTACCTGTAATATGGCTGCACTAGCCTACCCAAGGAATGATCACATAAACTTGCAACAAAACCCAACCCCATGCCCCAGTCCTACTCCCTGACTCCAGTGCAGAAATAGGGCAGCAAAAAGACAGCATTTTGGTAGACAACATTTTGTGCTGCAAAAGATGCTTGAAGGAGAGCTAGAAAAAAAACCTGGGAAAGGTACAAGAGGGGTATATAGGCTTAAAATGGAACTCAATCCTCCATTCCATACACACCTCTGTCCACAGTTTGAGACTCAAATTTCAGAATTCAGTCCTGTAGCCCATGTGCTGTCATGCTCTCCACTACCTGTACAGGGCCAGAAAACTGAGGAACAGAGGGAACAAAACAATACACTGGATCAGGACACAGGGAGTAGAAGGGGGCAGAATATACAGCACTCTCCTAAGCCTGAGGGAAAGAGGTCAGCATCCAGTTCTGTCAAAAGCATTTCTATATATTAACAAAATACAAGAAGCTAAAATAGAAAAGAAAATTCCATTCCAAATGAATTTAAAATGTATAAAATATCTTGGAACCAATCTACCTACCAGTGCATCAAAAGAATTGTACAGATTCAGTAGCAAAGTACTCTTTAAAGGAGTAAAGAACAACTTAAATAGCTGGAGAAATATTCAGTGCTCATGGGCAGGCCATGACAATATAATAAAAATAACAATACAACCAAAGTTAATTTATACTTTTAATACTATGCCAATAAAATCACCAAGGGGGTGATACTTATAAAAATTTGATAAAATAACAAAATTCCTTTGGAAAAACCAAAGATCTAGGAAATCAAGAAAATTAAGAAAAGAAACAGAGATAAAGGAGGTATAATACTTCTAGACCTCAACTATATAAAAAAATCATGTAGGAAAAAAATTTCTTATTGGTTAAACACTGCTTGGAAAAATCTTAATAGCAATCTTCCAGAAATCAAGCATAGGCCAGCATTTATACCATATTCTACAACACGTTCTAAATGAGTATGCTATCTTAATATTAAAAATCATACTATTTTTAAAAATTAGAAGAGAAAGAGATCATATACATCTCACAACTGTGAGTAGGAGAGGTATTCTTAGCCATGGAAGAGAAAGTGACAACGACATAAAATTATAGATAGATAGACATAGGTATGTATCTTTGATAGTGTGAAACTGACAAGTTTCTCCACAGATAAAATTAATGTGCCTAGAATAAGAAGAGAAGCAGTTCAAAGGGGAAAAAAATCTTTGTATCAAATTTCTCTGATTAAGGTTTAGCATCTAAGATATATAAATAATTAGTAAATTACATATATATGTATATCATGGATATGTATATGTGTGTAGATAGATGATAGACAGACAGACAGATAATGACAAAAAGCAATTCACCAGTAGATAAATGGTCAAAGGATATGTAAAAAACAGTTCTTAAAATAACTGCGAAGTATTCACAACCACATGAAAGAATGCTCCAAGTCTCTAATAAGAGAAATGAATATCAGAACAAACCTGGGATTTCACCACACACCCTGAAAATTGGAAATGATGACTAAAAAAATAACTTGTGAGTATATTGTTAATAGAGTTTCTATAAACAAACATTGATGTAGAAGATAGTTTAACTAATACGTTGTTGGTGGAACTGTAAAATGGTACACCCATTTTGGAAAACAATCTGAAATTGTTCAAATAAAATGACTATATTTTTCTTTGAATGAGAGATGTAATTACAGAATGTATACCCCCATGGAAGCCATCAATAATAAGAATAAAGACCCTACCTACACTAAAATATTTATATCAGAAACTTGTGATGGCAAGAATTGAAACAAAGTATATGCCCATCAGTTGAGGAATGGATAAATAAATTATACTGCATGAATGTGATGGAATATTACTCTGCCATAAGAAATATCAATATGTGATGAATACAGATAAGCATGGAAAGATTTGTATGAACTGATGCAGAGTTAACAAGTAGCATGAAGAAAACAATAAACAATATTAACTACAACAATGTAAATGGAAAAAACAACCACACACCAAAAAATCAGAAGTGGATATAACAAAATTATGAAGATATCAAGCATGAATCAAACAAAGAGATATGAGAAGACATCCTTAACCCAATCCTTCATAGAAGTGTGGGTCATCAAGTGACATACTTTGCACATATTTTCAAACTTTTTCATCATATTGGTGAATTATGTTAATATTTTTACTCTTTAAAAATACTTTTTGTTATATGGGTTAGCTCTTTAGTAGTGGGAAAAAGAGGGACATTGGCAATAACTCTGATTTGAGAAAAAGAAGACATGGATAAAAATTTATTTTAAAAAAAAAAAAGTAGAAAAACATTTTTTTATCCCCATGAAAAAGAAGTGACTTGAGAAGCAAAGATGAATCAGAATACAGGGAGACTTGTTTAAAAACAAACAAAAAAAACACAAAAAGTAAGTTATCATAGTAGACAAGAAAGTATCAGGTAGGAATAACTTGTAAATTATTCAGAAAATTCAGGCTTGAGTAGGACTGAGAAGAAGCATTGGATTTGCAATCAGGAGTTAACTGGCAACTTTGGAGAATGTAATCACTGTAGAGAGCTGACAGTAGAAGCCTTATTGTAGGAGATTGCAGAATGAGTCTATGTTGTGAATATTCAGTGAGTATAGATTATCTAGAAATTTAGTAATGAAGAAGATGATAGCCTTAGCATCATTGAAGGAATGTTATTTAATATATAATATACACAGCATATATGTATATGTGTATATGAATGCACACACATATTGTAGGTGAGTATAAATGCATTAAGAAGAGTGTCATACCTATTTGTAAATAGAAAAGGAGCACTAGAGAAGTATTCAGCATGAGAAAGAGATAATCAAATGCTATAAATTATTGTATCAAAACTAGATAAAGGAAAGTATATAATGATAAAAATTGCTAGCATTTATATGGTGTTTTTAAGACTTACCAAGCACTCTACAAATATCCTTTTTTATCCTCACAACAACCATGAAAGATAAGTACTTTTATTATCCCAATTTTATAAAAGATGAAACTAAGGCTAACAGAGATTAAAAGATTTGCCCAGAGTTATACAGCTAATAAGTACCTAAATCTGAATTTGATCTCAAGTATATTTGACTCCAGGGGCAGCTCTTCTGCATACAGCACCACCCAGTAGCCTCTTTCACATAACTAGAAGTCTGTTTAATACTTCGATATTGTAGCACACTAATAACCTTTTGGTCTGAAAAGAAAACACTCTTTTTGTTCTCTCTTCTGGATGTCAAGGCACAGAGGTTTGCATTTAAAGATGGAGGTTATGATTTACTGAAAGAAAGCATGAATGAATGAATGAAAAGGTCACTACCATGGAGTAGATATAGGATAGGAAAACATGGTTTAGTCATCAGTAGGTCTCACACCTGACAATAAAAATAAATATAAAAAAGTATGAATTCTTTAAAAGATAAAATTTTTTTCAAGTAGTACCTTATTCTATGAGTAATACACCAGCATCCAGACAGTGGAACTCTATTATATCCCTCTACTTCTCTTGCTTACATTTGCTAAGGTAGAAACTATATGTACAGTGATCTACAGGGTCTGACCATTTTACTTTTTTCATGTGAGAGGTTTTTCTTTTTAATAGGGAAAGAATATCCTGACAAAGGTTACATCTTTTCCCCTGCAAAATTTCCATGTCAGCGTCCTGGATGGGTGACTGATAGGTGGGGAAAATGGCACAAAAAGCTAAAAGAGAATAATTATTTGATACTGGATACAGTGCCTTTATAGAATTTCAATAGATACTGTTTACCTCAAATATCCATATACCGTATATGATAAAATAATTGGTTTTTATGGATGGGGAGCAGAATAATCTCTACTACAGCTTGAGAGGGTGATCTTTGCCTACATATTGTAATAATATCCTAAAGGATTTGATGTCTTGGGGGCAAAGAGCTTAGAAACCTTGGGCATTTTTCTCTTATTGCCATGCATTTTGCTAAATCCACCTGAAAGATAATTGAAAAGCAACTTTAAAGAAAAATGTTTTTTTTTGTTCTTGTGTACTTTGTGTTCTTTTGTGTGTCTTTTTAGACAGTTGAACCACAGTAAACTCATATTACAGTTTTGTGTTTTTTTTTATTTTTTAGATCTAGCCCTGTGATTTCATTGATTTACAGAACTCTTTGGATAAAAACTCGCACCACTTGATACAGATTAACAGCTTGCCTGCAATATAGTCTTAGAGAGTTGCTTAGTTCATTTAGAGGCTAAATAACTTGGCCAGCATCATATAAATTGTACATCTTAGAGGATGCTCTTGAACTGATTCCAAGTTTGTCCTTTCTCTACTATGTCATACTGTTTTTCATGTGTTTCATTAAAAAAAATCTGACTTTATAGCTTAGGGGGCATGGGTTCAAATGTCAGCTCTGACACTTTCTTCATCTATAAAATCATTGAGTCAGACTATCTGATCACTGTGATGCCTTCTAGCTATACGTCAGTGAAACTAATCTCTGAGTGCCACCAACAGGTCACATGTGTCAGCAAGTTACTGGTGGGTTGATTACCAGGCAGATGTAGTTGAATTATTAGTAGGGCTAAAATTGAGGAAGGGAGAAAAGAACAAGAAGTAGTTTCCATGAGAAATTGGAAAAAAAGAGGAGGAGGAAGATATCAATTTAAAAGACAAGAACAAAATGATATTGTAAATTATCAATGGAGTACTGATTTAGGGTAAATTTAGAATGAAAGAAGAGAAAGTAGCAAAAACTTTCATGTCTGAGGTACAATTTTTTTTTAGTCTACCAAGTAAATAGGTTTTTTTTCTCCATTATAAAATGGAAGAGGGATGTTTCATTTTGTGTGCTGTTTTCCTTAGATGCAGAGAGGAGAGAAGAAGGACAAACTTAGTGAGTTTAGGTCCAAAGATGATTTAATTGTCTATCCCTAGAATTAATTTATACATGCATTTGGGAAAGATCTTCACAAAACAAACTAAACTCTTTTATTACTTATGTTCTTCTCTCCTAGAATCAAGTGAGCTTGAAGACAAGAGTACAGGGGCCTCAGGTGAGATGCCCTCTCAGCCTTATCCTGCACCAGTATACAGTCAGCCTGAGGAACCAAAGGAGGAGATGGATATAGCGAAGCCGACTAAACCTGAAGAAAATGATGAGTTGGGTCCATTGCCTGATAATTGGGAGATGGCCTATACAGAAAAGGGGGAAGTCTACTTTATTGAGTGAGTCTTATATATTTGTTTTCAACTTTGCCTTCAAAGGACCATGACAATAGATGGTAGTGACCAACCAGCTTTCTGGAAAGAAAACATTTAATTCCATTTGTTTTCTGGGTTTTATGCCAAAGGATTATGTAATAGGACTCTAGTATGGTAGAGGAGGCTAGAAAAGGAAAAAAAACAAAGTCAATGGGAAATGTAGATAATTTCATCATGTCATATTACCACTTTTTCTAAAAAGATAATTCCCTATACAAGCTCATTACATTATGAGTACAATACATACCATAAAAAGGTGCACCAAAATAATCCAGCATAATGAAGGAGACATAACGACAGGTTTTGTATCAGAAAATTTGAATTCGCAATTCTCCTTAGCCACTCCCCTAGTCCTGTGGACCTGGACAGGTCATTTGATTTGTCTAAGCATCAAATTCTTCATCTCTAAAATGAGAATGATGTTTTTACTACATACTTTAAAAAGTGTTGCTAGGAAATCACCTTATAAACTGTAAGTATTACCAAAATGTGAGGTAATTCCATGTGATCAGCTTCTAGTGACCCATTTTCCTTAGATATACTAGAATGATATTTTTCTCAGGTTGTTGAAAAATGGGAAAAAATGAAACCGTGATTCTGAGCCTTTGCCAACACAAAGATAATTTGCTTGTTTGCAGATGTGTCATTTCTGAAATGTTTCTCATCACTTCTCAAATGCAGTCTCAACACCACCTCCTGATGAACACTGAGGTTAACAGAAATAGCTACTGAGTATCTTTGTCTCCAAAATACCAGTAATCACTTGTTGAGTATTTTGTAGTGGATATTCCTTTTGTGTTGACATTGAAGTAGATGATCTTTGAGGTCTCTTTTCACATCTCAACTTCTATGATTCTGATAAGGTCTTGTGTTCAATACAAATAAATAAAAAAGGATTACCAACCAAAAAAAATTTTAAGCACATAACCCAGTAATGAGGTATTAAGGAAATATTTTGTTTTTCTTCATACTTTCTCCTACCCTTCCTTATTTCTTTCCATTAATTTCATATCAAAGTCTATGATACTATCGTGAGTTATCAAAATAATTTAGAAAGCTATCATTTAGCATGATGTAGCCGAAATAAAAATCATACTTTGTCTATAGACTTGGGTTCCAGTCCCTGCTCTGCCACATAATGAGTAAATGACATCAGGCATACCTCTTAAGTAATCTGGACCTCAGTATCTTCATCCAAAAGACACTAATAATATCTGCCTACAGAACAGAGCTATCTTAAAGACTGAACAAGACCATGTATATACAATGTTTTACAGTTTTGATGAACTATATAAATCAAAGCAGTTATTGGCGTTATTTACATCAGATTTGCGATTGCAGTGCTATAGGAAATGTGAGGAAACTCCATATTTTAATACAGATTTTCACCCACCTGCAATTTGTGGTCTTAGGAAGTTACTTAGAGGACTGAGAGGTTAAGCAACCCACCTATATTCATGCAACTACTCTGTATTAGAAGCAAGACTTGAAGCCATGTTGTTGTTGTTCTTTTTACCTCCTAGGATCTTTATCATTACTTTATGGTGCTTATTAAGATGATTTTCCTCACCTCTCTTAAGCATAATAACCACCCTACCCATTCTCTTCATTGTTTTACCCCTACAAATTTCTGAATTATTCATGGATTTAAACATCAAATTCTTTTGTACCCTTTACTCAGAATTCAAACTTTCCAGTTCATTATCTTCTTGCTTTTTTTTTAACCAAAGGACTTGGGGAAAATGAGGACTTCTAATATGTCTCTTATAACCAGTAGATAAAAAATATAGTATGTGTTAGCATATAAGAAAAAAGAAAAAGTACAAATACCTCATGCAAACCTTAGAAAAAAGAAAAAGAAAAAATGCTGAATCAATAGTGTTTACTGCTATCAAGGGCAATAATAGGAAAAGTATGAATCCTCAGATATTATTTGCAAAATGTAAGGACCATATAAATGTTGTTCATTGTCATCCTCTTCTTCATTCCTAGAACCAAGTACTATAATACTTTGCCTGGCCTATATTTAGTACTTAATAAATGCTAGTGGTTTGATTTGGTTTCAATTAGATAAAATATTTTATTTTTATATTTTAGAGAAACCACATATTCATATTATTATCAACCAGTATCTACACATATAATGGACAGAAATCTACTTATTAGTTATCTAGAAAAGATAAATGACTGCCTCTTCCTTAAACAACTTCAAAACCATGACCCTGGTAATAAATTCCCCAAAGCCCTCCTGGATTAAGATGGACTCCATGGAGCAAATATAGCTCATCTAACTGATGTAATTTCTTAGCACACTTGAACTAGTAGGACCATAGGGTCCAATCACCTACCACTCCAGTTTTCTAACTGAATATTGCTGGCTATCATTCGTGGATGAATTATTCATTGTAATTGAAGTTGGATATAATTAATTGCATAATTAAATTCACATAGCTCACACATATATGTATCTCTGTTCATAAAGCCCATAACCAAATTACTTAACCTGCCTTAATGGGGCAACAATAAGCACCAGATTAGAACATTGTAGGCTAAATGTCATAGCTTTAAAGAAAATTTAGATCTGAGAATGATCTTAGACATTACTTAGTTCACCTCCTTCATTTGACTAGTTAGGAAACTGAGGTACAGGGAAGTTAAATTTGCCATACCAAAAGAGGAAATTGAGGAGGTGCTATTAAATTGTGAAAAAGTCATGTAAAATCACAGCAAAAATGAAGGATAAATAAATGCATCAAATTTAAAAGCTAGCTCATAGATTTGTTTTTACAACAGACCTTGCTAAAGACTGTTCTTTATTCTAAATTCCATCATCAAATTCTCTATCAGATTTATTAAATCTATGAACCCCACATTTTTCATCCAGTAAGTCAGGACAGCAGTGTACAATGGGACACATGCTGGATCTACATTCAGAGATTCTGGTTTCAAATCCTGTTTCCAACATTTGCCAGTCACCTCTGTGACCTTGGACGAGTCCCTCAACCTGAATCTCAGTTTCCTCATCTGTTAAATGAGAGAGTGGACTCAATGGCATCTGAGATCTCTAATCTGTGATTCTAAGATGCAACCTTTCAGGCAATGACAAAATGGTGGCCTGAATCAGTGCAGCAAGCAAACAGTGATGTTCAAATTAGGTGGAAAGAGATATTTGATAATGATCAATAAGCACACAAACTTTGAGAGAAATTTCTATATTAGTACAAAATAAAAACCTATTTTTTCTATTAAAAAATTCTGAATTGAAAATACAGTTCTTTAAAGCAACCCTAAAGATGCAAGACCCAAGCATTATTATAAATGGCATGAAATTAAATTGGATAGCTAGATGATACAGTGAACAGAGTGCCAGGCCTAGGGTCAGGAAGACTGAGGTTCAAATATAACCTCAAAGACTTACTAGCTGTTTGACCCTGGGCAAGTCACTTAACTCTATTTGCTTCAGTGCCTCATCTGTTAACTGGGGAAGAAAATGACAAACCATTCCAGTATCTTTGGGGTCATGAAAGGTAGGACATGACTGAAAGTGACTGAACAACAAGAAGTTCCCTCTCCAGAGCCCAGTGATCCTATTACATTTGCATGAGATAGTGCTAGCTACAAGAGAGATATACATGTATAACTCGTGGACTAGCACCTATAGCTTCTGGATTTATGTAAATTTATCTTGGTAACACACTTTGCAACCACCAATACTCTCCTTTCAGAACTTCAAAATATTGCTATTCTTTGGATCCACAAAGATCCACAAAGAAACTAGTTCCTAGTTTCCACGCAAATATTACAGTTTCACTGCATAGCAGATAGAGAAAACATTTTTTCACCTGACATAAAGCATGAAACAACAAAATATTCATGGTAGCTTTCTCCTTCATTTGAATGACAAGATCATAAACTCGGTAAGTCCCACTTTACACTAAATAGTGTATGTAAGTCTTTAACCAATAGAAAGTCTAGGATTACTCTAAAGGTTTAAATGTCAGTTAGAAAAGAAATTACCTTTTGGTTGTTAGAGAGTCATTCCTCCTGTTCCAATGAATCCCATTTCTACTACAGGATCCTTTATAGTTCTCTAAACTTAAAGAATTACCCTGAGAGAGAATTAACCTTTCATATGGACTGTACCCAGTGTAATGGCATTACACCCAGAAAGAAAATTCACTTGTGAGAAAGGTTCCTGTCAAACTTAGCCTTGTGAATGGGAACAGGGGAGGACCAGGTTCCTCACATATAAAAGGATATTATTCTCACCAGGTTGCACTAGTTAGTAATAATGACAATGATGGTGGCTCACATTTATTTAAAGCTTCAAGGTTAACAAAGTACTTTACTGACATTATTTCATTTGGCCCTTAAAACATCCTAGTGAAGTAGATGCTATTATTAATCCCTAGGCATTCCTAAGCGATAAAGTGGATAGAGAAAAGGGTCTGAAGTCAGAAAGACCTGAGTTCCAATACAGCCTCAGACACTTATTAGATGTATGACTCTGGATGAGACATTTAACCTCTATTTGCCTCAGTTTCTTTAACTGCAAAATTAAAAAAATAACAGCACATAAAATGTGAGGATCAGATGAGATAATATTTGTAAAATGCATAGCATATTACATTGACTGGCACATAGTAGTCACTACATAAATACTTATTCCCCTTTCCCTTTTTTATAGTTCAGGAACAAGAGAATTGGCTGAGAATGAGGGCAGTTAAATTATTTTAAGTCCCATAACTTAATAAAAGTATGAGGAGGCTTTTGAACCTTTCTTCCTGAGTATTCTTCATACTCCACCAAGCTTTCCATGTATAATGATTTGTAATGCTTACATTTTTGGAAACAGACAATTTAAACTAAAATCAAGCTAATTTTCTTTCTTAACTCAAGCAAGCACATATTTATTAACTACTACATTCAGAACCATTTCCTGTGATTATGAAGACTACAGATTTGTTTTATAATTTACATGGCGATGCTGAATGGAATAATGTCAATTCTTAAGGAAATACAATTAAATGGCTATATAAAATTCCTCAGATAATTGAGTTGCTAAATGCACACATGAATGTACCTTTCCAAAACAGTCATTAAAATTGTAAAGAGTCTACAAAAGTTAGTTAAAAGTCTTTCATTAAAATGAAACAAAAAGTTGGAAAATAAAACAAGCTTCCACATTGCTCATGGAATACAATACAATGTAAATCAGATGACCAAAATGTCAGGATTTCAAGGATGGAATTCTTTATAGTGAGCCTTAAAAGAAAGACATCATGGGGTTAATTTGGATTGACATGCTCTGGGGATTCTGTTAAATTACTTCTGTGTTTAGAACTGTTTGGTTAGGAACATGAAAGAGACTGTTACTCCTGCTTTAGTGGAGAACAAAACGACAATAAGAACCTTGTTTACCATGATTTCTCTGACTGGCAGTGAATACTATATAACCATAAATAATAGATAAAAAGCAAACTTTTGAAGATAAATATTAGATTGCAAAAAAAAAAGTCATGGCTATGTAGTAGTGTGGTGTGGTGTTTTTTTTCCAATCTTTGTCAAAGTTGAATTTCCTTTTCAGTTGTAACTAATTACATAATTATAGTCCAGGTTCCTTTTATCTTCATCATTCTGTTATTCTCCAAACTTTCTGGAAAATAAAACTTTCCTATTAATATAAAGTGTTCCTCTTAACAAAAAGGCACAACTTTAGTACCTATGAAATTTTTGGCTGGATGATGCAAAAATAATTGCTCAGTTAAGTCAAAAAATGCCCAAATTTTTTTTATTCAATATGTTTTAGACTTTAAAATGGGTTATTTGTCATCACTTTTTAACTTTTAGTGCTTTCACTCAACTTTTAAATATCTCCCTTTACTATTACTCTAAATAGGGTAAATGGTAAATCCATTTGTCTATTTAATACATACTACATCTTCTTTTGCTCCTTTCCCCTTGTTTTCCTGGACATTTAGATGGCACAGTAGATTTAATGCTGGCCTTGAAATCAGGGAGTCTTGAGTTCAAATCCTACCAAAGATATTTCCTTAACTATGTTACTTTGGTGAGTCACTGAACCTCTTTCAGCCTCAGTTTCCTCATGTATATAATGGAACCTACCTCCCAGGATTGCCATACAGATAAAATAGCATAAGTAAAGTGCTTTATAAACCTTAAAACACTATCTGAATGCTGCTTCTTTTTCCTTCCCAGCTGTCCTTTGTTGTCCTTCCTCTTTAATCATCCAGTCACATGTTCCTTTTGGTATTTTCTCTTTCGTCTCTATTTACTCTATTATATAGAGAGTATATATATCCATACAGCTGCATGTCATCATTTTCCGTGTGCTTGCTTGGTTTTCCAAATGTGTGTAGTTGTATTTATTATTGTCTAATCCAATTTAATGTTTGCATGGTGTATATATACTGTATAGAAGTGCCTTGAAGGCTGAGTTTTGTTCTGGCACATCAGATGGATATTGGAAATCCATAAACAACACCTCAATGCCTATTTTGTCCACTAATCTTATGACTCAGGTGTGTGATCATAAAGGTATGAACTATTGCAGAAATATCCCTGTGTATGTTTTCATCAAATATACCCGTCTTGGTACCTAGCTTATTCTCTTAAGACTTAGAGAGATGACAGATGGCGTATTCCAGTCAGTATTGCTGAGGTCTTCTCCGGTATTATCAGTATGATATAATGAGTAGAGAACCAGAGTTGGAGGCAGGCAGGTATACCCGAGTTTAAATCCCGCTATTGGCACTTATTAACTGCTTGTCCTTAGGCCAGTCATTTGACTTTTTGTGCCTCAGTTTCTTCTTCTGTAAAATGAGAGTAATAATGGCATATACCTCATGGGTTGTTGTTGAGATAAAATAAGATATATATGTATGTATGTTTGTTTGCATGTATATATATATATATACACATTATGTGTGTGTTGGTAAGTATCTATGTGTGTGTATGTGTGTATGTAGAGAGAGAGAGAGAAAGAGAGAGCTTTTCAAACCTTAAAGCAATATATAAATGTCATATAATTAATGGATAGATAAATAGTCTTTGATCTGTATTGTTCTTTGGGAAGCCATCCCCCTTCCCCTTTGAGTTGAGATATCCTGAAAATGACTTTTTGAAAGCCTTTTAAAATACGGTCACTTTTAGCCTAATTTTTTTGTCTTGTATGCTCACTGGTCTGGCTCAGTTTTCCTTCTCCACTACAAGGACAATCCCTGCTATTTCCTCCCAAAGTATAAACAGGTCTTGAATTGATAAAGTTCAGATGTGGCAGCTCTATGATTCCTGTCTGTGAAAACAGATTATCATAAAACTCTAGTAGTTCTATTCCAACTTGGGCTTCCTATTCCCTCCTGGGTTAACTGTAGATATTCACAGAATGATCTGATTTAGCTGCATCTTATGGCCAGTGGTCTGTAGGCTAATGTCCTTCTTAGTTTGTTTTTTGGTTAACCAAAAACTGCTCATTTGGGAGCTGGGAAGGGACTTAAGAGATTATTTAAACTCACATGTTTTGCTTTTAATATTTTATTTTTCTCAATTATATGTAAAAACAATTTTAATCTTTTTTACAATTTGGAATCCCAGTTTCTCTACCACCCTATTTCCCCTCCCCCATCATTTAGAAGGCAAGTCATTTGCTAAACATTATATATCTATGGTCATGCAAAACATATTCACTATTAGTCATATTGTAAAAGAAAACATAGACCAAAAAATAAAAATAAAGTTTAAAAAGTAATATGCTTACTTCTGCATTCAGATTTCAGCAGATCTTTCTCTGGAGGTGGATGGCATTTTTTCATTAGAGGTACCTAAGAATTGTCTTAGATCATTGTGTCGTTGAGGACAGCAAAGTCATTTCCAATTGGTCGTTATATAATATTACTGTTAGTGTGGAGTATTCTCCTGGTTTGGCTCACTCCATTTTGCATCCATTCATGTAAGTCTTCTCCAGGTTTTTCTGAAACAATCCTATTCATCATTTCTTATAACACAATAGTATTCCATCACAATCATATACCATAACTTGTCCAGCCATTCCTCAATTGATGGGCATTCCTTCCATTTCCAATTTTCACACCACAATTTCCAATTCCCACCACAAAAAGAGCAACTACAAATATTTTTGTACATGTAGGTTCATTTCCTTTTTTTATGTCTTTGGAATAATGGCACAGCAATGGTATGGCATTGGTTCATCAAATGGTTTTCAGAGTTTTATTGCCTTTTGTACTTAGTTCCAAATAGTTCTCCAGAATGTTTGGGTTAACACACCACTAACAGTTCAATATTGTCCCAATTATACCACATATCCTCCAATATTTGTCTTTCTTCTTTTCTATCCTGTAAGCCAATCTTATAGGTGTCTCACACTTTTTTTTCAAAGAGGAAGAAATAAATATGTGAAAGGGCTGATTCAGAGTATTCACAGAGTTTTTATAAACAAGATCTGGGGTTGATTTCAAGGCTGATGCCATACTGCCCCTCATTTTGTTTACATTCTCTGTTGGCCTGGTGTAGAGTTGCTGTGTTTCTCCACTTGTCAAGGAAAGGATAAGTTTTAGCACCTGAGGATGAGATGAGATTAATGATATCAATCAATAGTATCTACCTCAGAGAATTGTTAGGAGCTTCAGTCAGTCTATCACCTATCATTTACTGAAGAATCTACTGTGGTGCCAGGCATTGTGCTAAGAACTTGGAAACAAACAAAAAAACCCAAAAAACATTCATAGTCTTTGCTTTCAAGGAGCTAACAATCTCCTAGGGAAAACAGAATTCAAACTAAGTACCAATAGGATAGATACAGGAGAAATGGAAAGTTATCAGTAGAGCAAAGATACTGGCATTAAGGTAGATAAGGAAATTATTTTTGCAGTAGATATGACTTTAGCTAACATTTGAAGGCATCTAGGGAGACCAGAAAGGCGAAGATGAGGATGGAAAGACTTCCAGGCTTGGGAAACAAGCGGTAGTGACCTGGAGTTGGCAGACAGGTGATTTATTGTAGAAACAGCAAGAAGCCTAGTTTAACTTAGCCCTGTTTGCCTTAGTTTCCTCATCTGTAAAATGAGCTGGAGAAGGAAATAGCAAACCACTGCAGCATCTTTCCCAAGAAAACCCCAAATGAGATCATAAAGATTCTAACATGACTGTACTGACTGAACAACAATAAGAAATGGAGGGTGAGAGGAGGAGAAGGATTGGGAAGGGTAACTGAGGTTTAAGAAGACTAGAAAACTAGGAAGGCAATGGGTTATAAAGGGCTTTAAAAGTTAAATAGAGGAATTTATATTTGATTCTGGAGGTAAATGTAGGGAGCCAATGAAGTTTTCTGATAAGGATAATAAAATAGTCAAACAAGATAATGTACATGCTTTAAAAACTGTTACATGTTATACAAATGTCAGCTCTTTGTAGAAGTGGTAGTGATGGAAGAAGCATAATACAAAGAACTGCTGGTTGACCTTGGAGTTAGGAAAACATATGCTTGAGTCTTTGTAACAATAATGCAATATTCGCAATACCCACATTGGTTATAAATTTGCTGGTATAATTGTGAATCACAAAATGTAGTAGACTCTCCACATGGAAGGCAGAACCAAAGCCTTTATTCAAATACCAGAAAACCGGGTCCCAGATCCAGAAAGCCAAAGTCATGACAGTAGCCAACAAAGTTGATACATGTGGTTAATGAAGTGACCACCCACATTCCCAAGCCTTCACAATAGAACAGGCTCCCTCTAGCAGGGATCTTCCTCTCTCTCTCACGGTAGCTCCTCAGCCTGGTTCTTGTAAGTTCTCAGCAGAAAATCCCAAAGGAAAGTTCTTGGCATAAGAAAGGTCTCAGCAGAAGTTCCAGCCACCAGATGCTTACCCCAGGAAATTCTGCCATTCCCAGCCATAATGGTAATGGAATTTGGAGATGCCCCTGTTTTGGCTTGGGTTTGGGGTTGAGTGTTAAAATCCAGAGCTTGTGAATCCCACTTGTGGGATGGACTTGTTGACATGAAGAGACAGGGCTGAACTGAGAGGAGCCATGAATTGGGAGAGAGGCCCAAGCTGAGAAGAGGCCAGAAGGACTTTTGGGAGAGCAGTATCCAGTATCATGGAGCTTCAGTTGCTAAGAAAAAGACTGCTGAGAGCCCATTGGAGCTGCCCAAGACTTTTGAGGACTGCCACCTGGAGCTGCCAAGAACTGAGGAGGCATGGCTGTGATGCCTGGTATTTTGTCTGTCTGTTATGATGTTGTTTTGCCAGATTCACCTGATGGTGAAGGACAGTGCTGCTGTTGTAGATGTCCTGGAACCTGGCTGTTGTTTCAAAAGCCCTGAAGGAGGATTTTGTTGTGGTACCTTCACAGAAATCCTAGAAGAGGGCCTTGCTGATGTTTTCAGGGGTTCTGGGACTGTTCTATAGGCAGAGAGTGACTTGATGAGGACACTGGCTATGGCTTTGTTGAGCCTTGTCTCCCCAGGAACTGAGATTGCTGAGGGCTTGCCTTGAGTGAAGAGGAAAGAAGGGCCTTTCCTTAGGTTTTCAATGCTGAGATGACATCTTGACATCGTTATAGTTTTAGGGTATATGGCCTTTTGTGCTCTCCTGCCCCTTTTGAGAAAATGCTTGGTGTCAGTGGATAGTATTGTAATTACTTTGTGTCTAGGGGTGAGAAACCTTTGGCCTTTTTGTGTTCTGTGATTGATAAAATGAATGTACTTTGTTTATGATTGGAAATGGATCTCCATTTGAGAAGAGACTTTGACTGACTAAATGAATGTACTGTCTAGGGGTTGAGTAGTACCTGGATTGAAATGAGAACTTACTTGCTAAATGAATGAGTTATACTGTATTTTGATTTTCCCTGTTCTGTGAATGTTTGCTGAATAAATGGGGTTTGCTATGCTGGTAATCCAAACCTTGGAAGTTGCCTTTGATTGGCATTATACCAGCTGGGGCTTTTTTAAATATATGCCTTAGTTCCTCCATATTCTGCCATTTCCTGTTACATCAGCAACTTCCTCCCAAGGTGTTAACTACTTCTGTGTTAAATTGCTTAAACAAGGTGTTAACTTGAATCAAGGTGCTAAGTGCCTGCTTACTTGCCAATATGAAGGGACATGGAAGATCTTCAGATTTCCATTAACATTACAGTCTTGCCTCTGACTCATATTAGCCTTGTGGCTGTGGACAAATCACTTAATTTTCAGTTTAATTGGTAATTCTCTATGACAGGAAATTGCCTAAGAATTACATATACATCTGTAGGTGGGGTTTACATACCAGGAGGTCTTCATACTGATGAATTATAAATTATGCACATATGTACGGCATACATGCATACATACACATATTAGTAATAGTAGTAACAGATATTTATTGAAAATATTTGAGTAAATAAATTGTGTACAATTTTACAGAAGGCTTCATTACTACTGATTGATTGCATGTAATTGAATTCACAATTGAGCTCTCTTCAGGTAGCTGCATTGAAAGGGACAAAATAGATATTATTTGACTGTTATCTCACGTGACTAAGAAGAGTATTTGTTCTTGGAGGTATAAAATAACTAACCAAGGGTTTTAATTCCAGTATCTTAAGATCTAATCAATATCCAACACTTTATGATCATTAAAATAAGGGCAGAAAAAAAATGTATTTTTTACTATTTGTCTATAAGCTCCAAATAAACATTTTGATAGAAACACATAAACTTTTTGAGAAAATATATTAATTAATGCTATAATAGAGTCTGAAAGGACTTGTGCATCCCATGTGCAAATGACAATGTTTTATCTAATATAAGGTTTTTTGAGGCCAATCTTATTTCAGTCTATTCTTGTAGGATTTTTAGCATAGTAGAAATGTAATTTACCTATAGTATCAGAGAATTGAGTGATCAAAACAAATGTTTTCAGGCATTTTTCATATAAATTATGAATTAACCCTCTTTATAAGTCTGTTATTTTCCAAGTGAAACCAAAGTACAAAAGACCATTAAAAAGACCGTATCTGTCTAGATACATAGGTACACATGTACATATCTATATCTATTCTCTTTCCCGGTTTATCTACACGTGTTCTGAGGATGATTAGGTTTGGCTGAGATCTAATGACTTTGTCTGCATCTTTGTTTTTCTCTGCCTCTCTCTTTCTCTCTCTCTCTCTCTCTCTCTCTCCTTTTCTCCATACACATTATGTATATAAAATATACATACATATAAACACATAAACATATTTATGCATATGTATACATACACATATATTATGTGTTTCATCAATGCCTAACAATTCATTTTACATCTTAGTACAACATAATGAATGTTTGTAAAAGTAATGAATGAACGCTCTCATTAACAAAACTGCAATGGATTAGTTTGCAAGTATTCCTGTAATAATGGAAACAGTGTAATGTTTTGTGTTCCATTAAAAGGAATGTAGAAAAGGAAAGGAAGTTTATATCTCAAAATCAATGTGATTTGCAAAGTCTTCATATTAAACAATATATTTACCAGTTTTTAATAAAGTATTTTTATAGCTTGAAAATGATTTAAACTTCGATCCTAGTTTATCAGGATAAAATAATTCTCTAAAGTGATTTTAGCTCCATGTATTTTCTTACGCCCTCTTTATAGTAATATCTAATAAATGCTTATTGAATTGAATTGTGAATGTAAGAATACATGCAACTTTACATATGCAAGAATTTAATTTAGTATATTAAAGTAAAATTATAATTATCAATTGGTAAATTTTATATGGTTTCATGTTTAAAAAATTTATTGCTATAAATACTATTGACTGAGTAGCAAACATAATTGGTACCATTTGTAATACTTTGTGAAAAATATGACCAAATAAAAGGCGGTAAAGATCTGAAATTCTGATTTTAAAAACTTGAATTACAAAGAAAAGGGAAGTATACCTGGTCACCAATATAAGTGTTTTGGACCTTTCCTAGTGTACCTTCTAGATTGCCGTCAGACCCACCTTGTAACAAAGAAAAATAGTTAAGCAAAAGCAACTAAGAAAATGACTAATTTTGACAATTATATATTTTATATTTATTTCATATATTTATACTTTATATAAGTACTCTACACCTTCAGTCATCTACCTTTCTACCAAGGAAAGGGAAATGTATTCATTGCTTTCTTCCTGATTCTGAAATTATTCATTACACTTAATCAGCAGCTATCTTTAATATTCTTTTCTCTTAACATTTTGTTGTCACTCTGAATATTATTTTTCTAGTCTTGTTTTATTAGACATCATTACGTAGGAGTCTTCCCATACCAAGAGGTCTTCATACTGATGAGTTTTACAGGATCAATTGGATATTTTTATTTTATGGGATAAATTCCCATGTACTAGTTTTTTCAAGGTTCCTTATATTCACTTTTTTTCTTTTCTTAAGGGAGAGTATATTCCACTGAACTTATATATGGCAATTGGTTCAGACATTCAGTATTCATTGCGTACCTACTTTGTTACAAATAGTCCATTACATTTTTTACTGTGACTGAAAAGACTGCTATGACTATTTTGGTATATATTGAACTTTCTCTTGTTGATCTCATTGGAGTGTTTGCCTAGGAGTGGTTACTGGGTCAAAAGTTGCATACATACCTGTGAATTTTCTTTAATAATTCCAAAATTTTTTAACCAAAAATTTTTAAATGCTTAGAACAATCTATATAGCTCTTTGATCTATATATTGGTTTTCCTGTCTTCCCCTAGGACCTCTAATATTAACTTTTTCCATCTTTATTAGTTTACTGTATATGAAGTTTCATTCTTATTCTTCTTGTTCATGATTTCAGGATTTCCTTATTCTTTCATTGTTGACAGTTTGAATTTCTTCTTTTGGAAGCTCTTTATGTCCTTTGATCATGTATACACTGGAGATCTAGTGCTCTTTGTACCATATCATATTCTTTCCCCTGAAACTATCTTCTATATAATTTTATTTTTAAAAATGTCATGCACTTTATTATGATATCATTGGTGCTAATTGTATTCCAAAATTCTTGGGAAGTAGTCTTCCATTTCCCACCTGGAATAAGAAAATAGCTACTTTGTACATTCAGACTGTAAAAATTGTGTTTGTATTGCTGCTTCAAGAGCTGAAATTGGAATACAAGATTATAACCTTAGCCTCTTATTTTCCTGTCACTTATAAACATCCCACGCAACTTGGTTCGTTGTGGAAAATTTATGTCATGCATCTGGGGCTATATACAAGAAATGCAAATGGAAGAAATCTGTCCCTTCCCAAAAGAAGGGAGAACAATGTGCTCTAACCAAATTGATCAAATTCTACACATTGTTCCTTGCCTACATTTTAATATAGTCCTTCTTAAACTGAGTTGTTGTATTTCTAAAAGGTAGTGGTGATGGTGGTGGTTGTTTTTAAGAGAGGATAAAGACAAAGTAATTCTACTGTATCCCAACTACATTATAAATATCTCCTTTGTAATGTTTCTTGCAGGAACATGCAAATTACAAGGCTGGTGAGAGCCACAATTGAGAAATGGTCTTCTATGTTTTCAAGAACTGCTTAAGACAGTTACTATAGGTGGCAACTGTTCCCCACATTTCTTTCAGAAATGTTTCAGAAGATCATCTAAAGAAGCTGTGCTAAGGCTTAATCTGTCAAACTGTATATTAAACTGACAGATTGCTAATTATAGTTCATCTCAAAAAGCTACTAAAATTAAATGTCTCATACAAACCTGCAAAAGCTAGAAATTCATAGTTCTATAGTAAAGTGTCCAATATTTTAGCACAATGAAGGTGTCATGCAAAAAAAAAATGTTAATTTGACACCCCACGGTGGCTCAGTAATAGTCTGTTAATACTGAATTCCCATTTCATCTGAGATGCTTAGAAGGTACCTTCCAGTGAAGTGAAGGGAAGGATGAAGGAAGAAGCTAGTTTAGGTGAAAAAAAAACCCCAAAACATTGGCCTCCCCCTTGTTAAGTGCTTCTGGCTTAAATTCATCTCTAGACTGAATTTTTATAGGTACTTTGTTTCTAATTGATGTTGTGCTCGGAATAACAAAGTAGATGAGAAAATAAAGCTATGTTACTATTTATGTTAGAACAAACAAGGAAGTTGGGGTTGAACTGGTGTTTTAAGTATGAGTTTTGTCTTTTTTTCTTCAACATCAAATACTTTGTAGACCATAAGGAAGATTGGAGAGACAGGTCAGATTGGAATGCAACAGTCTCTCCATAGCTGTCCTTTTAAAATTAGATGTGTAAATAAATACTAACTGATTACAATAGACTGTAAGATCATTGAGGGCAAAGACTGTTTCATTTTTGTCCTTTACCTTCCTTGTTTTCCTAGCACTTAGCACAGTATCCAGGAAACAGGGGGCAATAAATATTTATTGACTGACTAATTGACTTTATATCCCTGGTGCCTGGCAAAGTGCTTCACATACACACACACGTGCACACACACACACACACATGCACATATGTTTAATTAAGAATTTTTTGGCTTGTTGGCTAGGGGAAACATCCTAAGAACTTTCCTCTATATTGCTATTTAGAATGATTCAGTCTTCAAAAAAGTTGTGAGAAGCCTTTTCTGAGCAATTAATTTCTGATTTCTGTAAGGTGAAGGAAAAAGTCCAAAATATAACACTTGTCACCCCATCTACAGGATAAGAAATAAGGAAGGCTTCTCCAGGAGAGTGAATAAATTGTCCTTTGGCTAAAGAAGTATTGAGTATTTCTTTCTGTTTTAATCCCATTAAGATATCATCCTATGAAACATAGTAGGCACTTAATAAATATTTGTTACCTGAAAGCCATGATCAAAAAAAGAACCTAGAAATCATCCTTCAAGAAATTCTCAAGGAAAATTGCCCTGATATTTTAGAACCAGACAGCAAAATAGAACTTGAAAGAATTCACTGATCACCTCTTGAAAAAGATCCCGAAAAGAAAACTCCTAGGAATGTTATAGCCAAGTTCCAGAGTCCCTAGATCAAGGAGACAACATTACAGGCTGCCAAGAAGACATAATTCAAATATTGTGGAAACATAATCAGGATAACCCAGGATCTAGCAGTTTCTATATTAAGGGCCTGAGGGGCCTGGAATATGATATGCTGGAGATAAAGGAGCTAGGATTAAAATCAAGAATGACCTACCCAGCAAAACTGAGTATAATGTTGCGTGAGAAAATATGGTCATTCAATGAGGTAGAAGACTTTCAAGCATTCTTGAGGAAAAAACCAGAAGTGAATAGAAAATTGGACATTCAAACACAAGAAGCATGAGAAGGTAAACATGGAAAAGAAACCATAAGGAACTTATCAGAGTTGAACTATTTATATGCCAACATGGAAAAATGATCATTGTAACTTACGAAACCTTGCTCAGTGTGAGGATAGGTGAAGGAAATATAAATGTGTGTGTGTGTGTGTGCGCGTGTGTGTATATAGGAGGGTATATATGCATATCAATACATATGGGAGTATGTGTATATATGTGTTCATAGACAGAGGGCACAGGATCAGTTGAATAGGAAAGGATATTTTAAAAGGTACAATTAAGAGGTGGGAGAGGAATAGAATGAGAGGAGACAGGGAGAGACAGAGTGGGGTCACTCATTTCATATAGAAGAGGCAAGGGACAACTATTACAATGGAGGGGAAGAACAGGAAGGCAAAAAGAGAATGAGTCAACCTTACTCTCTTTGAATTTGACTTAGGGAGGGAATGACATACATGCTAATTTGGGTATCTTTCCCTGTAAGAGAGTAGGGGGGGAAGGGGATGAGAGGAGGAATTATAGAGAAAAGGGCAGGTTTGGGGGGAGGGTTGTTAGAAGCACACACTTCTGTAAAGGGACAGGGACAAAGTAGAGAATAGAACAAGGGGAGGGCAGGATAGAAAGGAGGAAAATATCATCAGTAT
>CM053597.1:121133255-121164404 GCA_028646575.1 Pseudocheirus occidentalis | reverse complement strand
ATGTATATAATTGTTATTATTATTTACATGCAACTGAGAAATAAGATACACAGGCACTGGGATAGCTAGATCCATCTTGCTTTACCAGAAAGTCAGAGGGATGATGGGGAGAGGATATAGGAGCGAGCAGATTGGGGGAGGAGGTAGAGTGGGATCACTGTTTTTGGAGGGAGTGGGTAAAGGAAAGATGGAGAAAAAGTTTGTAACTCAAAATCTTGTGGAAATCAATGATGTAAACTAAAAATAAACAAAAGTTAGTTTAAAAAAGCAAAAAAATTAAAAATGAAGAAACAAATAAATATTTATTGACTATATTTTACCAGTCTATGGAGGTAGAAAGTAGAGTTCCCTGCCATATTTTCTGCTAAATGATGACACTGAGCCCCAGAAAATAGAAGGGAAGTGGCCACAGCTACATGACTACTAACTGCTAATTAGTGAATGACTGCAAAGGTCATATAGAGTTTACTTCTGTTCTCTACTTTAGCTTTGGAATCAGGAAGGGGCTACACAAAGCTAGATTTGGTGTCCTCTACAATGGAGGGGGGAGATTTGGTAGTAATGGAAGCTCCCCAAACATCTTCCTCACTGGCTTACCATGCCTCTACCTTCCCCTCATTTTGGCTTTGAAATTTTCCTCATTAAGGTAAAAATCATAACTTTTAGAAGAAGACTATTAAAATGTCCATTTTCTGGGAGAACTTCTTGTCTCGTAATGGAGCAAAAGATTTAGAAAATTATTGAATCTTAATGGTACAAAGAACTACAAGGGCTCTCTAGCCTCTACCTGAACAGCAACCACTTTTGTAACATCTCTGGCAAGGAGTCATCCAATCTCTGCTTGAATAATCCCCTAAAGGAGAACTTCCTGTTTCCATTTGGCATGATAAGGGACCTTAGACATCATCTAATATAAGGACCTTATTTTACATATCGTGAAAGAAAAATTCGAAGGTATGAAATGACATTCCTAAGGTCACCTTTTAGCACCAGAGCCAGGATTCAAGCCCAGACTATCTGACTCCCTCTCTAGTGCATGACCTCATATTTGAACAACGGGTATGATACCAAAGGGGAAAATTCTAATGGGAAAGAATGTGGTGTCCAGTCCTAAATAGTGACGTTTACTTCATAGTTTGTTTGGGTTACTTTTGCTGTTGGTTTGATTTATTTTTGGAGGGGAGAAGGCAGAGCAGTTAGGGCTAAATGACTTGCCCAAGGTCACAGGGCTAGTAAGTGTGAAGTGTCTGAGGTCAAATTTGAACTCAAGGTCCTCCTGACTCCAGGACCGGTGCTCTATTCACTGTGCCACCTAACCATTCCTACTTAACAGTTTTTGCAGGAGGATTGAGATCTTTCTGCCTTGCAAACTACCATCAGCTTTTAGGTGTGGTAGGTCTCTCCTCTACCACCACCAGCTAGGCACAAGGATTGACAAACTGCAGTATAAAAAAACATTCTAACTTCATAGACCATACAAAAAGCAAGTAACAGGTGAGATTTGGTCTTCAGGCTTCAGTTTGCCAACCCCTTAGTTAAAATATGGGTCTATAACTTTTTCTTCATGAGCTGGTATAGATTTCTTTGAAGTCTGTATTGGAGATTGAGAAAGCCATAGGAAGCAACCAAGTAAGAATGCACATAGACCTGTTGGTGGTCCTAGAGTATCTAATATTAGAAGAGACCGTAGATGGTATGTAAAACAGACTCCTTATTTAATAAACAAGGAAACTGAGGTCTAGAGAAATTATGAGACTTGCCCATAGTTGCAAGGCACAAAGACTTTATTCTCTGCTTATGCAATTGAAGGGATAAAAGTCATAAAACTAAGAACAGGTAACAAAGTGACAAAGCTTTGCAACTTCATGGGTGTTTGACTTATGTTTTATCTTTGAATGATAATGTATAGTTTCTTTCAGAAATAGTCTATATGAAGTGAAGATTTTTAAAATTCCAATTAGAAGCTTCTAGGCATTTGTGTCAACATTTTTTTAAATTGGCAAACTAGTTTCCTGAAGGCAGCTTCTGTAAATTTAGAGGTTATTGCATTGTTAATTCCTGAATGCTATCTTCTAGGAATAACCAAGTAAAAACATTTCTATTCAAATGGAATATCTCTTACTTCTCCCAGTGACTGGTTTTAGAAATACTTAGAAGAAAAATAACTAAAGGTTGGTTAATGAAATTGCTATTAATCATTATGGGAGAGAAAGCCAAATTCATAAGAACACGATCTAGTTTATATCACTTTTGCTATGCTTTTGCCAGCACTGCTGAAAGAGTGAAAAACAAGTATTTATGAAAAGAGCAGGTTTGTGATTAAAATAATTCTTTTGCAAAACTCAGAAAACAGTATCAGGGTATGCAAACTGTGCGCTTCCAACTGGAGAACCCTGTATTTGTAATAAATTCCTTTTGCTCTGGATGAGTTCTGCATTTTCAATGAGGTTAACTTGGCAACATTCTAGTTGATTTTAATAAAAATAGCTGCTTTGAGGACAGGGAGCTGAGGTTGCCAAATTTACAGCTGCCTTGCACAATTACTCTTACACCTCCTTCAGGGCTACTTAGAACCAGTAAGCAAATTAAGTGTATTGATTGCAATTTTTTTGGACTAACCTTTTTTTTAAAGGAATAAACTTGATTCCTTTCAGTATGTGTCTGTTCAGAGTGATCTCTTTTCTTTTCAGCCATAACACAAAGACAACATCATGGCTGGATCCACGACTTGCAAAAAAGGCTAAACCTCCAGAAGAGTGCAAAGAAAATGGTAGGTTATTAAGTTTTTCTGCTGTTTACGGGATGAATTTTTAAATTTTTGTCATTATTAAAAGCACACTTTACGTCAGGAGGGAGATCCTGTAGTTACTGTTGGGAGATAGATAAGAAACTCGGCATTTCAAGGATGCCATGTGGTTGGGCTTTTTCTCTCTGATGATATTGTGCTGAGTATCACACCCGGGTGCTCTCTGTTGGTTGTGTTTGACTCCTGGACTGACTTCTCCACCTACCACGGAGGACTTTTGTTTGCAGTATGTCTCTCTGGGGACTCTGATCTTTGAATCGGAATGAGATATGGTGTGTGTGGAGAACCAGCATGTGTTTGGATTATGAATAGGATTTGATTTATTCTTAAAGGTATAGTACTTTACCTACCAGTAGTTTAAGAGTCAGCAATAGTAATAATTGTGTCTTTAAAATGTTTACTTGGCAACTTATAAATGAGAAAATACCAACCAAAAATAATATAAGGCCAAACTTTTGGAATTATAACCCAAAAAATGGTGAAATAGACATGAGATTGGAAATATTTGAAATAAATCTGGTTTTCCTCAAAAAAATATTATACTTGTAGTTACAGCAATAAAATAGACATTACTCTTTTTCAGATATCAACTTGATTTCTTTCTAAATTAAATGTTTAAATAAAAGTGTGTTTCTGATTAACTCTTCATTATGAATTGGAATCTAAATGGGGGGGGGGGAATTTCCTTTGTGTATATTATTGTATTTCCAAAAGTTTGTTAGTGTATTGGTATTGCTTTTACTAAAAAAGCAACTGTTTGTGAACCTAAGGATAGTTTTCATCAGTTCTGAGTAATCAATGAATGTAGGCTTTGTTTATTTGATCAGCCAATTCTATTTTTGCATAGATAAAAGACTAGCACTGATGATAGCTGTGATTATTGAAAATACTGGGTCACTTGTTTGTTATGGTCATTTCATATTTAGGGAAATATCTCTGCTTTAAAGACTTCCAAATTGTAAGAAACCTTTTTTATTTTAGAAGTAATCCTGACTTTCAGGGAATCTCTATGAATTATTCTGTGATTCCTCATGTTGTGTTCAGTTTGTACATCAGCTAGGACTATTAATGAATGAAAGTATATTATGTATATATTTGTGTATAAATTCATATACAGATGCATTATTTACGTAAAAGTAATTTTTCCCCTAATGACATGATTTGGCTACTTGACATTATGGACTTTTAAAAATGTTTAGGCTGCATTTTGGTAATATAATTGGATATGTTGGTGTCATTTGTAATGGTGTATAAATTCAAGTTACATCAGCTACTATATCTAAGAGTTACTTGGATCATAGTAATTCTTAGTTTTTCTTATAAGACTAAATTATTTTATGATGCATTGACATTAAAGTCCTCAAATTATTTTATTGACTTTTATCTCATCTGAGTTATTCATCTCATAATTCAAAACTCTGAAAGTTAAACTTGAAGAAGATTCTGGGGAAATATATGAATAGCAAGTATATTTGACACTCCTTAATAGATGGTTCCTAAGTTTTCAATGTTTATACTATCCTTCTACCTCAGATAGTGGATACCTGATGCCAGCATCCTATATACCATATTACATAGCTAGAACCCTATAGTTTAGAATGTAAAGTAATTACATCCATTGTTCCCATCTTGATTATTGTTTACTTTCATTTTCCATAAAGCAAAAAACTTTGGATTGTAAAGTATGCGCTTTAAAAAGAAAACAAAGCAAAAGATCAACTAAAGGGAGCTGGCATCCTATTAGACATAATTGGAATGAGGCTAAAAAGCTTTGTGGGACAATGAAAAGGTCACTATGAATCAGAAAATGTAGGACCAGATTCTAGTTATCTTGCTTAGTATTTGGTCTTTAGTGTTATGGATTATGGAATAACTTTAGGATAAGGAAGAGTAAGGCTTATCTGGGAATAAAATATAGGAAATTGAGTCTTTTTCCATGGCTAAAATTGTTGCAGGTTAGATAGATAGATAGATAGATAGATAGATAGATAGATAGATAGATAGATAGATAGATAGATAGACAGACAGACAGATAGGATAGACAGACAGATAAGATAGACAGACAGACAGACAGATAGATAGATGATGGATGGATAAGCATGACATTACATGTAAGTATCTTGGCAGCTAGATACAGCAGAGAGAGTACCATGCCTGAAGTCAGGAAGACTCAAGAGTTAAAATGTGACCTCAGGCACTTACTAGATGTATGACTCTGGGCAAGTCACTTAACCCTGTTTGTCTTAGTTCCTCATCTGTAAAATGAACTAGAGAATGAAATAACAATCCAGTATCTCTGCCAAGAAAATCCCAAAGAGGGTCGTGAACATGACTGAAATGACTGAACAAGAACAAAATTACATAAGCAGATACAGTGTCATATATAAACATATATGTACTTATATAAGAATATGTAGAATATACACTCAAATTTAATATTTTAGAAAGTAAAATATCACAACTGTTGAGTTCTCACATAGACTATATGTAATAATAAGAAACAACAGATAACTATAGATCACAGTTTTGCAACTATCTAATGCAGGGCATTAGTAAAAGACAAAGGAGGAATCAACTAAATTAATCTATGTATAAACTTGGTGACCTTACAGGGATTGGGGTTGTGGGCACAAATTGGACTAATATAATATGTAGTGTTCTTGTGGTTACAATGGAGAGGGAAAGCACTAATGGCTCAATGTAGCACAATGGCATTATTGCAAAAAACACACACACTGTTAAAAAGTACTGACCATGGGTAAATAGCCTCACATTGGTATAGAAATAGCCACACACATATAGGTGTGTAAAGAAATATACGACCCAATAATTAATAATAATACAACCTGAAATGCTAAAAGTACCTATGGTAATATATTGTGTTAGTCTGTGTCTATACATTTTTTTTTTGGTTCACAGAACCTAATTTATATTCTAGGATAATGGAACTGGTGAAAGTGTTTGCTTTTATGAGTGTCTTAAGTACATGCTAGTCCCTGACAGCATATTTGTGTAATGGTTCCTTAGAGATATCATGAAAATGCAGAAGTCACCATTTTTCAACACTACTTCATAAGATAGATCTGACTGGGAAGATCACATTAGGTCTCCATTCTCATGAGAAATCTGTTTTAATTTTAGTTTTGATTTGCACCATTCAGAGATCCCTCAGTATCAAAATTGTCCTTGAGTCAACAGTCAGACAAGTAGCTAGCAGACTAGAAACATTCAAAGGCCCACTCCATCTTAAAAATCCACATAGAGACACACGGGTCATCATACTCTTATCTGTGAAACAGGTAGCACACATATTGTGAAATTTGACAAAAACTGTCATCATAGTTCAGTTTTCTTGATATTACTTAAATCTTCCATTTTTTCATTCCAAAATGCAGGTTAATGGAGAGGTAGGGCATAATGTGATAATAGATAAGTGGAAATTTGGGTTTTTCAAAGAAGGATGATTGTCTACTGAATAGGACATGACTTTTATTGCATACTTAATTGGGTTCTAGTTGTTTCCTAAGTTAATTCTATGAAACTGACAGTTAAATTAAGGGATAAATAGCTTCCTTTTTGCAATTAAACTTCTCTTTTTAGACAGCATGGGGTATTAAGGTAGCTTTAGAGTAAGCCTTTATAAAATGTCTTGGAGAGGGAATCTACTAGAATTTGAACTGTGTTGAACTTGCTCTACTAATAACAAAACTACACTAGAAATTAGTTGTGTTGTTCATGGGCCAGCACTTATTGTTTTTCCTCTTAAAGAGGGGTTATGGTCTTGTTTCTTATTTAATTCTTCTTGCATATTAGCAATCCTAATTTCTCAAGAAGATTAAATATGGTCAAGGTAATTTCAAATTTAAATAGCTTTTTTCTAATCTTTTATGCTAGGTAAAGTGGCATTTGTGAAGCAACTTGAAATTTCACCATTTGGAAGAATACAGTAGATAAGTCACAAATATTTAGCTATAGAAGTACTCTCAAAGAGTTCACATTCATTGCTATTCAAATGATTAGTTTCAAATAAAAGTTAATTTATGATAGATTTTTCAGTTTTTGCATTAGTTTTGGCTAATATGGTGTAGCATCAACACAATATTTGAAGCACCGATGGCAACTATGAATATGCTGTGACAATTATGAATTTAAAAATATAACAGACTCCCCATATAAAAGACAGAAGCAAAACATTTATTTGGATACCAGAAAACCACATCCCAACACTAGAAAGTCAAATCCATCATACCGTAACACAGCAGGGAGCCACACCATCCTTTAGCTTTCTCACACTCACAATCCTAGCTGTCTGCTTGCCTGCTGTCCTTTTTCTCCCACTGTCTAACTGCTCTGATTCCCAGCTTCCTGTGGGCTCTGTTCTTCACTTCAGCAAACTCCTCCCACTACAGGCTCCATGTGATTACATTCAAACTATTGGGGCAGAGAAGATCTTCAAATTCCCATTACCATTATGTGTGGCAAAATCATTTGTGAGTACACCAGTAAAGAGAAAGAAATTCCACAGTTAAGCAATTCTTGATGGCTACCATATGGATAACTCATATTGTAGAAGTTATTTGTCCACATACTAGATTTTCTGCTACTTGGCAGGATTCACCCTGATTATTTAAACTCTGGTTCATCTATTTCCAACTGGTAAATATTCAGAGATAGCAAAATAATTTAGAGCCATAGATATTTAAAAAGATTTAAGTATATAGATGTCCTCAGTAAAATTTCATATTATTAACTCAAAAGTCATGTATTTATCACTTTTTTACTATAGACTGTTTTGTAATATTTGTACCTCCATTCCTTCACAATAACTGTCATTCTCTTTCTCTCTGGCCATATTTCTCTCTTCCCCCATTTCTTCTCTACCTCCTTTCTTTTCTCCCTTCTTCTCTTTTACTATATCTGTTTATTTTTTTACTTGAAATTTCCATACAATATTTATATATATCTCCTTTTATTTGTGGTTTTCCACTAGACATTTACTTCTCTAAAACTACAAGAGGTCATTAGGCTTATTTCTCCATGCACAGTGTCAAAACTGTTTCCTAATTCTTTCCTTAAGGCAATTTTTGGTAGAATCGATCAGCTGCAGACAAAAATTTGAATACCAAAAAAAATAGTAAGAGGTTTGAGGTAAAAATATGTTTTTTTCCCAAGAACAGGATTGTAGTATTCCCTGAGAATTTGGGGGAGGGGTGAGAGAATGAAGGATAAACCATATGGTTGTTCTGCAATTTCTCCTTTTTTCTAGTGCTTTGTGTTTTTAAAATTAACTAGTTACTGTTCTTTTATTATTAAACCATATCACACAGTAACACATTTTATGTTTGTAAACTAATAAAGTATTTAAAGCTATACAGTGTGTTAAAACATTGATTTTTTTTCCTTTTTCTCAATGTTTTTACTTTTCTGCAATAGGATTTCCCAGTGGTTTCATAATTTCCATCTATGGTTTAGCTTTAGTTCCATCCAGTATTTCTTCTGGAGAAATTGCTATACATGAAGAGTACATATTAATTTTACAGCCACAGCACTTGAGTTCAAATATTGCCTCTGATACTTATTAGTTGTGTGACTTGCCCATGCAAATTGCTTAAGAATTTGGAGTCTCAATTTGCTTATGTATAAAAAGGTCATAATCACACTTGTTTTACAGAATGCTTGTGAAGAAAGTGCCTTGTAAATTGTAAAGCACAACATATATGTGAATTATTACTTATCCTGTTGGTGGCAGTCACAAAGAGTCTATGCTTTCCAAAGAAGCTCCTGGCTTGGGAACTCCCTCCATTAACTGACAGGAGATAATTCTTAGAAAGTTGCCTGAGGTACATAAAATTTAAGGGACTTTCCCCAGGACTCATGGCTAATGGTCTGAGGTAGAATTGCTAGCCCAGACTTCCGTCCTTCAAACCCACAATGTGTCTACTGTGATTCCTCTTGCCATCACTAATAACTCTGTATTAATAATTGGTACAATAGGGCTTAAATATCTCTCAACCACATAGGACATATAAAGCTCTGTAAAATAAAAAAAACGACTATAATTTGGATATTTCTAATATTAAAATAATTTTAACTTTTCACAGTGTAAACATCCATAGACCCTCGAATCAACATCTAGATGCTTAAAAGTTAGTATGACATAAAAGCTGAGTGGTTTTTCCTAGCTTCTATGCCATAAGAACTTTTGTTTAATTTGGTCCTTCCTGATTTCATTGTCTGTTGTAAGATTTGCTAGTGGAAGCTGAGATTCTACTTCACAAAACAATGTTTGCAAACAAGTTGATGACTGTAAAAAACAAAACAAAACAAAACTGCTTTTACCACTTAGGAAAGAAAAAAAATGAGCTCTTGTGACATAATCCAGTAGATGATTGATGCCTAACCACTAAGCAGCCCAAAGTGCTTGTTACAATATGTGTTAAATGATGCTATTCTTGATGCTGTAGTTAAGGATATGTCAGTGTTACCATTATAAACCCATGTTTTCATAGAATTATATTTTCAATAGCTCATGGTTTTATGTGCTTTTTGTGGGAATTCCTGAAGCTTAAAAATGTTCCTTTATGAGAAAAAAAAGAGACGAACATTGCTTTTTGTATCAGTTCAGAGGGCAGAACAGTGCCGCTTGCTGTTTGGAGACAAAATCCACATGAATATATAAGGAGTTCAAATTGATGTAGGGTAGCTGTTTTTCCTAATCTGAGTCTCAGTACTCTTGCGAAAGTTAAATTGATTAGATTTCTTAATGTAACTCTTAACTAGAAAGGAAGAGGGTGTCATTATAATATTCTTTCTGAGTTTGATTTCTCAAACTAAATGGTAATATTTCATATTTATGAAATATTTTTCTCCCAGAAATGTTGATAATCTTCACCTGTTATCTTTTAAACTTTATTCCATACTTTCTTTGACTCTAATTACTTTTTCCTTTTGAAATGTCCTGTACATTTCTCAGTTCTAACATAGACTACTTTTAAAATTTTGTCTTTGCAATAGTTCCACTATTTTTCTCAGAGGTCTAGTTTCCATACCACTAGCCAAAGAATAGCCTCCTTTTCTGACTGTTTCTGCTACTAAATGGTTTCATAATTTTGGATTAAACACTTTTTACATAGTTATTCTCTCAGTAAACTCTGCAGGCTCATTAATTATTTATTTTTGCATTCAACAAATATTGAATTCCTCTATTCTGCATTAGCAGTGTGCCAAACTCAGGAAAGGGCACAAAGATATATCACACATGGTCTTTGACCTCATAAGGTCCTAGATTTATAGATAGAAATGGAATCTCAGAGTAAATTTAGGCTATCCCACTCATATTACAGGCAAGAGTAGTGTTATAAGAAAAAAAACATTGAGTCAGGAATATGAATATTGAGTCCAGTGAAAAATTTGGATGGAGTGGAGACTTCATGTTGGGAAATAGTGGAAAATATTATTGGAAAGGTAAATTTGTGTCAGTTTCTGAGTAGTCTTTAATGTCAATTTCTAGGGTTTCATTTTATTTGAAATTTGGAGCAAAAAGTATTTTGGGCCTAAAGGCAATCTCTCAATTGAAAAATACTTACTGGGTGCCTACCATGTGCCTAGCACAGTGAGGGATGAAAATAAAAGTAAGATTATACAGCAAGTGGAAGTTAGTGATCCTAAATGCAGAGATAAGAGGTAAGAAATGTCTCCCTTGGCTTCAGTTTGGTAATGCTAGAATAACTAGAGAAAGCATTAAACAAGAGAAAGTTGATAGGAGTTGATGACTCTGACAATGATGATATTCTAGGGATGTCATAAATAAAGGCCATTTGGGGGATGAGGAGATAATAAGGTCTGTTTTAGACATATTCCAGTTGAAGTAATATGTGACATCCAGGTTTGAGTAGGCAAATTCAACTCTGGAAAGTGGTCAGTGTTAGAAATATATATTTGAAAGTCATCTACATAAGAAGGAAGGAAGGAAGGAAGAAAGGAGGGAAGGAAGGGAGGGAGGAAGGAAATTTTAAAACAGTAGTGGCAATAAAGATGAAGAAAAAGACAGGAATGCAGATCATTTCAGATTGAAAATAAAGGAAGGAATTAGTTTTAAAATACAATAAATAAAAATAAGAATATAGAATTTAATTGTTCAAAGGACAGTGTTACTCATATAACACTTAGAATTCATCATTCAAAGTATTGCATTTTGGACAAAATGGCCTCCACTTTAAATTCTTCAGTAATTTCTCTTCCTTCTCTCATATCTCAAGGAAATTTAGAAGTCTTAGTTCTTAATTTTCTGCCCTTTGTGTCTCCTGGTTAGTTTTTTTTAATCATTAAAACTCATATTAATATATTGACTTTATTTTTATGTAATTTATTCCATTTTTCTTTGGCATTCATCAAACTCATATTTTTCTCTAATCCATTCTATTGTCTTTCTTTTTAATGGGAGCTGTACTTTCACTGGTGTAGAGAATTCCTAATGAAGAAATTACTTCATCAAGTAGGGAGTCATGGGTATTCTCTTGGGTCACTGAGATGTCAAATGACAACCAGAGTCATGCAGCTAATAGATATTAGAAGCAGTAATTGCCCTCTACCTTTTGCCTTCCAAGACCAGCCCTGTCCATTACTTCCTACTGTTTCCTATTGCAAATACCAGTATATAAATAAACATCCCTTTTCATGTATCATAATAACAAACTAGAAAGTCTTCTTTTCTCCTTCATACTTTCCAAATTAGTTCAAGACTCAGCAACATATTATAATGGAAAGACAACTGAAGTGAATGGCAGGAAACTATATGGTAGTCCCAACTCCACCACAAAAGAGCCATGTGGCAAGCCAATCATAATTACCCTGCAGATTACTCATTTCTAATATGAAGCTCTTAGTCTGGATGATCTTCAAGGCTAACTCAAGGTCTGGGTTTTTCTTTTTTTAAGTGAAGTTCTTGACTTCCCATTGAAGGTTCCACCTAATTTCCCTCCAAATTCACTCTATTATTTATCTTGGGGTATATTGCCAAACTGCTGGTGATATTTCCTATTTTTTCATCTGATTATTTTAATGTTTGTATCCCTGTAATGAGAGGCAGCATTGCTTAGAGTATCAAGATCTAGCCTAAGCCAGGGAGATCTGTATTCACATTCTAATTCTGATTCAAACTGGCTCTGTGACCCTGAGCACATCACACACCCTCTCATTGCTCTTTGACAAATCCCCAGAACTATAAACTATAGAACAGCTGTCAATCTGCATTGGCAAAAGCAGTTTCCTCAGCATGGAGTTCCTATTCCAATGATATAAAAGGTCCAACCATCAATAACAAAAATCTTTATATGGTAACTTTGGGAATCAGGCATGTTGTTGAACTTCTTTTAGTCTGGAAGCTTAAAGTTCCAGGTTCCGTCTTAATGATATAGAAGCCATTAAACACCATAGTTGCCATCCAAGAGATTACTAAAAATAATAATAGGGGCTATGAGGGCCATCATAATTTTCTTAAAGTGTAAAAATATATGGCATGTAACTATAGTCCTAAAAGTGCTATCCTACTCTTTTGATTTTTTTAAACTTAATTTACCAAAAAGTGGCTTTAATTTCCTGGAACTTTAAAAAAAATACATATATCATGTCCATCTGAGACCATTCAATGTCTAAATACTTTGTCTTTGATTTATATGTCTGATACTAAATAAGCCATTTTTAAGGGAGGGAGTGGTATTTTCTGATTAGATTATCTGTATTCACTTCTCCGTAAATAGAACTATCTATGAACTTTAGCATTCTGTTAGTAGGGAAAGGGCCCTTAACTCACATGTACCTTTAGAGGTGGAAAAATTCCCCTGTCTTTGTTTATGATCACTTTGGATTTCCAAAGTCATTGGAAAATGATGAACGTTTATCTTTATCATCATGAAGTTAAATACATAGGATTATGAAAGAAACAAACTTATTAAAATGCATTTGTTTTTTTTAAATTTAGGTGAATTCATGGATCCCAATAAACCCTGTCTTTGAGCTTGTCTGAGTGCATGTGTGTGTGTGTGTGTGTGTGTGTGTGTGTGTATAATATATAGCACATAGGACAAGTTGAACCCAAAGTAAACTGTAGTAGGATGAGAGTAGATTTTATTACCCTTGGGAAATTTCAAAACTCCTGCATTTATCCCCAAAACAAGTACCTAAATTTTCATAATGATATTTCACTAATGTTTATATGGCTAAAAATCCTGTGAGTCAGTAAAGTTATGGAATAATTAAAAGTGAATATCAATGAAAAAGAATTTTAGTGCAATAGAAAGGTACTTGGTGAGGGAGAGAGTTCAATATATAACAAATAGAAACTTCAAAGAACTGGAATTAAAAATATGATTTAAGAAATATATGATCTGTGAAATATATGATTTGTTTTTTTTAATATGTGCTTCTCATATGGAAAGAAAAGCATAACCAGAGCACAACTCAAAATAGTCCTACTCATGATATCAAGAGAAAATGAGGAAGTCCACTAGTGAGCTAGACTGAGCCCTTATGCTGAGCAGGTGAGAGACCATGAGCAAGAAGTGTATAAGACAGGCAGACGTGTCATTGAAGAGAATGTTCATGTCAGCGAGATCATTTCAAGGTTAGGAAACTAGAAGTTATTGAAGGTCTTAAACAGGGGTCAAATATGACATACAAGGTGGCTTGGAAAAGGGAAATTCTCTGCTTCTTCTAAATGCTTAATTGTAGCTGCCTTGACTAACAGTCCTCCCATTACTCTTCCCTTTAGTGCTTGGTACTGAAGGCTTATATAACATAACGTGTACTTTCTTTCTCTACCAAAACAGAAAGTAGGTCTTCTCTTCACATCCTAGGGTACGTTGCAGAATAGAGTGGGTGCCCATGAAATAAACGTTGTTGATTGACTGACTCACTACTCTTGGACTGAGCTGCTTCTAAACATAGGCTAGCCTCTTCTATGGAAAAGTAGCTACATGGTGTGAAACTGGGAAGGAGATACCAAAATCTTTTCTCCACGTGACCTCATTTAACATTTCCACACATAGTTAACAGCAGCCCTATTTTGAGAGTTGAGTTGACTTTTTAAAAATTTACTTTCCCATTAGTTTTAGAGGCACTGTGGGATATAATGGAAATATATTGGGAGTCAGGAAATGTGAGTTCAAATCCCAGTTCATCTATTCTATCACTTGTGAGCTTGGGTAGAATACAATTTCTGTAGATTTTAGTTGTCATATCTAAAGAGATGGACCAGAGAACTTTTTTTCCTCTCTTTTATCCCTGAATTTTTTTCTTTCCCCAATTTGGAAAGAAGTATTAGTATGTTTTTACATACCTTCCCTGTTGTACTTTTGTGCTAGTTGTTATTGTCCAGGCATTCCAGTCATGTGACTCTTTGTGACCTCATTTGGGGTTTTCTTAGCAAAGACACTGGGATGGTTTGCCATTTCATTCTCCAGTACATTTTGTGGACAAGGAAACCAAGGGAAACAGAGTTATGTGACTTGCTAGGGTCAGCTAATTCCTTTCAGAGACTAGATCTGAACTCAAGAGAATCTTCCTTACTCCCAACCTGGCACTCTATCCGCAGAGCTACATCGCTGCCCATGTACTTTTTGTGCAAATGACAATAAATTTCTGTCGTGGAAATCATAATAAATTTTGTTAGTTTTTTGTGGAGTTTCAGTTTTCCTGAATCAATGAGAAGAATTATTGTTGGTGATTTTCATTTCCAAAGAATTTTAATACATACTCATTTTTACTTTTACAACTCAGTAATATAGAATACAAGTAATTTTTATCTCATTTTAGCAATGGGAAATGCTGAGATAAACAAAGGCTAAATATCTTGCCCCACATAACATAACCTTAGTTAATAGCAGTCAGGACATGAATTCCTCCCTACATACTCTCAGTCTGAGGTTCATTGCATTAGGCTATGCTGTCTTTATTCATTCCCAAGCATCCACTGATTTGTTAGAAAACTGAAACTGATTTCCAGTGAATCTTTCCTTCCAATAGCTGCTTCTGCTTCTACCACAAGTAGAAATGAAAAACAAAAACATCAGCATATGTTTATGGGTGATGCACTTTCCATTATTGTGCATCTTGAGAATTCATGCTCAGTACATTAGCCAGTCAGGATGCTTGAATTCTCTCTCTCCATTCCATTGCGTTTATAACATGCCATTAAGTGAAATGGTATTGCCTTTACCATACTCTAGTATCAGCCAGTGCACATGGTACCTGCCATTCTTAGAAATACAGTGCTCCCTTAAGGATGGGGGAATTTGCCTGAAACTTATTAAATGTTTAGGCTGTTTCAAAGTGGAGGTGCAGTCCTTCGGAGAAATTCTTCTGGATTAAACACCTCTTCATTCTCCTCTTTTTGATGCCTTGGGACACATAGATTATGGCTCTTTAGTTCTTATTAACATTATGGTCTGCTGTCTTGTCTTGAATGTTCCTGATGATTGAAGAATTCATCTTATTGATTTGAAGAAGTATTTTAGATCAAAAAATTTTATAATACCATATATTTAGGTCTGGTATCCTGGAAAAAATATAGTTAGGTGGCACAGTGAATAGAATGCTAAGCCTGGAGTCAGGAAGATTCGTTTTCACTCTCACTACTCTGTGATCCTGGGCAAGTCACTTAAACTTGTTTACCTCAACTTTCTCATCTGTAAAATGAACTGGAAATGAAAATGGCAAACCTCAGTATCCTTGCCAGTAAAACCCCAGAGTCACCAAGAGTTGGACATGGCTGTAAATTCAACAACCCCCTAGAAAACATACTTGCTTTGGAGTCAAAGGATCTGATTTTGAAGCCTAGCTCTGCCCCTTGCTACCTTTGAAAATAGTTGGGTCACTGATCTAGAGCTGGAAGAAATCTGAAAGGCAATGTAGTCCAACCACTTCATTTTGTAAATGAGGAAACAGCCCCAGGGAGTTTAAAGGAATTATCCAAGGTCACATAGGTAATAAGCATTAGAAGTGAGATTTGGATTCAGGTCTTCTGTCTCCAAAGCTTATACCCTTTCTGTTGTATCCCCCTCTTGGGTTTGTCCTTTATCTGTCTTTAACTGCAGATATTTTTAAGCCATAAATTAAGTTTGACTACATAATCTCTCAGGATGCTTCCTGCTTCAAATTGAAGATCCTGTATTCAATATATGTATACAAGCCTATCTATCCAATGGTACTGTAAAAGGAAACATGGATACATTTTGTAAAGAAGTAGATATTTTGAGGATAATCTAAAGTACTTTGAAAAATTGTTATTTGACATGAAAAACCATAAATTATAATCATAAGTATTTATACATTGGTAGGGCAAGAATGTCAGCTCACCTTAAGGAATCATTCTCATTGGTTTTTGCCCAGAGAGTGGGGGAAGTCCAAAAGTAATGTTCTCCCAATTTATACCAGGACCCTTGGTCCAAGCCCTGTGCTCATCTATGAATAGTACTCTCAAAATTGTAATTGCTCATCTTAAGTGATAAAGAAATGTTCTTCTTGCCTCACTTAGGAGGTACTTTAATCTCTACCAAGATATTTGTGGCATATGTCCATATGATAGAGATTTTGGTTTAACATTTATCAATAATAATGCATATATAGCCCATCACTTGGTCCCTTCTTGTTGTTGCTGTTAAGGTATTTTAGTTATGTCTGACTCTTCATGACCCAATTTGGGGTTCTCTTAGTAAAGATTCTGGAGTAATTTTCCATCTCCTTCTCCAGCTCATTTTATAGATGAGAAACTGAAGCAAACAAGGCTGTGACTTGCCCAGGGTCATGGAGCTAATAAGTGTCTGCAGTCAGATTTGAAGTGAGGAAGATGGTTCTTCCTGACTTGAGACCTGATACTCTATCCACTGTACTACCTACCTGCCCCAACCTGATCCCAGAATATGTTTTAAGATACTTTTATTTTTTTTTAATTTGTTTATTTACTTTTAGTTTACAAGATTTAGTTCCATAATCCCTTGAGTTTCAAATTTATTTTCTCCCCTCCCTCTACCCCCCCACCATGGTGACATGCAATCAAGTACAGGATCTGCAAATACTTTCACATTAGACATTAGTCTGGTTGTATAGAAGGGTTGTAATCAATAGAGTGAATAATGGGAAAGAAGAAACAAAACCAAAGATGGAAAAGAAGGATAGCATGTAGATTACTTCAGTTTCCACTTAAACTCTGTTCTTTCTAGATCTTTCTCTGAATATAAATATATTTTTCTATTCTTAGACTTGTAAAGTTGTCTTATATTTGTGTATTGCTGAGAAGAGTCCAGTTTATCAAAGTTGGTCATCACACGTACGATGTGTCCGTGATTGTGTACAAATTTTTCCTGGTTCTGCTCTTCTCACTTAGCATCAGTTTGTATAAGCCTCTTCAGGTAAATATGAAGTCCATCTCCTCCTCATTTCTTATAGCACAATAGTATTCCATTACATTCATACACTACAACTTGTTTAGCCATTCCCCAATTGATAGACATCCCCTTAATTTCCAGTTTTTTGCCACCACAGAGAGCTGCAATAGATATTTTTGTACATATGGGTCTTCCTCCCACTTCTATGATCTCTTGGGATACAACTTCAGAAGTAGTATTACTGGGTCAAAGGGTATGCAATTATGTATAGTCCTTTGGGCATAGTTCCAGATTGCTCTCCAGAATGGTCGAATCAGTTCACAACTCCACCAACAACAAGCACTAGTGTTCCATTAAGATAATTTTAAAATCCTCTTAGATATAAGTCTAATTATAAATCAGAATCAAAGAGTAAATGTCTAAATCCTGTTCTCTTTTCTTTAACATCTTCCATACCAATTCTTGACTTTTAAATGTTGGGTTAGCATGCCTAGAGGTAGCTGATCAATAAAAGCATGCCTAGGGGCAGCTAGGTGACACAGTGGATGGAGTGCTGAGCCTGAAGTCAAAAAGACTTCAAATCTGGCCTCAGAAACTTACCAGCTATGTAACCTTGGGCAAGTCACACAACCCTGTTTGCCTCACTTTCCTTACCTGCAAAATGAGCTAGAGAAGGAAATGGCAAACCACTCTAGTATCTTTGTCAAGAAAACCCCAAACGGGGACAAAAGGATTCAGACATGACTGAACAACAACAACAAAAAAAACATGCCAAAGTATTTTCTTAGCAAAGGAAACTTTGGGGAATAAATTCTCACGACACCATTAACCTCCATCCTCAACTACACTGTTGTGAACACCTTATCTCCCTTCTCACCTCCTCAGTTGATTTTTTTTTTAAAAGAAGACAAACAACATGTTTCGTTCACAAAGGAGCATTATAAAGTATCCAAAAATGTAATCCCATGATGTAATTAAGTTACACATATTTTGCTTTGGATCCAAAAGGATTGGTGGTCTGAATTGTTTTGGGGAACAGAGATAAAAAGCCAAAGTAGTATTTGCCCATTAGGATGATGTTCCTGGGCACATAATCTCTTTAAACACTTTTTGGTCTGCCACTAAAAACTGCATAACTTTACAGGGTAGAAGAAATTTGAATACATTTTAACTCTCAAAAGAGTTATTTACAGATCATTTATATCAGACCTTTCTCAAAAAAAGAAAATGCTATTGGCTCTTTTACTGAAGATTCTTCAATTCTTCCTTTTCTTCTTAGATAATGCCCCCTTCTATTGCCCATACTCAAAGGATTATCCAGAAAATGGACCACAGGGATCTGTGCACATACATTTTGAATTCATTCCAATTTCGTGGAGTCAGTGCTCCACAATAAAACAGAATTTATTGAAAGATGTGAACTCGATGACTTCATTTCGGTTGTACCATTGTTTCCAGATAATAGGTTAATTCAGCACTGAAATAGATTTCAGAAATCATTAGACCCACAGAAAGTCTATTTCTATCCCAAACCTTGCACTGGTTCCACCCTACCATTTATAAATACTAACCCTCCACCTACTACTTATTCCTACTTCCTTCTCTTGTTCCTAGCATCATAAATTCAGACAACTACCTCTGGCCACTTCTTTTCTCTTGCTCCGCAAAGCATACTTTCTTTTCTTTCCATTAGGTCCACATTTCTGATTCATAGTAATGCTGTCCTAGTTTCTATTAGGTCCTTGGCATGTGGGTCATTGTTTATTTCCAGGGTTGAGCTAAGTGATGTTATTTAAGTTTCCTTTTTCAGAAATCGCAGAGTTGCCAGACAGGACATACATAGTTCAAGTGAATGACCTGGTAGATCTAATTCTGTATTGCTTTAAGCAAAAGTCATGAAATGAAGAAATAACTCAGTACAATAAAGTCATCTCAGAAAACCAGAATTTATAATTAGGCCAATGTGGAGATTATTAAGTGAAGGATTTAGTGAGAAGATGGGAGATTCAAGTTGAAACTCTAGTGTTAGAAGAAGGAAAGTATGTAAAAAATTTCTAGAAAAATAAAAAGGTTTAATTAATATTGTTAATCACACAGGATCATTTTTGTGGTCTCAAATATAAGGCTTTGGAAATAGTCATACAAAGATTGTCTCAGCAGGAAAATTCGAGTGTCTCTTAAATTGTGGACTTTCCAATAGATAAGAATTACTTTTTAATTTGTAAATCCTTAGATTTAGATATTCTTCTTTTGCCTTATTTCCCTTTATTCTCTCCTTCTGTTAATTTCAGCTACATATCTGACATTTTCAAAAGCCCATTAAAGGACAAAATTTCCTACCTGATCCTCCAGAAAGAAATCTAATTCTTCTACCTTTGCTTACTCTTCTGGACTATGTTTTGCTTTGTTTTTTGCCATCTTAATTTACAATGTAAGGGTTAGATTAATAGGGGTTAGATTAATATTACCTTGGGGATTTAAAACTGATTCTCTCTAAAATATTTGATATGATTTATAGTAATTAACAATGGTTTTAGAATACATAGTCATTATGTGTTAAAGTCAATTGTCTTGTTCTAGCATTGACTGTACAAGTAATTTAAGACAGGGTTACAGAATTTCAACTTTGAATAAATTTGACCCCAAGTGGTATTCTTCCGAGTATATTTTTAAACTACATATGTTAGGATTTATCTGTAGAAATCTTTAATGTTTTAGGTAGTGTTTTTCTTTTTCTTCAAGACTGACTTCCGTTTTAGCTAAAGTCCACAGGATGCCAAAAACGAGCAGAAAAGTGAAGAATTCGTTCAAACAAACAGTGGTGTATTTTTTCACTTTATATCACAGAAGGAATATTAGATGTAGGAGAGGCCTGAAGGATCATCTAGCTCAAGCCTTTCCTTTTGGAGATGAGGAAACTGAGGTATAAAGAGGTTAAATATGACTTTCCTGAAGTTACATGACTTCTTTATAGCTGCTACAGATAAGGGACTAAAAAAAAAAACAAAACAGGTTTCCTGTTATGCCAGTAACTATAATCAGTTGACTAATCTTTGACTGGATTTTTATCAATATATCAGTTCCTTCCCTGCTTACTCAGAATTGAATATTAATGTAGTACATAGGGTTGAGAGTCCACTTACATTTTGCTGAACTTAGCTGAGGGCTATTTTGTTAATAGGCCAGACACTGTCATTATTCAACTCAGAGGAGAATACAGTGAGTCATTTTTTCCTTCTTCCCTTTTTTCCCTTCCTTCCTCCCTCCTTTATGCCTTCCTTTCTCCTTCCCTTGCTTTCTCCCTTTTTTCCTCCCAGGTTGCCTCCCTCCTTCCATCTCCCCTTTCTTTTCTTCCTTACTTTTTATCAAAATGAATACATTTTGGATACATAGAATTTTATTTATTTCATTTTTAATAGTATTTTATAACTCAGGGAGATATCCATCAATTGAGGAATGGCTAAACAAGTTGTGGTATATAATTGTTATGGAATACTATTGTGCTATAAGGAATGAGGACCAGATGGACTTCATGTAACCTGGAGAGACATATAAACTGATGCTAAGTGAGGACAGCAGAATCAGGAGAACTTTGTACACAATTATAGACACATTATCTCTGTGATTACTAACTTTGATAGACTTGACTCCTCTCAGCAATGCAAGATCATAAGACCACTTCCAAAGATTCATGATAGAAAGGCTATCCACATCCAGAGAAAAGAACTACAGAGTTTGAATGCAGATTGAAGCAAACTACTTGGTCTCTCTTTCATGTTTAGTTTTGTTTCATTCCTTCTTTCTTGTTTACTTCATTGGTTATAATTCTTCTTTACAACCTGACTAATGCTTAATGCGACAGTATTTATAGAGCCTCTATCAGATTGCATGCCACCATTTAGGAAAAGGAGAGGAGAGGGATAGGGGGAAAATTTGGAGCTCTGTGGAACTGATTGTTGTAAACTAAAAGTGGATGAGCAAATTTAATAAAATGATTTTTTAAAACAGGTAAATTTTATTTTAATACAATACAACTATAAACCCACAATCTAAAACTGAAGTCCATTCCCTAAAAACAGTTAAGCAAAACAATACAAATGACTGAATTTGACAGACAATTCCACCATATTTTTTAAAATCACTTTTTCTTAAAATTATAGAAAGATAAAGCATTTTAACTTTGGAAAGACTATAACATTATCATTACATTTATACTGACCTTTGTCACTATTTAATATTTTATCCATTTCCATAGTTGTAGTCTGAGTAGAGATCATTCTTTGGGATTTTCTTTCCTCATCCTGCTAATTAATATTTCTTCCCATATTTATTTAATTATTCAAATTCATCATTCTTAATGATGCAATATTGTTCTACTACATGAATACACCAGAATATATTCTTAAATTCCCCAATCATTGGATGGTAGTTTGCTTCCAACTTTTTTTCTGTCATTCAAATAGTGCTGCTAAGAATTTTTGAATAGCTAGACCTTTCTGAATTATCAATAACTTCCTTTATAGATATGACTAATAGTGAAATCACTGTTATTTCTTCTAATTCCATATCACATTCCAAAAGTGCTTTTCCAAATTCACAAAAAGCAATGAACTAGCATGCCATTCTTTTCCACCATTTCTCCTCAACTTTGTGTTATTTTTTGTTTGAACCATTTATTCTTCCTCACTATACATGTTGTTTAGCATATACTTTGCCTACTCTGCAAGTAAGGCAATTTTTTTCATCTTTGAATTCAGAAATAGAGGTAGGGTTTGAATAGAAAACCTAAGTTAAAGAGACTAATCTCCATTATCACCACTACAATTTGTTATTTCCATCCAGTCTTTAACATTTTTCTTTCTGATCACCAAATTAAAATATTTAGTATTAGATGTACATCTTAATTACATTGCTGTGGAGTTGTTTCAGTTGAGTCTGACTCTTTGTGACTTCATCTGGGATTTTCTTGGCAAAGATACTGGAGGGGTCTGCCGTTTCTTTCTCCAGCTCATTTTACAAATGAGGAACTAAAGTGATCAGGGTTAAGTGATTTATTTACCTATGGTCACAGAAACTCTGGTCAGTGTCTGAGGCCAGATTTGAACTCATGAAGATGAGTCTGTGCCACCCTTTAATTTTAAAATTCATTTTGAAAAGGCAAATTTTTAAAAAAGAAAAGAAAAGAAATATATAAGAGCAGATTTTGTATACTGCTACTCTGGCTAACAACTGTTGTTTTGTCTGCTATCTGGTGCTATATATCCAGAAATTGAGCTTTTTTTGGCAGATCTATGAAAAATGATTCAAGGTATTAATTAGCACATTCTAACCTGAAAAGAAGTATGTTTGGGTTTTATACATGGCTGTAATTTCATTTGAGACGAAGCAATATAGAAGGCTGTTTTCCTTACATCCCATACCAAAAGGCTTGGGGTTCTTTCTACTGATTGGTCTCAGGAACGTAGCTCCCCTGTACTGCACTTCACAAGAAGTGGATATTATAGCAACATACCCACTAGCCACTTTTCTTGAGTGAAACAGAAATTATTACTTATGGGGATAATGTATTAAATTTCATTCTTTCCTCTAGTGATTTTTTTTCTACATAGTATCAGAATGTTAGAAAAGGAAAGAAAAGAACTTTATAAATCATCAAGTCCATTGGTTTTCAAAATGAGTTGCAATATTAACTTGTTATGCAACAAAATTATGGATACTATTTCAATGTAGATGACAGAAAATTCATAAATATTTTTAATCTAACTTTTATTTACCTCTATGGCAAGTATAATATCCTTACAAAAATTATTTGTGCCTATTTTCTATATGCACTAATCTCAAAATCTGTCACACATTAAATTTGCAAAAAACTTGACAAGATGGTACTCTTCATTAAGGTAAACTGCCTGAGTGAGTCTCCCAAATTTTTTATACTATTTTTATACTATTGCAATCTTACACATTCAGTGTTGTGAGCAGAAAATTTGAGAACCCATCTGACCTAATCCATTACTTCATTTGACTTACAAGAATATTGAAGCCCTAATTTTTACTATATTTAAGTAGAGAAACAGAGGTGCCTAGATACTTGTGTCAAACTCTGGATTGAAGTTTTAGTAATTTCCCTGACTTCTTAATTATACTTTTTGTTAATCCCGAATTCAGATTAATTTTACTTACGGAGCCTCTTCTCTAAGTTCACTCCAAATATCTTTCCACTTAACTTCCCAGGTAAGAGTGTAAGATAATAGACATTAGATGTGGCATATAAATCAGACTAGCATTAGAGGAAATGATTGGTAACTCATACTAGAAAAAATGTTTGTGCATGATTTTATGATTTACAAAGTACTTAAACTCACTTTACTTATATAAAGATTATAGGCAACAAAAAAATTAAATATTAACAGCAAGAAGTAAATACAGCCTCATAAGTGAATATCACTTGGATGAGACTCACAAGTAAAATATGCTAATGAAAGAGTATATCTTATCTGAAATAAAATGAGTCATATGTTTATGTGGGTAAACTCATGAACTTGAAAAATGAGTCATATTAGAAAGATCTCTAATCCTTTTAGGACTCAGAATCACAGAAAAATAGAAGTGATATCATTGGGGAACTAACCTGCAGACTATCTGTGTAGATCAGGGAAATGGATAAATTCCCAAAACATTTCCCAAAGGCAAGATTTAATGCTCATAAGAGATTTCAGCTATATAGATATTTGTTGAAAGTCTCCTTCATCTAAAAGCAGAACATCAATAGATTCATGATTTTTCTTGTTGATACATTCACCTCTTCAAAAGTATTCAATGAACAAAAATACCAGCTTTATCTAATCCCAACCAACAAATTAGCTGCTTATGGGAACTATGGGAGAAACTGACAAGATCATTTTAAGATTATTGATAACCAAGGAGAGAAACACTGTTGGTGAATAGTCTGACTTGCACACTGAATTATAGGAAAGACTATTTCTAAAAGTTCAAAGACATAATAAGTATGATTCCCTATGGTTTAAGATTCTAATGAAGGAAAATAGTTTGAGAGGAATTGAAATCCTACAAAAAGAAACTCTGACTATCATGGTTAATCCCAATGAGGAAGAAAAGTCGAAACCATTTAAAGAGATTGATATGGCTTCATAGGGTACTCTCTAATGAACAGATTTTTTTTTAAAAATATGCACAGAATGGATGTATAGGCACATCCCAAGGGGAGGAAATTTAAGGATGAGGAAAAAAAAGAATTCCACAGACCTGTAAAACTGTACTTAAAACCCTAGAATTAAGCCCTAGAATGACCAAAGACTAGGAGACTGGAAAGGGAAATGCTAAGAACAAAAAAAAAAGAACTTCATCAGATGTCTGAGAAAAAAGTAAGGAACAGATCCACTACTGTTAATAGATAACTGAGAGCAAATTACTATTATAAGTCCTATATTTCTTCTGCATTCTTATTCGAGATTATGTCAATTTTTTCTAGACTTGCTAATGAATTAAAGAGGGGGTTGAGGGGAAGAAAAGTTAGTTGGGGAAAGCATGGAATGTTGAAAAGTTGTCATTCAATTAAGTTAATAAAAGAGAGAAATTCATTTTATAAATGACCATTAAGTTATTTTAAAAAACCATTTAAATGTCTTGAATTCAGAAATTATAGGAAAAGTAGAACTTATGAAATTAGTCATGAAATTTACTAATTTGCATCAACCTTTTCAATTTTGATTTAGGTATATAGTGTGTAAAATCAACTTTTCTACTTTTCCAATCCACTTCAAGAAATATGTTGAGTACTTACTGCGTGGCACAGAGCTAGGACCCAGCAACACAAACAAAAATATAAAACTGTCCCTACCCTTACAGAGTTTCCATTTTATTATGAGTAGGGGAGGAAGAAGCAAGACATTCACAAATAAGTATAATACAAAGTAGGGAGAGATGGATGAAAAAAAGAAAAAATTATATAAAGTACTTCTTACACACAAAGAATATTTTATGAAGGACATGTTTTCTTGGGGGATTAGTGAAGGCTGCATGGAAAAGTCACCCAGTGCAGTCATGGAAGAAGGCTAAGGAGCCAAGGGCAGAGCTGAGAAAGGAATGCATGCCAGTTATTGGGGACAAACCTTTGTGGGGGACAGAGGAAGAATGTGGCATTGAGTTCCAGGAATAGATAGATTCTGGAATGTGGAATACATAAAAAGTTGTCTGTGAAATCAGGTGAGGAAGGTAGGCTGAAGGGAGCTGGTGGAAGGCTTTAAATGGCAGGATAAGGAATTTTTATGTGTTTTTTAAGTTTGTGTTTTTTCCTAGGAGGTATAGAAGTCATCTAAGGTTTTTTAGCAGGACTATAACAATGATTTAAGAAGACTATTATTTTTGCAGTTGTGCAGAGGATGAATAAGAATGGGGATAGACCATAGCAGAAGATATTAGGCAAAAGATTGTGAAGAGGGAAGGGAAGAGAAAAAGGCATCAGCACCTTCTATGTTCCAGGCTCTGTGCTGACCACTTTAAAAATATTATCTCATTTAATCTTCACAGCAACTCTAGAACATAGTTGCCATTACTATATCCATTTTGCAGTTGAGGAAACAGAGGCAGATAGAGATTAAGTAACTTGCCCAGGGTCATACAGCTATTAAGAATCGGAGGCTAAATTTGAACTCAGATCAGATTTATTCCAGGCACAGCACTCTATGAGGGCCTGAACCACCAAAGTAGTGGTTTTAAGTGGAGAAAATAAGATCAGAATTCAAGGGATATTATGGAGAATCAACAGGCCTTGATAATTCATTGGTTTTGGGTGGGAGAGAGGATAGAGAAGGAAGACTTAATAAAGAATTTGATGTTATGAATCTACCTAAGGGTGATACCCTCCAAAGAAATACAGTGGTTTGAAAAGGGCCAGGTTTAGAGAAGAGATATTGAGGGCAAGTTTATTTTTCTTTTTAAATTAATTTTTTCAATTAACAAAAATATTTTTTCTTTCCTTACTATTTCTTTCTCCTTAGAAAAAAGGAAAAATACAACCACTGTAAAAAAATGTGTAATCAAATAAAATAAATTCCTGCATTGACTGTGTCAAAAGAAATGTATATATGAGCTCATTTTCCTATAAAGTTTAGACTTCTAGTTAAATATCCAAGCAGATTTGCCCAGTAGATACTTGGCTTTCCAGAACTGGAATTTAGGAGATAAATTAGGACTGTTAAGAGACAGAGACAGAGAGACAGAGACAGAGAGAGACAGAGAGGCAGAGAGACAGAGATAGAGACAGAGAGAGACAGAGAGAGGTATGTGTGTTTGGATATTATCTCTTATGTAACTAATATTTGAACCCATGGAAGCTCATTAGAACACCAAGAGAAAAAGGAAGAATGGACAAAACCTTGGGATGAGCCTATATTTAGAGGTTAGGAGATAATAAAACAACTTAAGAAACTGAGAAGACAAAGAGAAGAAAAAACAGAAGAAAATAGTGCCATAGATATAAAGGAAAAACAACAGAAGAAGAGAGGCTAGAAGGAGTATTCACTAGTGTTGATAGCTACAAAACTCAAAGGGAATGTGTAACTGAGAAAAAAATCCATTAGATTTAGCAGTTAAGAGATCATTGGTAACCTCTGATAAAGCATTGTCACTAAAAATAGGAATATTAAAAAACAACACAAGGAGTTAGCTGATGATTATGTAAGTGATGAAGATTCAGAGGTAGTGAATGTTGCTTATTATCTCCAGTTTAGCAGTAAAAAGGGAGGTGAACTATAGGATAATAATTGAAGGAAATGCCAGGTTCAGATTTCATGAAGGATAACACATTTATGGGTAATGCTAAAAATTAGAACACTAAAAAGTACTGAATTACCTCATAGGAATCTGCATTCCCCTTAGGATTTCAGAACATTTTCATAAGAGGAATTTTTTAAAACTTTTATTTATTTTAGTTTAGTTTATAGAATAAAACAAGCATTTCCATAGCATAGTATAATAAAAATAAAAGGTGTTTGCTTTTGAAACTGCAAATCTCTTATGTACGATTTGCTATTTCTTTTAAATATATTGTAAAGTTATTATGTAAATTTCTTTTCTCCCTTTTTATCCTCATACTCTCCCCCTCGCTTTGGAGATAGCTATCAATAGGCATAAATATGTATATAATACATAAAACCATTCTTTACATACTTACATTTATCAGGTGTTTTTCTCTGGATGCAGATAGCATCTTCTTTCATATGTCCTTTGCAGTTAAATTGGGCATTTATATTAGTCACTATAACTTATTCGCTCAAAGTTGTCCTTAAAACAATATTGCCGTTTCTATATACAATGTTCTCATAAGAGGAAATATTAATTCAGCAATTGAATTAAAATGGTGCCTCAAGCTCCTACTGTGTACAAAGGACCATCTGATGAAGTGGCACTCCAAGTATTTTAATCTTGTGACTTTTCATATCCATCTACTATTGATATCTATTGGCTTTTCATTGTTGTTTTTGTAATTAACATCCTTTGGATTGAATTTCCTTTGATCTCACTCTTGCCTTGCCCTCTAACTCAATGTCCTGGCTACAGATAGCTATCCATGAAAGCTACTCTTAGTAGGAGCTTAGCAACCACAGGACTTGGCCATTTTATGTTGCTTGTATAATGAGAGAACAGTTTTAATAATATTTGAAATAGCTCATGCCTATATAAATCTATATAAAATATAATTGATAAAAATGTATCAAAGAGCTAGCCTGATTTGTTATTCTAATCCTGGAATGATGTGCCTTTTTTAGTTGGTCTATTAACTCTTTCCTAGATACTTTCTGTTCAGTCCATACTCCATGCCATAGACCTCATTTTACCCATTTGTGCTTTCTCTTGTTTGGTGCCTGAGAAATAGGACATCCACGTTAGAAAAAGTGGTTAGTATCATATCCAGTTTATAATGAGTTAAACACCTATTATCAGTATTAACCTATCTGATTTTAACCTAAAATTTGTAGCTATCTTGAGGTACAAGGGCCATCAATATATGTCATCTTCTTCAGAGATGTTGACTCTTGTCCTCATAATGATCTACTTACTATGTCATTTCACTCCTGATGTCTTAGAAAAAGCACTAAATTAAAGAGTTAGGAGAATTGGCTTCCAATCCAAGCTCTAACACTAGTGGTTATGGAAGAGTCACAACTGTTCTGAGTGCATTTTCATCATCTCTCAAAAGAGGATACAAATACTTGCCCCTACGTGCCCCTCCAAAGCTGTTGCACCAAAATTGTTTTATAAGCTTAAAGGGCTATGTAAAGGATGATGTACTCTTTGTTATTATTTTTACTGTGAACACTGTTATTGTGTTTGTTACTGTGAACATTGGCTTTTCTGAGAGGACATGGGGTACAGGTTTTTGTTATTCTGCAAAACATGATATAGTTCAGCTAATTTGCATGGCAGTAATATTCTATTTGTCATATACAACATAACATATTTAGAACAGTAGCAGGCCTTAGAATCATAGCCAAACCTTTTGGTTGCTTGGGGGAAAGAGGTGATTTTTTTTTAAGTTATAACACTAATCTAGTTATGGAGCTCCCTAGTAGGCCTTCCCTTCACCAGTGAAGACTAGCAACTGATCTGAAACTTAATCTTCCATGTGTCATGTATCTTTTTGACTATCTGGTGATAATGTGGATGCCTTCTCAGGGTGTTTAAATTCATATAAAATTTATGAGATTACAAAGGAAACCAACTATATTGAATAACAATTATAAAATGGAAAAGTAAATGAATTTTTGGACCCTAGGTTAAGAACCAAGATACAACTCTCTCAATGAACAGAATGAATTTAGTGTTTTCTTTGGGAAGTAAAGAAGCACATATTTATCTTAACACATGCTTTATTGACTCATTTTCACAATATTCTCAAAGATCATCACAAATATAGTAGATTGTGAACCCATCCCACCTTAAGAGAAACTTGAAAGTTGCTCAGCTTTTGTTCATGTCACTCTGGTAGACTTAAATGACCAGCAAATATGCCTTGACTCATGTCTTTCCAGGCAATTTTAAAGCATGGAGGCAAATGGAGTAGTTTTCCTTGATGAGATTGCAGACAAGTAATAAAGATGTATTATATTCTGCTTCAGTTCGCACCAAGCATGGTCTTAGTGTTGAGCCATAAGGAGACTCAATTTCAGAAATGGAAGATGAGATTAAAATGGTGTAAAGGGAATAAAGAGTGTTCTGGTAAATAAATGAAAATGTGTAACTGTTATAGCAATAAATCACAGTAAGTGTGTTCAACCTCAACACTAAGGAACTTCTCCAGAGAGAAAACAATGTTATTTTATTGACAGCAAATTAAACTGTTACACTTTTGAGTGCCCCAGTAAGCTCTTGCCTTTCCTTTTCACCACCATTGCATCTATTTTAATTATATGTATGACAATTGATAAACAGTATAAGCTAAGAAAGTCCCATCAGTAGAGTATCTGGCGACTGCTTTTCTCCTTTACATAAAAGTTCATGTTGAAGCGAGTTTCATCAAGCTACATGATCTGGGAAAAGAGAAGTTGCTTTAATGACAATTATTTTTGAGAACATACTTTCAGATGGATAGGAGCCTGGCATAATGCATTGAAACCTACCTTTGGGGCCAGAAAGACTTGGTTTCCCATAAAACCTCCATCCTCTAGCAGGTCATTTAACTCTCTGTTCCTTCAGGCAACCCTGTCTGTACACCAGAGATTCTGAATCTAGGATGTATGAACTTGCGGGAGGTTTTCTTAACACATTAATAAGTGTAATTCAGTACCAATATTTTCCTTTGCCATCCTATGCATTTTATTTTATGCATTTAAAATCATTTTTGAGGAATCTGTAGATTCACTAGACTGCTAAAGTAGTACATAGCACAAACACACACGCATGCGCACACACACACATGCATGCACACACACACACACACACACACACACACACAAACTTTAAAGATATATTGCATTGGGTAGACCACCAGAATAAGGTGGTCAAGGGGCAGAGGGGAAGGACAAGTAAAAAGAGAAAATTGCTAACATAAAAAGAGAGATGATTTCATAGGAGAAAGAGTTAGAGGGGGGGTGGCTAGGTGGTGCAGTGAACAGAGCATTGTGAAGCCAAGCAACAGTAGATTCCCAAAAGAATGCTACTGTGAACAGCTTTTAAGATTCAGATTACACAGTAATAGTGAACACTCTGTTTATTCCATTGCAAATCAAGACTCAGTACAATATTCACAGTATCAACAATTCACAATATTATATACAATATTTAATACAATTATATACACAAAAATTATATACAATATTATATACAATATTCCCTAAGAGGGAAACCAGTTTAACACTTAAAGATTCAATCAATAAAGTTACAAAAGAATCACCTGGTTTCCCTAATAGGGAAACCAGCTTAACACTTAAAGATTCAATCAATCAATTAACAATATGCTGATCTTCCACTCATGGGACAACCATTAACTTTAGTTTCCTAATACAATCCTTAGAAAACCACATAAACTTTCCACCCCTTGATTTTAACAAACCTCACTTTAGTCCAAGGGGAGGCCTTTTCTTCATTTTGACTCTGGGTAGTCTCTCTGATTCCCTGGATCCTCTTCCCTGGTCCTAGCTCCATCCTGAATCTGCCGAACAATCACCTAGATTCAGGAGCTGACAGCTGCCAGGCTCTTGTCCAGTTCTAAGAGATGAACAGCTCCCAGGTTCTTGTCCAGTCCTCAGAGCAATCCCTGGCACACACTGAAGTTCACAAGGTTCAGCACACCTCAAACCCTTCACCACTTCCCTTGCCTGGAACTCAAGGATCAGCCAGGCCATGAACAAACAAAGTCCTACCTTGTTCATGTCTCAGTCAGCTTCTAGATACTGGGAGAGGAACTCTCTCTCTCTCTCTCCCTCTCTTTCTCAGCTGACTTCA
>CM053597.1:121111846-121132755 GCA_028646575.1 Pseudocheirus occidentalis | reverse complement strand
AATTCTCCTTTATATACAGCACTGGCCTCCTGTCTCAGCCAATAGCCTTCTTCCAAGTCAACAGGGGAGTTCACACCTTTTCAACAATGGACAGAGTTCATACCTTCTATACTTAGCCCTAAGTTACTAGGTGCTACTTAGCTCTGGGCTACTAAGTGCTAAGTATATGATAAACTGATTACCATTACAAGCACCTGCCCTGGAGTCTGGAGGACCTGAGTTCAAATCCGACCTCAGACACTTAATGCAAAATGAGCCATATGACCTTGGGCAAGTCACTTAACCCTAATTGCTCTATCTTCCTCCCTCCAAAAAAAAAGTTAGAAAATTCTGGTCTGACTAGTTAGCTGCCTATGGACAGAATTGCCAGGGAATCAGTCTGGGTTCAGCTTTTCTTTGAATCAGATTCCTAGTTATCAACTCTTTTATGGTGGCAAAGTATTGGAAGTTGAAGGCATGTCCATTAATTGGGGAGTGAAGATTGTAATGGAATACTATTGTGCTATAAGAAATGACTAGCAGGATGATTTCAGAAAAAACCTGGAAAGACTTACACAGACTGATACAGAATGAAGTGAGCAGAACTAGAACACCATACACAGTAACAGCAATATTGTGTGATGCTCAGTTGTGAATGACTTAGCTGTTCTCAGCAATACAGTGGTCCAATACAATTTCAAAGAATTATAATGAAAAATGTTATCTGCCTCTGGAGAAAGGACTGATGAAGTCTGAATGCAGATCAAAACATACTGTTTTTCACTTTGTTTTGGGGTTTTTTTGACCTGGGTTGTCTTTCATAATATGACTAATGCAGAAATACATTTTGCATCTTTGTTGCACATATATAACCTGTATCAAATTCCTTATTATCTCAAGAAGGGGGAGGGGTCGAAGGGAGGGAGAAAATTTAGAACTCAAAAAAAGATGTTAAAAAATAATTTTTACATGTAATTGGGAAAAATTATTTTAAAAAAAAATACTTAGCTATTCTTATAGCATACTTGAAAAGGATGGCCAATTTTTAAACACAGTTGAAATCCATGGCCCAAAGCCTATGTTAAAAGAGGTCTAGTATGATCAAAGCTATGTTTGTGGCATATGATTTTGACTTCATATGTGAGATAAATTGAAAGAGAGAAAGGCTAGAGATGCCAAGAGAGGAGTCTGAGAAGACATTAAAATTATTTGAACCTGAAGTTGCCATCATCATCATCAAAGGCAAACATTTATTAATTACCTGTGTTTTCTCAATGGGGAGATAGGATATACACATAAAAATAGTGTGTCCTATATTGCAATAAATAAATGAAAACGAATAAGAGTGCAGAGAAGAGAGCATTCCTTGAGGGTCAGCAGAGTTGAAGCAAGGTGCCACAGGGAATATGGGATTTAGAACTGAGCCCTGAAGGAAGAAAGGAAGAGACTTAAATTCAGCAAGAGGAGGCTGTGAGTGAGCAAAGGCAGAGAGTGAATAGGTCCATTTAGTGAAATGCAGTAGATGGGCTTTAACAGACAGGAGTGGGAAATAAAGATAGGAAATCCACATACAAAGCAGAGGTTAGAGAAACTTGAGTGTCTGGTCATAAAGTTTAGACTTTGTGCAGTAGAAAATTTGAAGGTTTTGATTGGAAGCATCCTGTGTCCAGGGTGTGTTTTAGTAAGATGAGTCTTGCAGATCTATAAATGGCTCATGCAAGGGAAAGGTTCAAGGAAAGGCAGCCAGAAAATAAACAGTTGATATAGTCTAGGCAGGAGGTGATGAGTATCTACATTGAAGAGATATTACAGAGGAAGTCATAGCAAGACTTCATGACTAACTAGATGATGAGAATCTAGACATTTTTAGCAACAATATTGAATAGGAATGGGCACCACTTTCTAGAGTCTGCTCTTAAGAGAGTAATACTATAAGTAGCTGTAGGAAGCCATCTTGCTATGACTAATTTAAAGGAATCCGAAGCCAGCTCCACAGGGTCATGAATAAAAGCCCTCATTTGCCAGCAAAATTTTGTGAATGCTTTGCAGAATTTGTCAACTCATTATTTGAACCAAACCAAACCTCTGATTTAGATTACATATTGCCAGTGACCATCAATTCACTACTGCCTCTCACACACCACATCACCAGCAACTGACTAGTGTTTCAGTGTCAGTATTCATAACTCTTTGCATGAGAACCTTCCGGACTTTTCCTTTCCTTCCTTCCTGTTCCAAGAGGTTCCAGTTTTCATCATGAATGGAAGGTCTTCATTTCCTATCCATGACAAGTATTAAGCAAGTCATTTAACTCTGCTGAACCTATTTTCTCATCTGTAAAATAAGTAGGTTTAGATATTTCCCCAGGTCCCTTCTAGCTCTAAATCTGTGAGCCATTGATCCTTTCCCCAGTGCCAGGCAGAACAGTGCTAAGAAAGCTAAAACTGAGACATGGGAGTGTTTTGCTTCAATCCTTTCTTGATGTTTCTAGTTCTGTTGAACTAGACTATTGAAATTTGAGAGCCATTTATTTCACCAATAAGAATATCACTGGCACTTGTCTGACCATCATGGAGCTAAAAGAGCCTTCATACTCTTAGGGTTTCAGAAAGAGAGTTCTTGAGGGATTTCTCTCTTTAAGAGTAGATTTATTTTCTTAATTATCTCTTTTTCCATGCCATATGGGACATATGTAAATGTTTGACACAGCAACTTCTCCAGAGGACAACCTAAGGTGCCTCCACTATTAAATGTAAGCTTTGGCATCTGTTAACTGTACAACAATTTGATATAGCAGATCGTGCCAGGTAAGTACCATGCTATGTAATCAAGGAATATATAACATAGATTCACACATACATGTATACAATCACTTTATATCCACACATTATTATTTTGTAATATAAAAGTTGAAGTTAAACATACAAGTTAAAATGTACATTTGCAAGTTGAGATTGGATGCCAAAAAATCTACCCTGATTTGTGGTGACTTTCATTGACCTACCTACAGACACCTGCATGTGTCAGTACAAATTGGGTTAGTTCAGCAGTACCATATGTGGATGGATTTGAAGCCCAGGAGCACTTAGAATAAATGGTTTCAGTGGGTTCCATTTGGTTAACACCAGGACAGTGAGATGCATCTTGCTTTGGCAAATTTCCATCATCTGTTTTCCTCAAGTTTGCTTATTTATTTTAGGGACACTGCCATAGATAAACTTTGCATTTATTAAAAAAATGACAAAGCAAAGTCTATGGCATAAAATATGAAAATGTAATAATGTGTAAACTTATCCTTGGAGTAGAGAATAATGAGAGTGAGATGCTTACAGAAGGAAACACAAAATTGCTTCCAACTTGTTTTCAAGTATGTTACTATATCTCTTTTCATGGCATATATATAGGGATATGTAGGGTTGTGTAAGTCATTTTGAAAAGTTCAGGCACCACTCAAACTGACAGCATGTACCAAGCTAAAAAGGACTGTCTTTTGTTTTCTCAGTTGTAAGCAAATTTCATTTGGTGGAAGGGCCTTTTTAAAAGAATGGAAAGATTATCATACATCGGAATTTTAAATATATGAAAAATAACAGTGCTTCTGAATTCTGGTTGCATTATCAATTATTTACAAATGAGAACAAAAAGTTTTCCAAACATCCACTATGTATTTTGTTTCTTTGTTGCTTTCTGTTGTCATCAGCACTTTTTTTTTAGTTTCATGAACTACTCTATTAATTACATGCATTTCCCCCTTCTTTATCCTCGGCTTTGTTGAACAATGTTCTTGGCTATAAAGACATTGACTTTCTTTTTCTTTCTTGTGCTGGTTTTCATTTCTTGAGGATCATACCTTTCCATTATTCTATTTTTACCTATTATAATCAATACAATCAGAAAGCAAACTAATTATGCTTTACTTCATTAGAAACTGGGAATGAGAACTTCTATCACCTCACCTTTAGATTAAAATTGAAATCAGATAACCTGAGAAAAAGTATGCATATAGGAGACAAACAGATGAATAAGAATATTATACCAGTAGTTACATGGACAAAAGATATTACCATCTTATTCAGGTCCAGGGTGAATGCATATTCAAGATAAAAAATTATCAACAAGTAATTAGGATAAAATCTCCACAATGGTACCTAGGGAACTAAGAACCTATTGCTTTCTCTAACTCATCAGCCAAGGCTTTGTAGAGCAGTTATATTGTCAAGAATTGCTTTAACGGACCAAAAGATAGCTTGGTGAGAGGTCAGGGAGATAGTTTTATGTGCATGTCATCATGTTAGAGATTAAAAGGACTGAATGTAGTGAGCCATCAAAGGTCACTGGAAAGGAGTTCCTGCTAGCAGCCATGTCCCATGTCATGTTTTTCTCTGGTCATACTATCTATGTCCTGTGTTGTCCTGGAAAGCAATGTGATGTCTGTTTTCTAGATAAGCCCTCTACTTGCATCAAAAAACTTAATCCTGTCTATTATTTTATCCTATCTTTTAAAAACTCATCACTACTCATATTATATTGTATTTCAAGTCAAGTCCACAAGCATTTAGTAAATGCTGAGAATACAAAAATGAATGAAAATGAAGTCAGTCCCTCCCTCAAGGAGGTCACATTCTAATGGGTGGAGACAACATATAAAAGGATGCTAAAAAGAGCGTGAACCTAACTAAGTAGGGCCATGGTGAAGAAAAAAAATATCAAAATATTGAAATGGTTAAAATATTTTTTAACCATTGATTGCCTACAGGAGCTGAGATGTGTTGATATTTAAGAAACCAGTGTTGGAGCCACTGGGTGACACAGTAGACAGAGTGCAGACCCAGGAGCAGGGTTTGTATTTATACTATGACTTTCCCCAAAAGTTGACCTTGTTTACTCTTGCATTTGCCCCTCACATTCCATTTCATAGCAATGCTGAAGATTTCCTCATTGCAGAATTCAAAGAATATAGTTGATTTCTCTTCTTCATGCCTGTGTGGTTTTTTCATCCCATGACCTATTGCTTACTCTTAATATGGCACTTAGACTCCTCTTCAACTTAAGACTTTTGGCTCTTTCCTTACTTTTTTCTAACATGCGTATTTGGGTTACCTTAGGAAACTCAGTATTTGATGCAATAATTATATATACATATACATATATATATATAGCTAAAAGTAGATAATAATGCCTCTTACTTTAAAGTCACAGATTAGGGGGTGGCTAGGTGGCGCAGCGAATAGAGCACCGGCCCTGGAGTCAGGAGTACCTGAGTTCAAATCCGGCCTCAGACACTTAACACACAGAGAAAAAACTAGCCATGTGACCTTGGGCAAGTCACTTTATCCCAACTGCCCTCCAAAAAAAGGCAAAAAATAAAAAAGAATAAAGTCACAGATTAGCACTTGCTCAGCCAAAACTTTTTTGCATTCACTACCAAAATGATAAAACTGCACTCTACTAAAAATATTAGCAATTTTTTTTTATCTTGATGAGTTTCAGTGTAGGGAACTCATGATAAAGCAGTTCTTCCTTTCAATGCAGATTTGTGATCCACCAGTATTTTAGGGTTTCAGATAGTTGTATAAGGCATAAGGCACTTGATTTGAAATCAAGAAGACATCTTGAACCTGAGTTCAAATTCGACCTGATGCTAAATAATTGTACCAGCTTGGGCAGGTCACATTACCCTGTTTGCCTCAGTCTCTTCATCTGTGCAAAGAGCTAGAGAAGGAAAGAGCAAACCACTCCAATATCTTTGCCAAGAAATCCCCCAATGGGTTCACAAAGGGTCAGACATGACTGAAAAATGACTGAACATACACATACATCCTTAGCCTTTCACTATTTTCACCAAACTCTAGTACCTTGTAGGTGGCATAATGGTAAAAAGATTGTAAAAGTCTGAGTTCCTCCATTTTTTTTGTTAGGAATCTTAGATATATCATTGAATCTTGCTAAGCTTCTGTTTCTTCACCTGAAAAATTATGGGATTAGACTAAATCACCTCTAAGACAAGATTCCCCCCAGTTCTCTATCAAAGATCCTTTGTATATCAATTCCTCCATCTTCAATTTTTATCAGTGTATTCACAGCAGATGCTTAATGAAAACTTAAGCTACCAGTTCAGTAGTGAGTAATATTTTCTACAAAGCATCCCAGATTGCAGCAACTCAAGCTGAACAGAACAAAGACAAAGCATCTCATCATCTTTTCACTACTCTCCCCTGTGCCCAGCTGTCCCATGACAGAGGGTACCACTATTATCTCTCTGATATCCCAAGCCAGGTACCTCAAAGTAATCTTTGAAATATCTCTGTCCCATAAGGATGGACTCAGTCCCAAAATTCTTCCACTTATTCCTGCATATCATCTCCTATATCTGACCTCTCTCCTTACCACAGCCACCTTAGTCAGTGATCATCTCTGCCTCAATTATCACACAAGTTTCTTTGATGTATTTCCTGCAGTCAGCATAATTTTTTTCCAGTCTGTCCACACTGACACCATGAAAATCACTATGTCTGCCTATTACTTTGGCCATGCTTCCCTTTTTTGAAAGCCAAGCAATGACTTCCCCCTGAAGGAAATCCAAGAGCCTCATCCAATACTTAAGAAGGTGCCACTGAGAAAATGTGTGTGGTATTTTTTTAATGTCAGAATTTGCCTCCCCATAACTTATCTAAATCTCTACATTTCCATCTGTTATACTCTAGCACCAACTGGTGAACTTTCTACAACTCACCATTTGTTTTTTCTTGTTCTGAAAGTCTTTCCCCTCCATTATAGAACACTATACCCCTCAGCTGTAGTCTGACATCAAGTTTTTTGTGCAAACCATTGGTAGATTATGGCAACATTACATTTGAAATCTTGCCAGTAGCAAGCTAAAAAGCCACATTTTTGGGGACCATGCTGGGTTATCATGGCAGGAGATCATTCCCTTCCCAATCCCCACCTACTGTGACTTTGAATGGCCTCAAAAAGGGGAGCTTTGCAATATAATGGGGCTACTCAATGGAAGTGTTGATGTTACCTGTTTGGGAAAAAATGTGAATCATTCTTTTCATAAATAAATTGCCTTTTTAATTGCATATGGGAGAAATCTTTCTGTTAAAATCCATGTGCACTTCTTAAACTCCATCAGGTTCAGACAGGTTGGCTTCCATTCAGAGTTAAAGGGCTGGAATCAGATGCATTTTCCCCAGGTTTAGCTGGAAGAAAAATAATTTCAGCAAGCATGTCACAATTTTTCTGAAACTGACAACAGATCCCCAGTAGTTAAAACAAGCCTTCACTTGGAACTTAATTACCATTCTGGATCAGATACTGACAATAATTTACTCTCCTTTCTGGGATTGACTTTCATCCTTAACAGAATGTCTTCTTTATTTATTAATAAAAATAATTTTCTGATTTCTCTTCCATTTTGATCCCCTGCTATACTCTTTCCTTTCTTCTATTATTTCTCCTTTTTTATCAACCTGTTGTACCCACTACCACCACCCCTGGCCCAGGACAGCAACATTGCTTGGTGGGGGTAGATAAATATAAATTTCACCCAATAAGCCCTTTGGAGACAGATGAGGGAAGAAATAAGCACCTATTTACAATGGCCTAAAAAAAAAAAAAGAACTGTTTCCCTAACCTGATTTTTTTTTCACATTCTACTTTTTAAGTGGTCACAATAAATATTGTAAGAGCTTCATGGAAAAAGGAATATAGAAAGGCTGAGGGAGGAATTGAAAGGCAAGAAAATGGAGTGACTAGTGAGAATAGTGTTGGCCATGGGCCTGTTGAAATTTTATAAGAAAAATATGAAAGTTCTGAGTACCTTGACATAGGGTTGGATAATTTTTTTTTTCTTTTAAAGACAGTAATTCTTTCAGGATAAATAATTTTAGTTACCAATGAAATTTGTCAACTAAAGAGATTTTTGGATAGGGATAGACAGAGACTGTACCTATGAATTTCATTGGTATAGGGAATTCTAGCTAAGGCTGCTTCCTCTCTCTACCAAAGCAGGTCAGCCCCTCTTCTACAATTTACAGCCTTAAACAATTGCCTACCTCTTTAAGAGATCAGATGACTTTCCCAGGATTACATAGCAAGCAAGTGTCAAAAAAGGGACATGAAAAGAAGAATAGGTTTTCTAGGCTTAAGTCCAGCTTTCTGTTCACTATGCCTCTCCAAAAGCATTTTACTTAAGTTAATTTTCTTCAGCACACTTATATTATTACAGTGGCTTAGGAACAAAATTCACCTCTTCTTTTCATATTACTAATCAGTAAATCATTTACTGTTGCTATCCTACATAAATACATGCACATATATTACAGGTATATGAATATATGAATATAGTATATATATATATATATATATATATATATATATATACATATATATATATTATTTGGGAGAAGAATTTGAAAGGATTTTGGCAATCCCACAACACAGTAAAAATAGAAGCACTTACTCTGATGTCTGAAGAACTATATTCAAATTATGCTTCTGACTGCTTGTGTGATCTTGGACCAGGCATTCATCTTCCCTGAACCTTAGCTTCCTCATCTCTAAAATGAGGTGGTTGTACTAGATGGCCTGTGATGTCCACCATCACTGTAAATCTTTTCATCATCATGTGAAGGTACCTGTTTAGTGAAAAAAGAAAAAAAAGTAAAAGAAGATTAGTTACAGAGTCCAAAAAACTGCAGTTGAATCCAACTTTTGACTTCCTATGTTACCTTGTGCACCCTCTGTGGACCCTGGTTCTTTAATCTATAAAATGATACTGTTGGGCTAGAGGACATCTAAGTTTTTTGTCCCAACTCATTGTCTATGATCATGGGTAATGAATATTAGGGCTAAGAATGAGACCTGTGATTTCATTGATATAGGGAATTCAGAGATGAAGGAATTCTCTCTCTCAAAAGAGATTAAGCACCTTCCTTGAAACCTGGGCTGAGAGAATTGCCTAAAGTACTAAAAATTCAAAGACTTCCTTGGGTTTACATAGCTAGTGTGTGACAAAGGTGAGTCTTAAACCCAGGTTACTTGTTCCAAGGCCAGTTTTCCATCCACTATGTTGCCTCAACTGTACATTAGTCAGTAGTCAGTAAATAGTTTATAAACATTTATTAAACTCCTCCTATGCATCAGACATTGTGATAACTTCCCAGTATACAGATACAAAAAAAGGATAGTTCTTGGGGGAGTACCTGATGGCATGGTGGAGAAGTTACAGGGAGTAGGGCAAAGCAAGAAATGTCTTAGCTGAGCTTTATCTTCAAATAGAGGTTTGAAGTTCATGGCCCTACATTCCAATCAGAATGCCAGAAGGTAGTAAGGAGGTGGAATACCAAGGCTGATGAAATCTTGCAAGATGAAGAGTTATCTCTAATAATGAGCTTCCTGGGATATGGTAAAGAAGTTAGTTATTAGCTTTAATTCTGAATTCCAAGTAATTATAAAATGAAGAATAAGAGGAGGAAGAAGAAGAAAAAGTAGTAGGAGTAGGAGTAGGAGTAGGAATAGTAGCAGCAGCAGCAGCAGCAGCAGTAGAAGTAGTAGTAGTAGTGGTGGTAGTGGTGGTGGTAATAGTGGTAGTAGTAATAGTAGTAGTAGTAGTAGTAGTAGTAGTAGTAGTAGTAGCAGTAGTAGTAATAGTAGTAGTAGTAGCAGTAGTAGTAGCAGCAGCAGCAGCAGGAGCAGCAGTTGTTGTAGTAGTTAACAAAGGCATAACAGAAATCTTAACAACTCTAGTTCTGTAAAAATGGAAACTTATGTATAAAACCACACCTATAGGGGCAGCTAGGTGGCACAGTGAATAAAACAGCAGCCCTGGAATCAGGAAGACCTGCCTCAGACACTTAACACTTACTAGCTGTGTGACCTTGGGCTAGTCACTTAACCCCAATTGCCCAGCCTTCCCCCATCCAAAAAGCAAAAAAAAAAAAAAAAACCCACACCTTTAGATTGGTCAGGGTTCTCAAAGCTTTGACCATGGATAGGAAAATAAAAAGAGCTGCCTCAGCCACTACATCGTTCTAATGAAGACAGCAGATGCAGAGGCTCTCCTTCACTCTGGTGTAGTTTCTAGCATAACATGTTCTCTAGTTCTTCTCCATTTTCTACTTGCTATTTTGTTTGAATGAATGGTTTATTCACTATTTACTATTCATGATAGTCTTTTGTATAAACAGCATTCAATAGAAAGGATTTGAACTGACAAGGTTTAGCTAAAAGTCTATACTTCCCTTCAGGAGCCATCAGGGAAATAGCTTTTGTTCTGAACTTATTGTACCCCACCCCCCAGATCAGCAGATTGCTGGATGAGGATAGATAAATATAAATCTAGCCCAATAAGCCCTTTGTAGAAAGATGAATAAAGGAATAAGCACCTATTCACAATCCTCTTGTTACCCTCAAAGCAAAAGTTATATTCTCCCTTGGAGAGGAATGCAACTGATTCTAGACATATATCTAGCCATACTTTCTATGACCTTCATTGATAGAATTAGACAGCCCATGTGGACACACTGCATCTTACAGGGCACATATACCTTATAAGCAAAAAGTTTTTATGTCATTTCCTAAGTAGTCTTTCTAAGAAATTTGGAATGAGATCACAAATGAGGATGCAGTATGATGCAATAGAAAAAATGCTGGATTTGGATTTTGAGCATCTGAATTCAACTACCCTTGTGACATTGGACAGTTAATTTAATTATGTTATGGGCCTCAGTTTCTTCAGCTTATGGATGCAAGTTTCCCTGATACGAGTGAGTTTTCTCTAAGAAAACTAATTTCTAAGAGTCCTGGAAATGTTTCCTTAAGCCCTATTTTATACAGCTTGTTCCAAGAGCTCAGAGGACCTGGAGATAGTAGTGTCCCACAAATCAATGATGCTTCTTCCGGCCTGGCCCCTGTGTCCATCAAACAAGAGGTTAGTTGCTGTAAAAAATACATCTACAGTCCCTGTAACCATCAATACTCACCACTGATCAACTTATATCAATGGACAGGTAAACCCAAGATCCAAAGGAGTAACAACCACCACCCCCCAACAAAAATAAATAAACCAAAAAAGCCTAATTCTGCTTCTTTCCCATGCCCTAAAAGTCAATATACAGGTGATGAACTCCAGTGGAGGAGGCACCACTTATTCCTACCAACTGCCAACCTGCTACTACAGTGATGGCAAGGCAAAGCATATTTCAGACAAGCTAAGCCATTGCCTTAACATTAACTACAACCTCCCCATTGATGTGAAAGGAGGCAACCTAGAGACTCTGAACCAAAGAGCCCTCCTAATAGCTGGACCACAAACCCTGCTTCTACTTTGCCCTCAACAGTCATAATCCAGGGAATCAACCTTTATGAAACTATGACCTTGCAAATTCTTCTGCAGTTGTTATAGATTCTGTCTCCATTGCAGTCATTGCTAAGAGGTATCATCTGCTTAGCCATTGAACCCTAAAGATAATGAATGAAGTTTTTCCATTTCACTTAGAGTTGAAACTTTCTGTATTTATTGCATCCCCCCATGAAGATGTGAGCTCCTTGAGAGAAGGAACTTATTTGTTTTCTCTCTTAATATCCCCAATACTTAGCATAGTGCTTTGTACTTAGTAAGCACTTATAAATGCTTTTTCATTCATTTATTGATCCCCATAAGACCAGGATCTATTGTTTTAGAAGGGTCAGTATCCCCAAGAAAGGACACGTTTCAGTAATTTGACTGGAAGCATGTTGCTCTGGGAGTCTGGAGAACTAGGTTCAAATCCATACTTTAACACTAATTCTGAGTCTCTGATTCCTCCCCTACAAAATGAGAAGTTTTGTCAAGATGATCCTTGAAGTCCTTTTTTTTGCTTTGACAGTCTTTGAATCTGGCAGGCCCAGACTCAATTGGATTCTAAGTCAATTCAGCCTAAATTTCAGCAAGAGTTGAATGAACCTTCATTGATAATTGAGAACCAGTCAATTCTCCTTTCTGAAGTCTCAGTTTCTTCCTCTGTAAAATCCAGACGTGATTCTAGATGATCCTGAAAAACCTTCCAACTCTAACATGATATTTGAGACTGTGGAGGTGGGTTGATTTGAGACTCTTTCACCTGCCCTCCCAAAGCTTCTGCTTACTATAAAAGTTACTACTTGATCCTACTATTCTAGTCCTCAGCAATAATTTATCTATTAGTCCTCTTTAAATTCTGTCTTATAAATTATATTATCTATAATATATTTCCAAATCACTTCTTCTAAGCAAAGGTGTAAGAAGCCTCTATATAAACTAGTAAGGGACTTTTATGGACTTTAATTAGGTATCCCTCACAATTTTGTGTCATCTACAAATGTGATGAGCATGACATCTACACTGTTTTTCCTAGGGAATGTTAAATAGTACAAGGCAAAGAACAAATCCTTTGGGTGTTTCACAAATGATAACTTTTCAGGTTGACAAGTTGTTCCTAATATTATTTTTAATCGAAATTCACATTTTTTGTCTTTGTGATTTAGGGGCAAAAAATAGAAACATTTTGGATGAATAAATATATGTTGATTTCCTGTCCAAAATACATGGGAATTTAACTAATATGATGACACACTCTTATACATGTATAGCATATATCCCTAATCTATATAAGGTGTTACATTCATGTATTATAGATATATATCCATATATAAATGTATAAGATTTATCAGATATTATGGGCTCAAATTTGTAAGTAAATATTATTTTAATTAACAAAGAAAAATCTTCGGGTTAGGTAGTTTTAAATAGCTGATGATTCCTGTGAAAAATCAGAGTTTTGGAACTAAGTGAATTATTAGTCTCAGTCCATCAAATATTTGCAGAGATTCAAAGATGCATTTTAAAGATGGGCAAAAGAAAACTGAACATCTGAAGGATAGGCTCCTGGCAAATGGATGCCACTAAAAAGCATTGAAGGGCCTAATTATTTTGATGGTGAATTCTCTTCCTCACCCGGATGCACGTATTTGGGTATGTTTGACAGTGTACCAGCATAGCCTTTGAGTAGATCTAGCTAAATCTCCACAAACTAACCTGTGCTATTCTGTAGGGAGTTGTCAAATAATTTATATGAAAGAATAAGTATTATCATGTGATGCAGTATCAAAGCAGTTGCTTGTGTGAAAACCAGCCAGGTGTAGGAAGTGTATATCAAGTAGTCATTTGATTCGTCTCTTTGGAAAAATTGGAGAACATGATGAGCAAAATTATGAAACCTAGGGAGCAACTTCTATGGATATCTATTAGTAAAATGGAATTTGATGGGTGTGAAGTCTGTAGATGTTTATTATTTCTGCATTCACTAAATCTGCTGTGGATTATTCATAATGTTGGGGGAGGGGAGAGAGGTTAATGTATAAACTTTATTTTTATTCTGTCAGCTTGAAATGGCAAGGGAGCATTTATCTCTTCAAAATCTAAAGGTCATTCACTAATGCCTCAGGGAATTGGAGAAGGCTAGGTTTCCATTAAAATGTTAATACAGTCTCTTAAGGATTTTTTTTTTAGCCAGACCTATAATTTCATTGATATAGGGAATTCCCAGTGAGAAATCATCCTCTACCATTTACTTCTTTACCACTAGACAGCAAGTTAGTGGTACAATGGATAGAACACTCATCTTAGAGAGTGAAAGACCTGAGTTCAAATCTAGTCTCAGCCCCTTATTAGTTGTGTGACCTTGGGCAAGTCAGTTAACTTCTCTCTACTCAATGTCCTCATTCATAAAATGCAAATAATAATAACACCAACCTTTCAGAATTGGTGTAAGAATAAAATGAGATGGTATTTGTAAAGCACATTGCAAACCTTGAAGCTTTATATAAATGTAGCTTTTTTTTTACTAATTATATTATTAATTAGTTGATACTTATTATATAACTTATACAAATTAGCAACTATTCTATAATTTACCATCTTAGCACCTGGTATACTGAGTGTGTGTGACTTGGCTGGGGTAAGAATGGACAATGTTTGACAGACTTGAGCCTAGGTCTTCCTAGCTCTAAATAAGGTACACCCTCTACCCACTATACCAGGCTGATACTCTGTCTCTGTCTTTCTCTCTCTGTCTCTCTCTGTCTCCCTCTTTGTCTCTGTCTCTCTGTCTCTGTGTGTGTCTCTCTCTCTGTGTCTTTCTGTCTCTCTCTGTGTCTCTTTGTCTCTCTCTGTCTCTGTGTCTCTCTGTCTCTCTCTGTGTCTCTCTCTCTCTCTCTTCCTATATCTCTCTCCCTCTCCCTCTCTCTCCCTCGTTGCCTCTTCCCCTCATTTGCTGCAGTGTTGGATCATTTAAAAGCAGTAAGAACATGACATGATCAACATTTCCTAGTGACAAAATATATGCATGAGAAGAAAGTATTCAATTGATGTTTATGGTATTCACTGTACACTTAATTAAGGAAATCTTTATTTCTCCTGCTTACAGTATTCACTTAATGAGAAAATAGTGTTATCATTAAACTACTGAAAATGCCTCATATCAATATATTTTCCAAAATGTGTAAGAATAAGGTAATTGAAAATACCTTTGCTCTTAAGGTTTATGCCTTCTGCCTGTTAATTTAAATAATTCAGAGCTTCTTTTATTGGTCCTCTCACTGCTTTGGAGAAAAAGGCATAAATTGTCATTAGTGTCCTCTGCCCCCACCTTTAAACCCTGAGCCCCAGATATATCTGTTCTCCAAGATTAAGAGCTAAAAGTATCTCAGGTACAACTTCATAACTATCAGAATGGCTAATATGACAAAAAAGGGAAAATGTTGAATGTTGGAGGGGATGTGGGTACATTGGTACACTAATGCACAGTTGGTAGAGTTATGAACTAATGCTGCCATTCTGGAAAGCAATTTGGAACTATGCCCAAAGAGCCATAAAATTATGCATTCTCTTTGATCCAGCAATACTACCGCTAGGTCTATGTCCCAAAGACATCAAAAAGAAAAGGAAAAGGACCTATTTGTAAAAATATATTTATCATAGTTCTTTTTGTGGCAACTAAGAATTGGAAATCAAAGGAATGGCCATCAGTAGGGGAATGGCTAGGTAAGCTGTGGTATGTGATTGTAATGGAATATTATTGTACTGTAAGAAATGACAAGCAGGATAATTTCAGAAAAAAACTGGACTTACATAATCTGATGTATAGTGAAGCGAACAGAACATGGTAAACAACAACAGCAATGTTGTTCACCGAAGAACTATGAATGCCAGCTCTCAGCAATAGAGTAATCTAAGACAATCCCAAAGGACTACAGAAAAAGTATTGATACTGATTGAATACTGAATGAAACATGCTATTTTTCACTTTCTTTCAGTTTTTCTTTTATTCATGTCTTCTTGTAACAAAATAATTAAAGTGGAAATGCTTTATATAATTGCACATGTATACCCTATATCTGATTGCTTACCATCTCAGGGAGGATGGAGGGAAAGAATTTGGAACACAAAACTTTAAACAAAAATATTTTTAAAAAAATTTTTTTAAGTATCTCAGGTTGTTCCATCTCTTCCCAAGTTGTGAATCCTCTGCACTTTTCAATGACATTCGGAAACTCCTTTCAAGACCTTTTGTTTTGATAATGGGTTAAAATTGCTTCAGTGTATTCTAAATGTGTGTGTCTTTTCTTCTGTAATACATTTAAAAGCATGGTATGGTTGATGTGGTAAAAAAGTGTCTTCCATGTTACCTCATGAAATTTAAACACATATATAATTGTCATTGTTACTGTTTAAAGCTCTGGAGGCAGGGGCCAGACCCTCTCCCCCAAATTTAGCCAAGTTCCACTGACCTTTCCCTTTGTCCTTGGCTCTTATGGGTTGATAATCCTGGAAACTACCACAGCTGCTGGTGATCCACTCTCCTGAAAGCTCCAGCCATGGCTTGTCCTGGACACCCTTGGGCTAAAACTGCATGGTGTTGAGCTCTGCTCCCAGTGCACTGCTGTGAATCCCTCTCGTCCGTCTGCTGGACTGCCTTCCCCAGGAGCTTTGTTACTCTGTCATTTTGTGGGTTCTGGAGCTCTAAAAAAATTTTTAAGAGTCATATTTTATAGGTATTTGAGGTGGTTATACGGGCACCTTCATAATCTTTCATCTGGCAACTCTTCTCTCCTTATTGAGCCACTATCTTAGACCTTCTCTTCAATAACTCTTGCCTGGATTATCACAACCTCTTAATTGATCTTCCTGCCTCAAGTCTCTTCTCTATAATCCATCCTCCATACAGATGTCAAAATGACTTTCCTTAACCACAAATCTGACCTTATTGTGCCCCTACTCAGCAGACTCCAGTGGCTCCCTATTGTGTCTTGAATTATCATCCCATCCCATCCTATTCCATCATGTCTCCTCTGTTTAGCTTTTAAAGCCTTTGACAGCCTGGTCCCACTCTATCTTTCTAGCTTTGTAAAAAAGATTGCTCCCCATTCCTATGCTCTACACTTAGTGAAACTGACCTTCCCTTTCTTCTTCACCCATAGTGCTCCATTTCCTGGCTCGTATGCCTGGAATTCAGTCCCTTTTCACTGCCAGCCACCTCACAAGATATTCTTCTTCCTTCAAGATGCAGCTCAAGCATTACCTTCTAGAACAGCAGCTCTCTACCTGTGGGTTGAGACCCCTTTGGGGGTTGAACGACCCTTTCACAGGGGTCACAGGGGTCACCAAAGATCATCAGAAAACACATATTTCTGATGGTCTTAGGAACCAAGACACCGCTCCTCTGTCTGTCTCCAGGTGGTCCGACCATATGCAGATACGCCCACATACGCTCACAGCATTAGGAAGGTCAAGAACCACTGTTCTAGAGGAAGACTTTCCTGATATTCCCTCCCACCACTCAATTGTTGGTGTTTTTACTCCCTAATTATTTTGTATTTAACTTTCTTATGTTTATTGTGTAGTCTTCATATATTTGTACAGGTAACATATAGATATAGCTTAGTGCTAATATCTATGTGTAACTTGCTGTCTTTGAGAGTAGAAATTGTTTTTTGTTTTGTTTTGTTTTTTACTCTTTGTGCCAGATGCAGTTCCTGACACATAAAAGATGTTTAATAAATGTTTCTTGGTCAGTTGAATTTATGGACACAAACATTGTAAATAGAGTTGGCTGATGCTGTTGTCCTATACAAACTCAGAAGATTCAGCAATTAATTCTGACTTCCTATCACACTACATTTCAAGCAAGGGCTTTGATTCAAAAAGCAGTTGTGCTGGTTCTTTCAAAGCCTAAAGAAATTCAGTTCCAACCTACAGCCCTACAAAATCATTATGTTTTCTGTTTTCATCCCTGAAGAAACAGTCCACCATAAAGACACAACCCATTAGTGAGATTATATGGCGTTAATGAAGTCCTTCAGTTTCCCCATCTGTGTATTTACATAGCACCTGTCACCACAGTTCCTAGGTACTTATCTATTACATTTGTAAGGGAAAGTACACATGTGTTTATTATACAAAGATCTTGGCAGACTTCATTCTTGATATACTAGAATAATGAATACTTCTTGGGTCAGATGATATTTATTTTCAGTACTAAAGAAAACATGCAGACAATACTGGGAACCAAGGCTGGCAACAGTTAAGACAGCATATAAAATTCATATTTTTTGAGGGTGAAGTCCAGTTTTTTATTTTATTTGTCTAATTATAGTGTCAAGAAAGAGAATTTTTTCCTTTCTATGAGAAATATCTTTAAAATTTCTCTATGAAAATCTTTAATCTGAAGAAGTGAAGATTTAGTTATGACCTGACCATTGTCTTCATTATAAAAAGAGTTTCCTATGGAAAAGTTATTCTGCTTTCTTTCCTTAGAAAAATAGGTGGAATCTTCAAAGAGAGACTTGTTGTTTTTTTTTTAGAAAATTTTTTTCTAAGTATTCTATATCTCCAAAATGAAATGAGTTTGTCTTTAGGGACAGTTCCCTCTCATTGACGGTTGTCAAATAGAATTGGCTAAGAAAGCCATAGGATAAGAATATTGTGGAGGGGGATTTCTGCAGGTTTGACTAGATAACTTTGAATTTCAACTCTAAGATTCTGTACATGGAATAGAAAAGTAGTGTTGTGATTTTTATCAGAGTGAAAAGAGCATCATGTGGATATAACTTGAACTTACACTGATCATCAGCTATCTGTAACTTAGACTCATAAAGAACTTGCATGTCACTGAATGGGTAAAGGAGTTGTCTGTATTTACACAACTTCAATGTGCAAGAAGCAAGACTAGACCCCTTTCTATTACCAGACCTACTATCTACTACACTAAACTACCTTTAAATATTACATAGAAAATGTATTTATTTTCTCCCTGAAACTAAACAATTGGTTTAACTGATTATTTTACCAAATTAATTTATTTTTCAGGAACTAAATTTTCTAAATTGAACAGTTGTTTTGTTGTTGTCTAGACATGCTCTCCTATGAGAAACTAAATTTTCTTTATAAAATAAAATACTTGTTGCCTGATTGATTTTCCAATTAATTCTATTTTTCTACTTGTATTCTTTGAGCATAACCATATTTCCCAAAGCAATTCCTTCAATATGCCTGGAGAACAATGCATAAAATGGGGAAATTCTGTAATCAAATTGATGTTTGTATATGAAAATTGGTTGCTATTTCCAGTCTTCATGCAGATTCATATAATCTTTGGGAAATAAAATGGAGCAAGTGGAAATGTGCAGATTATATTTAAAATATGTCTTGTATAGATCTTTAATAATATATTTCAGAGAACAAAGGTTGAATGATTTTGGGGGGATTAATAAAATAGCCATTCTTTGTGAAACAGTTTGGGGAATAAGGTCACTTGGTCTACTCTGAAAAATTGTATAGATAAAATGTCATCATTAATCTTTTCTTAATCAAATGTCCCCATAATAACTGAGTATGGGGGCGGCTAGGTAGTACAGTGAATAGAGCACCAGCCCTGGAGTCAAGAGGATCTGAGTTCATATCCAGCCTTAGACACTTAACAACAACAACAAAAAAAAAAAAACTAGCCATGTAACCTTGGGCAAGTCACTTAACCCCAACTGCCCTACAAAAAAAAAAGATTGTAAAAAAATAAATAAATAACTGAGTATAAAAGTTTCAGCTCTGTCTGACCATTACATAGAAGAGAGCATCCTAAATATCTGAGAAGTAGATAAGTATCAACAGTTATTAAGAGAGCACTGTCAACATTTATCTGACTTTTCAGGGGTATGAGCTATTCCACATAAATGCATCTCCCCCTCAAAAAAAAATCAGTTTTTACCTTTAAATTTAAGTTTTTGTTAGCTATTTCTAATGGAAATCTTTCTGAAATCCACTGTTCATTTTACACAATCTTTTTTTTTTTTTTTGCTTTTTGGAGGGCAATTGGGGTTAAGTGACTTACCCAGAGTCACACAGCTAATAAGTGTGTCAAATGTCTGAGGCCGGCTTTGAACTCAGGATTTCTGACTCCAGGGCTGGTGCTCTACTCACTGCACCACCTAGCCACCCCAGTCTTCTCCCTTCTAAACAAGAGCATATTTGAATACTTCAAAAGAGTCATGAATTCCCTAGCATAGGTATACATACTACTGACAAAGATCATAACCCCTCCATGCCTTAGTAGATTTTTTGCCCCATATTTATTTGGAGAGGACTATTTTTCCTTTAATTGAAAAAATGCATCCCTTTTTACCTTGTCTCCAACAAGAGATTATCCAACTTTCATTTAAAGACATATGTAGGGGGAAGCCACTACTTCTTGATTTGGAATAGGTTTTACTATTTATTTAGGTTTTACTAAATTCACCTCTTGAAAACCTGAGTCCATTACTTTTAGTTCTGTCTCCTTGAACCAAATAGAAGTCTACTCTTAGGTCCCTTCTGTAGCCTTTGAGTACAGTTACCATGATCCTTTAAGTCAGCTTTTTCACCATAAACATCCTCTATTTCTTTACCTTTTTTTTCTTATGGCATCATCTTGAGGTCCTTTACAATCCTTGTCTCTATATTCTGGATACCCTATAATTAATTAACATTTTTCCTCAAACATAGTGTCCAGAACTATTCATCATATTATCAATGTGGTTGGAGCAGATTAGAGTGCATCCAGTGCAAATTCCATATTAAGCTGAATAACACAAATGTGGAAAACAGGGTGGAGTCTGTTTTGGAGAAACCAAATTAATCTATTGATTGAGAATATGATTCTTCTAAAATCTAAAAAGGTCAAAAATTGAAGAGAAAAAGATATGAACTTTAGCAATACAAAACAAAAACTGTAATTGAAAAGCAGGACATTCCATTTTAGAGCCGAGAAAAGAAAATATGCATCTCCCAAGTGCAAATATGGATTCCTTTCAACCTTATGTGTTTGTTTTGAGAGGGGCAGTTGCAGAGGTAAAGGCTTGATGGCATGTCTCATGATTAGAAGGCAACCACACCAAAAACAAAGAGATGGAGTTGGAAATTCCACATAAGACTTTCACAGGAAAGGAAAAATACATTCCCTCTCCAAACCTTGTACAACCACCACATTCCCCAAATTCTTACTGGCTCTAAAGGATTGTGACAACTTCATCTCTGTGGTATTTGATTTGGTTTTTGTGCAAAGAGGCAATAATCTTTTCCTCTAAAATTCATAAAGTCTAAGTTTATTTCTTTTCTTTGTTATATCTTTGTTATAACAGAGGTTCTGAGAGGGCCAGCCTGGAAAGGCTATGTGGATAAGACTGAGGATGAGAGAAGAACTTGATGATTTATCATGTGTTGTTCAAAGTAGTTAAGTTTAGATTAGCTTAAGCAGCAAAAAGTTGACAGCTAGTTGGTGATTTTTTTAAATTTTTTATTGACTTGTTTGTTTACTTTTAGTTTACAATATTCAGTTCCAGAATTGAGTTTCAGATTTTTCTCCCCTTCATCCCCACCT
>CM053597.1:121099643-121111746 GCA_028646575.1 Pseudocheirus occidentalis | reverse complement strand
ATGTAGAAATCTCCTTCCATCCTGAGACTTGCAGAGTTGTCTTTTAACTGTGCATTGCTGAGAGGAATCCAGTTTTTCAAAGTTGGTCGTCACACATATGATGTATCTGTGACTGTACAAATTTTTCCTGATTCTGCTCCTCTCACTTAGCATCAATTCGTATAAGCCTCTCCAGGTAATTATGAAGTCCATCTCCTTCCCATTTCTTATTGCACAATAATATTCCATCACATTCATATACCATAACTTGTTCAGCCATTCCCCAATTGATGGGCATCCCTTAAGTTTCCAGTTTTTTGCCACCACGAAGAGAGCTGCAACAAATATTTTTGTACATATGGAACCTTTTCCCACTTCTATGATCTCTTTGGGATATAACCCCAAGTGTGGTATTACTGGGTCAAAGGGTATGTATGCAATTATTTATAGTCCTTTGGGCATAGTTCCAGATTGCCCTCCAGAATGATTGTATCAGTTCACAGCTCCACCAACAATGCATTAGAGTTCCAATTTTTCCACATCCTCTCCAGCACTTGTCATTTTCCTGTTCTGTCATCTTAGCCAAATTAATAGTTGGTGATTTTTAATTATTTTTCTATAGCAACTCAAGATCATCTACTAAGATTTTCTAGAAAGGGTTATGATCTGGGTCAATGGAGAGCATCACCACATCAATGAAATAATGTCTTCTTGAATTATCAAAGAAAATCCATATACATACATATATGAATGTATAGATATATATGTATATATGTATGTATATATATCCATGCATATGTGTGTACATAAATATGTATATATACTTATGTGCAAGTTTGTGTGTCTGTATATATCCAAAAATTCATTCATTTTCTGAAATTTTGTATTGTAACAATAAACTACAAATAACAGCCTCTGCTAACCATATTTTTGATATGCCAGGATGTCTAACTAAGCTTAGAAGCCTGAGATTCTTGCAGAACTCCCAAGTGAAGATCAGGTAGTAGATGTGACTTTTTCATATACATATATATACATATGTATATATTCATATGCATATATATGCATATATAAGCATATATGTGTATATATGTTTATGTGTGTACATATATGTGTATATATCCATATATGTATGTGTATGGAATAACTATTACTACTCCATATCATACTCATGATCCAACTAATTCAGTGACCTCTTTGTGACAGTGACCTAAAGGGACATTTTATAAGATAGTGTGCACCTGTTCCCTTATGCTAAACATATTCTTCCATAGCCTGATGAAGAGCTTTCATCTATTGATTTATCAATAGCTTTCTTGTATTTATTTTTTTATTTCTACTACTATCCTTGTAGCAAATATTTATGTACTGCTTTGTAAATGAGAAGCAATGACCAACCAATAGTAGCTGGAGGTTTAGACACAGAGACTGAAAACCTGGGTTTAAATATTGCCTCATAAAACTACTAGTAGTATAATTTCAGAAAAGCTTCCTAACTTTTCCAAGCCTCAGATTTTTTCATCTGCCAGAAGTAAATAATAAATAAAAACTACCACACAGATTGTTCTGAGGAAAGAACTTTGCCAGCTTTAAAGCACTGTGTAAATGTACATAACTGTTCTTGAGTAATTTTTGAATCATGTTTCCTGAGTAATTCTTTTAACATGAAGAGGTATACCGGTTCTAGTACTTGAAATTTCTTCAGGCCAATGGCTTGAAGAAAGATCATCTCAAGATTCAAATCTAAGTGTATTGAATAGGAAGACCATTTACTTACTCAGGCCATTTTCTTGTGCTCAGGTGATATTTAGTCATGGGTTGGCAGCTAAATGAATGGCCTGGAACAGCCAAACAGACAAGGACAATGTCTCTTAGTATGTCTTAAGTACTGATGAGCTTCTCATTTAACACAACACAATTTAATTGCAAGTCATTAAGGAGACTATATGAAAGGAATTGTGCTTCTTAATTTGTTCTGTATTCAGTTATTTTGACTATAGAGAAATAACTTAAAATTTCAGCATTATCTCAGTTCTCTTAGAGACTATTTCTATGTACTTTTTGTCTTTTCTCATCCCTTTAATTGTTTAAGGAAAAGTGTGCTCTAGTGAAAAGATGGATGGACTAGAGAATAGAAGACCTTGATTCTGATCCCAACTCTGCTATGAACTTAATTGTTCAGCATTTGGAGGAGTCATTTAAGCTCTCTTAGATTCAATTTTTCTCTGCAAACAGAATGAGTTTAATTTAATAATCTCTAAGATACCAGATATGCACCAAAGAGTCAATGGAAGTTAGAATAAATTTCCCTATTTTTAGTCTAGAATGTAATTTCCTTGAAAGTAAAGATTGTTTCATTCTTTGGATATGTTACCCCTATTATCTAGCACAGTGCCTAGCATATGTTTATTGATTAGTTGACTTCGATGTGGTTTTTTTTTCCTTTTTTGTTTTTTTTTTAAGGCAATTGGAGTTAATGCTTGCCCAAGGTCACAGGGCTAGTGTTTAAGTGTCTGAGGTCATATTTGAACTCAGGTCCTCCTGACTCCAGGGCTGGTGCTCTGTTCACTGCTCCACCTAGCTGCCCCCTTAGATCTGTTTTAATAAAAAGAATAGCTCCTATTTATATGAATGAATGAATGAATGAATGAATGAGTGAATGAATGGAAAAGCATTATATAATTGTAATGTTATAATATTTCACAGTTTATTAAATGCTTTCCATATAATGAACTTACAAAATGGATTAGAACAAGTAGGTAATTTGAACTCCTCTCCCAGGGTTTTTCTTTTTAAGGAACATTTCCTTGTCTTCCCACCCTCCATCCCAGGCTTCCAGATGCCTGAAGAGGCTAAATCAGATATAACTTCATTTTGACTGGAGTCTTCAGAGGCATTCCTTCAGCCCCTTTACTTTCTTTTTTGAGAGGAAGTACTACCTTAATCTGAATTATTGTTCCCATTTTGCAGATGAGGAAGCTGAGACTCAGAGAGGTTAAGTGACTCACGCAATGTCTTGGAGTTCAGACTCAAATCCAGGTCTTTTGACCCCATGTTCTATATTCTATTACATCATGCTGCCCTTCACTAACTCCCAATTTGTCTAACGATGCTCTTACTTTAAATTGTGAAAATTGAAAAATGCTGAGTTAAAGTACTTTCATCTCATTGAAGCATATGCTTTTTACATGCTGCATCCAACTGAGCCTGCTCATTAATGGGAGAAAAATAAAAGAGCATTTATTTTCAAGTTGATTAAATTATGTCTAAATGGGGATAATTTCAAGATATGAATAGCCTTGCATCTATTATATTTCTAACTAGGTTTTCTTTCCATTTTTTTATTCTGCCCTCTGGGTATGATTAAGCTTATAATTAATTTTAAAACTTTCCCCTAAAATTCCTTGCATCTTAATGCATTTTGTAGATGCCATTACTGGAAGATGTTTAGTATTTTCACCTAGAGTGCACTTTCTCCTCATCACTACCTTCTAGAATCCTTAGCTTCGTTCAGAGCAGTTTGAATACCACCTCCTACATTAGATCTTTTCTGGTCCCACCAGTCATTAGCAATCTCCTTATTGAAATTAGTTTTCATTGCTTTGTATACAGTCTCTCCTTACGGCTGTACATGTTTTGTCTTCTTGCCAGCAAAGTGTAAATTCCTGGAAGGCAAGACTTCTGTTTTGGGTCTGCATCCATGGCACCTGGTACAGTGCCTGGTACAACATGGGAAATTAATAACAATTTCTTGTATTGAATAAGCAGATGATCATATACTATTCCTTAATGACCTGGACAAACACATATAAACATTCACTATTTGGTCTGATTCCACTTTTACCTCACTTATACTCATGTATATTATTGTACTGTAAGAAATGACAAGCAGGATAATTTCAGAAAAAACTGGACTTACATGAAATTACATATAGTGGAGCAAGCAGAACCAGGGCAGGGAACAAGAATGGAAATCCTAGAATTGGGAAAACCTGAGTTCAAATTCAGCCTCAGACACTTAATAGATCTATGATCCTGGGTAAATCATTTACCTTCCATCTCGCTTTGTTCATATGTGAAATGGGGATAATAATAGCACCTACCTCTCAGAGTTATGAGGATAAAATGAGATAATATTATTTAACTGATTTGCAAACCCTTAAAATGCCACATAAATACTAGTTTTTGTTGTTATGATTGCCATTATTATGGTTGTTTACACTTTCTTCCCAAGTGGAAAATTATGGATTACAAAATCCACTGTTGCCAAATACATCAGTATATTCTCCCTTTGATCACTTCCACATATCTAGGCACTATGGTCTTCATCATTAATAGGCTTGCTCTTTACTGTATAGCAACTGTGGACAGTAGTCTGCCATCCTCTGGCATTCTCTACCTTAATAGTAAGGCTTTAATTGTGAAGAGAGTCACACATTTGTGTAACAATTGTAGGACATTCACAGATTTTAAAAAATTCCTTTCCATTGAGTTGAGAATTTTGTAGAAGACTAATTCTGCCTAAGACACCCAAGTCTCATTTATATTCTGTCCTTTGAAGGCAAAATGAAATTATATCTGATATAGACTTGTCAGTCATCTGGAATTCTGGGATGGAGGGTGGGAGTCATCAAACATCACCTATTGTTATTCTGCTCTGTCTTCACTTAGATGCCCATGTCTAGGAATCCACGTGGGTGGCTGCTTCTACCTTAACTATGACAAGGGAAGTGGTGATGATAGTATCTTGGTTTTAGGAGCAATGGGAGGTGAAATATTAGAGGGAAAGGAAGAACATTAGTAGAGGAAGAAAGGAAGATCTTCAATTTAGAGGTAGAAGAAATCATCAAAATCATCTAATCTAGCCTCATCATTTAACCAATAAGGAGGTTAAGGACCACAAAAGTTAAATCACTTGCTCAAGGTCACACAGATAAAAAATGGCAGCCATCATTTGAACCCATGCCCTCTCACTTCAAATCCAGTGTCTTTCCATTGCACTACACTGCCTCAAGTCAAGTCCAAAGGAAGACTAAAGACATTGCTGACAGCTTTCTGCAAGCATAGAATTGATCATGGTATTAGCTGTAGAACTGAAAGGGATCTTCGCAGTCAACTCTCTCATTTGGGAAACTGGTGTCACAAGAGGTTAACCAGCTTGTCTTAAGGTCACAGAGGTAGTAATTAACAGTACTGAGATTTTAAACTAGGGGACAATTGGAGAGATCTGAAGACAAGTTCATCCCTGATTCATTTCTGCAAGGGCAGGACAATTATATTTGTCCAGTTTTGAAAAAGTTTCTATAGTATTTAAGTGATGTTCTTCATTTCTTTGATGTCCTAGATCAGATCGGTGCTTCTTGATATTTTCATGTACTCACTGTACTATGCAAACTATGCAGCTTTTACATGTTATTGCAAGAATTTTGGTTTTTAAGGTTTTCAATATCACTTCCACTTTGTCATTTCTAAATCAAATGTCTTGTCTTTCCTTGTATTGACTCTTCATTCTCTGTCATGTTTAGTTTTAACTTTATGATTAGATGATGCCTTCAGAAACTTACTAGAGGGACAATATATATGTTATATGCATGCATAAGCATGTATACATGGACACATATACATATACATTTTAAAACTGTTCTACAAATAACCTTTGTTCTGACACTGGACTTTGAATAATTCAGGAAGAGAGTGTGAGGTTGATGACTTTGTGCAACTCTGCCTCACTTAAATTCATATGCAAGTCAAGATATAACCCCATGATGTCATTGGTCCTCTTCAAAAATGAAGGAGGAACAACAGCAGTCATTATTCTACAAGTGATGCAACACTGCTGACCTAGTGAAGAAATTATCTTCTGATAATTTACTTTCCTATGTGTGTGATCGGTTAGGTTTTTCAGAGCCTATTTTGTCTTAGGAGAGTAAATTTGATAATGTTTTTGGAAGAAGGTCCAGACTACCCCAGTGGGCATTTAGGCATATGTCTGCTGTCTTATATTGTTAGCCTATGTGGAGAAGAAGACTGGAATGAGTGGCAATGACCTGTGTGTGCCCAGTGCAGTCCTTGTTCACATTTCCTCCTGGAGCTAACTCAGTTTCTGTATGTCATTCAGTAAAGCAAACACACCTGTCTCTCTCCTCCTCATAGATAACATTTATTTGGCAACATTAGACATTAGATATTGTTTTCTGCTCTGATTACATGTAAATTAAATGTTTATTCCTTAGGATCAGAGGATATCATGACAAAATTGATCATGCTTGAGGGCAGGAATTGGTTTTTGCCTCTTTTTGTGTCCCCAGTGTTTAGCACAGTGCCTGGCATTTAATAATAATATTAGTAGACATATATTCAATGTTTATTGATTATTTGAAATTTTCTGATGCCGCATCTATGCAGCTAGTGGCAGAATTGTTTTGTGTAGCTAGCAATTATACTGAGCTTTAAGGTCTGCATATACTTTTCTGTGTAGTATATCATTTTATCTACACAAGGTATGAGCATTAAAGTAGGTTCTATTGCTATCCACATTTTAAAAATAAGGCAGTGGAGGCCAAAAGAGGTTAAATGACATGTCCAGGCTTCTAAAGCTAGTGGCTAAGGAAAGATTCAAACTCAGGTTTTTCTGACTCCAAGCCTAGCTGGCTCTATCTACTGTGCCACCTGGCTGACTCAGGATGGAGGTAATGGTAAAGTTATAATGTCGTGATATTGTATTATATGATTAAAAATAGGCCATTTCAAAGCATGACCCTGGAAAACTTAGCAGTGGCCTGCTGTTCTGTAATGTTCCTTTACCTGCTCTAACAAGTTTTTGTGACCATGCCTAGAGAAGGAAATCCATTTCATATAGGTGAGCAACTGCAGGTTGTTATGATTTAACCATTTTTTAATTATTCCTTGACCAGCCAAGTCTGGAAGTGGCAGCTTTCTCCAAAATATAATAATACTAATCAGTATTTTCAATAAATCTAAATCCACAATCCATGTTTTAATGAGAACTATGATTATATAAGGAGTTTCCCTTTTTCCTTCCCAAGGCTTCCAAAGAGGACTGAGGATTATTGCATACCACTCTGGATTTCCTTTTTAGATGTACCCACATAACTCACATTACTGTTCCCTGGAGTGACATGTGGAATTGAAGAGGAAAATCTCTTCTGAATCATCAAGTCTTTTCTCTCTTAAATACCATCTCCAATGGAGTGAGGGAGACAGCAGGACTGTTTTGCCCCTCCTTCCCAAAATATATGTAACATCTGCTCCCAAGTTGTTTCCTCAGAATTTCTCAGCATAATCACCTTTTGATGCAAATAAGAATGAAGAAGTTAGTATGGAACTTTCCCAGGGTTCCAGGTTCAGCCATATGTATGACTTAGTCTGTAAGCAGTGCCTTGTCCCTTGAGATATCACTGTTCTAGACTGCTAACTCACCCCTATCTATTGTACCACCTGGCCGACTCAGGATGGAGGTAATAATAAAGTTATAATGCCTTGATATCATGCAATATGCCTAATATGATTAAAAATAGGTCATTTCAAAGCAGAAACTGCCAAGGCACCAACTGCCCCACCATATTCTCCCCCAAATGAGGACCTTCCCATCATATGTTATAGTGTCACTTTTTAACACGAAGCTTCCCAAATCAAGCTGAAATGTTCTTTCCAAAAATGTTTATAGGGAGATGAAGTAATTTATTGAGGAAATAGGGTCTATGGGGCAGCCAGGTGGTACAGTGAATAGAGCACCAGTCCCAGAGTCAGAAAGTCCTCGGTTCAAATTTGGCCTCAGAAAAGGACTTTTTGTGACCTTGGGCAAGTCACTTAAGACCAATTCCCTTGCTTTGCCCCCCCCCCAAAAAAAGGAAATAGGGTCTCCTACATATATACATCTGTTAAATAGTCTTATAGAGTAGAAAGCAGTAAAATCAGCATATATATATATATATATATATATATATTTGTCATAAAAATGGGAGGTATAGGGCCCAGTCAATATTAAAAGATATTGGGAATGGAAAACAAATCATTTATTGCTCCTCAATGGCATGTTAAGGGATAGTCAAGCTGTACGGCTCCTTCAGTCTATTTTCAGTGTCTGTCCACGTAGGAGAAGGTCATTGAATTGCTTCTTCTTACTTACTTATGCTGAATATGTAAACTGCCCTTTCTAATCTCCTATTGTAGATGAAAGCAAAAAGGTCTGTATCAATAAATTACTCTATTTGTTCATTATGTATGTTCAAAAACAGTGAACACCAAATCAAATAGCTTTAATGCTCAATTATGTTAAATAGCCCCATTTGGTAGTTTTCTCCCAAAACAAATCCAAGTAAATATTGATAAGCAGCACAAAGCATATTAATATATTGTCTAAGCTTGTTATTTGGGGGATTAAAATCACAGCTGAGAGAGCAAATAAATATTACAAGTCCTACTGCTTCATATTTGCCAAACTTCCTAAATTATTGTAAATCCACTGGGTAAATGCTGCAGCGGAGCACAATCTGTTTCTCGTGCAAATCTTAAATCCACTTATACATTGTAACAGGGTGTGGATGGGATTTTAGCTACAATTATGAGAGTATTATTGAATTACTGTATTCATTTCCCAACAAGGTCATTCTTGAGCTTGGTCTTAAAAGTTTACTCCAAATTAAAACAAGAGAGGAACTTGAGCATTTGGTGGATGTTTCCATTTGCATAGATTTGGAGGGAAAGTAGAATATCTATAAACTTAGAAAGAGAATAACCACAGAAGAGCAAACATAAAATATACACTAATATTCAGTCCCTCTTCACACTTACTTGTCACTAATGCTCCTTGAAGAGAGAGAACATGTCATAACTTTATTTCTGATGCCCTGACATAGTAGGGAGAGAGGGAAGGGGAGAAGGAAGGAAGAAAGGAAGAAAAAAAGGAAAGGAGGAGGGAAGGGAGGAGAGAGGGAGCAAAGAAGGGAAGCAAGGAGAGAGGGAGGAAAGAAGGGAGAAGGAAAGGGGGAGGGAGGGAGGAAGAGATAAAAGAGGGAGAAATGAAAGAAGAGAGTGGGAAGGAGAAAAGAAGGAAGAAGGAAAGGAAAGAAGGAAGGAGGGAAGGCAGGTAGGAAGCAATGAAGGAAAGCAAGAAGGAGCAAGCATTTATTATATGCCTTCTATATAGCACTAGGCACTGTGTGAAGCACATTACCAGTTTTACCTCATTCGATCCCCTCAACAACCCCGAAAATAGGTACTATTATTATGTCCATTTTACAGTCAAAAAAACTGAGGCAGAAGTTAAAGTGACTTGCTCAGAATTGCACAGCAAGTAAGTATATGAGGATTTGAATTCAGGACTCCCTGACTCTAGGTCCACATAGTGCTTTATATATTCTTAGATCACGAAGTCAACATACCAGGAATTTTATTAATAAGGTTATTTCCTTACACCAGTATATATTACAGCCTCTCTCCACTTTAGTAGATAGTCTCTTGAGGAGACAATTTGGTGAGTTTCTATGGCAGAACAAAACAAAACACATTACCTATTGGCTACCTGTCTTGTTTGAGCCTCTCCACATTTAGTCTGGTTATTGTGTAAGAAATATATAGCCTGTAATCAAATTTGTAATCATTTCTAGTTAAGATTGTTAAGATCTGTCTTGTCTTAATAGTAGAATTGTAGCACTGGAAGAGTCCTTATAAATCATCCATTCAAAAATCCAGCCTCGTTTTGGAGACGAGAATACCTGAGAGATGAAGTCCTGGACCTGAGGTCACAAACCTAGTTAAACTTGAGTATTTAAGTCCCTTGAATAACTTTCTAGCATATCACATTGCTTCTCCACCAGCAAAACCCTGGACAACACAAGATAATCATCCTACCACACATGATTAGAACTTAAATGATGGTCGAACATAGTAAGCACTCAGCAATTTTTTGTTGATGATGACCATGGTATTCACAGGGTAGTTTCCCTGGGTAAGAAAAGAAAAAGGGAGAGGTGGTAAAAATCTTCACAAGCTTCATTATGTTCTCAAGTCAAATTAATACTTCTGATATGCTGGATAAAGCCCTGGACTTGGGAGTCAGGAAGATCTTGAGTTCAAATTCTGTTTCAAACACTCAATAATTGTGTAATAGTGGGCAAGTCCCTTAACCTCTCCAGCCTCAGTTTCCTCACCTGAAAATGGGATTAATAATATCACATACCTCACAGGGTTTTAAGGACCAGATGAAATAACATATGTAAAGTGTTTTGCAAAGTGCATTATAAAATGCTTACTATCATCATCATCAACAAATCTCAAACTGAAGGGTGGATTTTTGTGATGGATTAGTTCATTCAGAATGTGTACAGCATCACACTCAGTATTTTGGATAGCACCAAACAGTCCACATTTGTTTTGGGTTTGATTCCTCTTGTTGGCTTTCTCCTTAACCAGGATGAGCCAAATATTTATTTTGGCAATTTCTTTTTCTTCACCACAGCCCAGTCCTATTTTTCGCTCTGCCTAGTTTCTTTGCTTTTCCTCTCAATGATTCCAAAATTCTCATCCTTCTCAAAAGTTCTGATCTGGTTTAATAATAACCCATCCTGAAAAGAGAACAAATATTGGGCTAGTTTAAATATAGTTAGAGTATGGATCAGTGGTCAGATATGACTGAGTTTCTGAAAGCAATTAGTTGAGGATCGCTGAAGACCTACCCAAGAGTCGGACATTCTCAGGGATGAGAGGATTACAGTTTATTGAAGTTGACATATAAAATCATACAGAATAGATAGGAAAGAATTCAGACAAAAAAAGATTATTAAAATTGTGGATTGTTTTTGGGTGGGGACTGGAACTAATAATCTATTTGACATTGTTTGGGTATTGTGGGGTACCTGTGAATAAGTAATCTAAAACTGCATTCAAAGTCTATATAACATGAAACATGACAATTCAGATTACTGTTTCCAAGACTAATTTTAATCTCAGTTCAATTTAACAAACATCTATTGTGCTGGGTGATATGGTGAATAAAGAACATCTCTTTGACTATGCTAATGCTCCATCCTAACCTGTAATTTTCAACCCTCTCATCCAAATTCTACCTATTCTTCAGGGCTCAGGGCAAATCACATCACCTCCATGGAACCTTCCCAATGACTCTGATCTTACTGATCTCTCATCTGAAATCCAAAGGAACTTAGATCATTTGATAATCATTCATTTGTTCTTTCATGAGCGTTTGTTTCGTTTCCTTACCTAGATGCTAAGTTCTTTGATGGAAGAGACCATGATTACACTTCTTTTTGATCCCCCAGTAATATTAGCATTGGGCACATGTAGTGCCAACACAATATTCACAGCACCAATGGTGACTGTAAATATGCTGGCATAGTGCTCAATTGCAAAATATAACAGACTCTCCATTTAGAAGAAAGAAGTAAAATAACTATTCAGACATCACAAAACCAAATCCTAACACCAGGAAACTGAATCCATCGTAGCAACGTAGAAGTTAATAAAACAGAGCATAGAGCCACACCATCCTTTAGGCTTCCCACAAACCAACACAAGACTAACTATCACATCAGGTGGCAAACAACCAACATCTACTCACAGGCTTAATAGTCTCCCTCAGCTGTGTTCTCTCCTTCCTCCCTCTCTAACTGCTTTGACTTCTAGCTTCCAGTGGGCTCTGCTTCACCCTTCAGCAAACTGCTCCCACCACAGGCTCCATGTGATTACATTCAGCCTATTAGGGGGCAAGGAATATCTTCAAAGCAGGGAAGGTCTTTAAATTCCCTTAGACTTACTAAGGGGCAGGGAAGATCTTCAAATTTCCATTACCATTACATTTGGCCTCAAAATCTTTTGTGTCCTTTACAAAGCAAAACTACATTAACAATACATTTCATTACATAGATTAAAGGGAGTTTAAGGGTAACTGGTGGGGTAACTTGTGTCAATAGAACTTTCAACAATATAACAGGGATAATAGAAAATAAACACATGGGGCAGCTAGGTGGCACAGTAAATAGAACACTGATCCTGGAGTCAGGAGGACCTGAGTTCAAATCAAGCCTCAGATACTTGATAGTTACTAGCCATATGACCTTGGGCAAGTCACTTAACCCCAATTATC